>VZRL01003410.1:1933942-2161110 GCA_013397895.1 Origma solitaria | reverse complement strand
CGTGCCTGAGTGACCGCCAGTGCCGGCCAATCAGATCGCGCGGCCTGACCGGCGCCGCTCGGGGCGCACGGCGCCCTCAGCTAGGCCCCGGTGGCGGGGGCTGTGTGTCCGTGTGTGTCCGTGTGTGTCCGCGGCCCCGTGGCCGTGTCTCCACACCGGCCCGGCCCGGGGCCGCGCTCAGGCGGGGGCAGCGCGGGCGGTGCTGAGGCCCCAAACGGCGCCGAGTAACGGCCTCGGGGAGCGATGGTCGTGCGGGGCCTGGGAAGAGGCGAAGGGAATGACGGGCCGAGCAGCGCGGGGGCTGCTGGGATGTAGGGGGACATGGCGGCTGGGCCTGTGGGGACTGAGGTCGGTCCTTGAGGTGCTGCTTTGGCGAGTGGAAGGGTCAGCCGTGCGGTGGGCTCTGCCTGCCTGCCTGTGGTCAGGAGTGAACAATAAAATGTCAATTGAACACGCTCCTTGAGTCCTATGTGCAGTTCTGGGCGCCACAATATAAGAAAGGGCTAAAGCTGTTAGCGTCCAAAGGAGGCCACGAGGCCGTGCGAGGAGCGGCTGAGGGGAATTGGTCTGTTCAGCCTGGAGGAGACTGAAGGGAGATCTTGCCACAGTCTGCAGTTTCCTCACAAGGGACAGATTCTGCTCTGTGGTGACAGGATCCGAGGGATGGCCTGAAGCTGAATCAGGGAAGGTTGAGATGGGGTGTCAGGAAAAGGTTCTTCATCCAGAGGGTGGTTGGGCACTGGAACAACCTCCCCAGGGCAGTGGTTGCAGCTCCAAGGCTGCCAGAGCTTAAGAAATGTTTGGACAATGCTGTCAGGCACAGGGTGGAATTCTTGGGGCTGTCCTGTACAGGGCCAGGAGTTGGACTTGATGATCCCTGTGGGTCCCTTCCAGCTCAGGATATTCTGTGGTTCTGTAAATGACTCTGCATTAGGAATGGTCCTGCTCCAGCTGTGGTTCTGCTGACGACCTGAACACCTCCCCAGGGATCTGACACCAGATGCACTGTGCTGAAGGGATGATTCCCTGCCTCACCCTGTAGCAGTTCCTTTGTTCAACGCACAAGTTGTCTGTGTAACACATGCTATTATTTTAGAACTGTAGATTCAATAATGTTGGAAAGGACCTCCAAGATCATCGATTGCAGCCTTGAGCTGGATTTAAACCCTCGTGGACATTTCAACGTGACATTGCACATTCAGTTCACTGTAGAACCTGGTGGTCAATAAACAGTTCTGGTATGATGATTGCTTAAATTGAACGTTTTTTATTTTGACCTGACTAGTTTTTCTGCTGATTTACTCTTAGTCTTTCCTCTTGCTTTTCAAATTTGTTACTGTTTTTACTCTTTTACTTTGATTTTTACTTTGACCTATCTTCAGACTGAACTGCCCATCCCTTCTGCAGTGTGTTCACAAATTAAGTAACTAGTTCTTAGATAGACTTACAGTAAATGAGATATTTTTCAATGTGTCTTTATTTCAAATGCAGTTACACTATAAGGATACATCTCAGTAATTCCATTTAAGTATTTTAAAGGTAAAATGTTATTTAATTAAAATATCAGAATTCACTTATATAAGATCATAGAATCGCAGAAGGTTTAGGGTTGGAAGGGACTTGAAAGATCATTTAGTTCCAACCCCGGTATGTGCAGTGGCTGTTATAATTCAACCGAAAATTCCCCACCCCTCCACCTCCCTGAATTCTTTCATATTTCCCAATAATCTCTAATGACCTAGTCCTGGGTCTGGTCCTGCGGATAGCATAGAAACCCAGTGCTTCTATTTCTTACTCAGACCTACACAGCTTGGTGCTTACAGAATGATCTGCTGGATTTGTGGCACTTTAATTTGAAATACCTCTTTTCATCATCCAAATAATTAAAAGGCAAAATAAAACAACTTTGGCTTTTTATTCACTAGTTGAATTACTAAGATGCCTTCTTAAATATTTATAGATAGTATAAGAAAAAGGTCCCTTCCCATCTTTCCCTCCTTAGGAAAGCTGAAGGTCAAAAAGCTCAAGTAAATGCCCCTTGGTCATATCAGAGTCCTTAATCCGTGATCATTGGTAGCAATTTAGTTAATACTTTGTTCCTAGGATTTGTATCTTAGGTGTTGCAGTTGTCTATGGATCTTCACCAGGAAATGCCAGCTTTGATTCCATACATTGAAGGAGTTAAGAGTATAAAATGTAGCCATCAGTGCCAACCTTTCAGAACAGCAGCAATCCTCAGAGCCTTCCCCAACATCCTGATCTGTGAGAGACCCTTCCTATAGACACTGGGGTAAGAGTGGCAGGAACTGTTGAGTATTTTTCTCACCTGGTGAGATTTACCTTAAGGGATGGCCAGGGACTACAGGTAAGAATTACTCATGAAACATTCTTTTAACAATATGATAATCTAATTAACTATCGAAGTCTCTTAAAGGAATTTTATACAGTTCTCTTTACTTACACACCTCTTTTGGGCTTCAGCTTCATATTGGCAAGATTCATAGAGATTTTAACTCAACCTTTCAAATTTCTATCCTCTGGTTTTCTTTGTGCATCACTTCACATGGGAGCTTCTCCTGGCTGACTCCTTGTCCCCCCCATTAAGATTTCCAGCATGTCATACTGGTGATACTTAGACCTCCATAATTCCATTTAAGGCTGTTTGTCACAATGTATGTGTCTTATTTCTGATACTGGGATACTGAAACAGAGGAACTTTGCATTCATGTGAGATACATAGGATTCTGAGTTGTTTCAATTAGACTAAACAATTCAGACTGTTGTCACTTTAAAGCTGTAGACAAAAGTTTCAGGAGGCAGGAGGCTATTACACTCTTTTAAAGATGGTTAGATGCCCTTTTCTTGTTGGTTTACATGATATTCTCAATAAAGACTTTTCAATAATCTCACTGAAATGGTGATGTTATAATAACCAGATCAGCACGTAGAAGAAGCAGTTACAGTTAATAGAGATAGAAAGATGAAAAGCTTCTTAGGCATTGCTTTATGAATAATCAATAGTAGCTGAAGGTTAAATATAACCAAAGTATTGCAGTTTTATTAGCCTGTCCTTGACTGAAGTGGTACACAGAAGTGACAGATATCTAAATCTGGATGTAGAGCAGTGGGTATTCCCAGAACTCATGAAGACAAGCTGAACTAAACCAGGGATGATTTGAAGTTTTACTGTGTGTGGACAAGAAATCAGATTGTGCTATGCCTGTCTGTTCAGTTCTTTGAATAGTTAAAGTGAACTTTATCTGGGAGTACTAATAAAATACTCTATGAGGTAATGTTCACATGGAGAGGCAAGAGAAATATAACAATCGCAAAAAGACAAACCTGAATTTGCAGAATGATTAAAACCAAAAATCCTTCATTACATGTATTAGGATGGTGGATAACCTTTAATCTTGTAAAAATATATTAGTGAGAAGAGCCAACTAGTCTATTGATTTGCTGTCTTAATTACTTAAGCTGACCTTCCATGAAACTTGACTGTTTCTGTCTCTTTTATAAGTCATTAGTTCACCTCTGCCTCCAAATATGTAGTTTTCTGCATAGTAAACAGGGATTAGGTAGCCATCCAAGGCTCATTTTTGCCACAGATTCTCCTTTAACGTAGATATATGTTTCCACAAGTGGTTTTCAGTTTCTACAGTATACTGTGTCTTCCTGACCTGAATATAGAAGGAAGGCTGAGGGATTTAAGACTGCTTTGTGCCTGCAGTACAGAAGCCTCCCAGTTTCACAGAGAAGAGTCAAAGAAAAAAAGAAAGGAATCTGAACTTCAGGTAGTTATTAAAATTTGTAACTTATACAGATATAATTTGTATTTTTAAATACTACCAATTAAACTATCAAGCTTTAGCTCAGTTTGCTCATTCAAGAAACAACATTGTCATTCAACTCACCTGTGAAATAATTGTCTTGGTGGGTAATTGCTTTATTTGCTTCATGTTATGTCATTTGTTGGAATCAGGAGTCTCATTTAAAGTTAATAGTAATTTCTGCATTCTTCCAGAACAATGACTGTATATCCTGTTGTTGGTCCACAACTCTGGGTGACAGATTTTCTGTTTTCTCTTTGCATGTCAGTGTTTTTGAAAATGTACCAATGTAGATTTTGCTGCTTAATTATTCAGTTTCACCTCCCACTCATGAGTTTCCATCCACTTCTCTTGTAACCCCACAAATGCATTTATCATTATATTAAACCTGCATGCTATTTCCTCTGCAGAAGCATATTGGTATTGTAAACAGTTCTTTTTAATAGACAACACTCACATTTTTATGGAAAACTCTATATTAGTTCATTCAGCTAATTTTTATTTTAATCACTCACCAAATAACAGGAGATGAAAATGAGAAGATTCCCTGAATTATGTGTGTCTTGCAAATGAATGAATTTAAACAGAAAAAGCCCCCAGAAAACTTGGAATACAACCGGTTAGAATGCAACACAAGGCAAATGTTCTATTCTTTCCATATGCTTGAACACATCCATAACCACCCCCATGCAGGGAGCCTGTGTGCAGTGTGCATGTTGGGTCACACAGCAGCCCTCAGTTCGGGCCAGGGAGTTTTAATATGAACATACAGCCTTTGAATAAGAGCTTGTATCTCTGGAAACTATAAACTTAGCAGTCTGCGGTCGTCATGAGTAAAGGCATTGATGTTGTAATTACAAAAGGAAAGATTGGTGCATTAGGAGTTAACCTACCTGGGGTGGCTTTGGTTCATAGAGTTAAGAATGAACCAAAGCCACTATCCAAAATTTTATCCATAATTTCCTGGCATCAAAATGGCCCTGATGAAAAGAGGGATGGGGGAAAGGTGTTGCAGGATTTTTGTTTTTTTTTTTTTACTTCTCTTTTTCCTGCTCTGATTTTGATTTGTAATAAATTTAACTAATTTCCCTAAGCCAAGTCTGCATAATCAGCATCAATATCAAAGATGGAACTCGTGAGCTTAGAGAGGCTACATTTCTAGTCAATCTATACCAGTAAGTTATCTGTACAATAGATAGACGTTTCTGGAATACTCACCTAAGTGTATTACACAGAACACAGGCATGCTTTTCTAGCACCCATGGTAAATCAATTGAGTGACCATTAGGCCTTTGTTTTTCGGTGTGCAGGAACAGGAAGCTTCAATCTGAAACTGGTACAGAGATTTATGAAGGTTGATGACTGCCTCACTTGAACATACTGCACTTATAGCTGAGATTAATCTGAAAAGATCACAGGACTCTTTCCAATCCATAGCAGAATTCCCAGTGATGTCGAAGGGCAGTAAGTCTGTATTTCAAAGGCTATATATGCCAGCACATTTATATGGCTTTAATGTTATTTGTATTGACCCTGATGGGGACTGCTATGGAAGTAGTATATAAAATGTCATTCTCCTGATAGACTGTGATATTTAACTTCCTATTAGAACCATATGTAACTTAAATGATTTGTATTTTCCCACTAAATTTTTATAGAAAACAATGCTGTAATCTTATGCTGTGGCAACAGATGAATAGTGTGAAAAAACAAAAAACCAAAAGAAACAATTACTGTACTACTGTTGTAGTTGGTGTTGTTTGGTTTTTCTTTTCTCCTGTGACGTAGCTGACATTCTTGTCCCAGCAGCTAATGTTTCATTCTTTAACAGTTTGAAACACAACCTTTGACATGCCATTTATAGATCTATATCCTGCACAGAGCTATGCTTTTCCCTTTTATTTTTCCCGGTGTCTCCCAACAATCGATACGAACTTCGGAGCGGGTGGCCGGTGCAGTGCTGCGGCGCGACCACGAGAGGGCCCTCCAGGACAAGGCGCGGGGCGGCTGGCGCTGCTCTCGCAGGGCTGCCGCGTTTCCCTGGGAACACCTGGATGCTCCCCTGGGAACAGCGCTGGGTGCTGCCCTGGGAACAGCCCGGGATGCTGCCCTGGGAACAGCCCTGGATGCTCCCCTGGGAACAGCCCTGGATGCTGCCCTGGGAACAGCGCTGGGTGCTGCCCTGGGAACAGCCCGGGATGCTGCCCTGGGAACACCTGGATGCTGCCCTGGGAACAGGGCTGGATGCTCCCCTGGGAACAGCCCTGGATGCTGCCCTGGGAACAGCCCTGGATGCTGCCCTGGGAACAGCCCTGGATGCTGCCCTGGGAACAGCCCTGGATGCTGCCCTGGGAACAGGGCTGGATGCTGCCCTGGGAACAGGGCTGGATGCTCCCCTGGGAACACCTGGATGCTGCCCTGGGAACACCTGGATGCTCCCCTGGGAACAGGGCTGGATGCTCCCCTGGGAACAGCCCTGGATGCTGCCCTGGGAACAGCGCTGGATGCTCCCCTGGGATACCAACTGCGGACTGCCCGGGGGCTCGCAGTGTGTCCCAGAACCCAGGTGAAATACCTGAGACAGATTAAACGCCGAGAACCTAGAACACCTTTCATTTTTATTTTTGTTAGTAGCAATTTTAGACTCTTGTAAAGGATTATTTTTATTATTCTTAATGTATTTTAATTTTGAGAACTGGCTTATGTAGTATGACCTAGACTGTTCTTCCATTACTTTTAGGCACTCAGAAGATTGTCAAGCTCTTGTGGAACACGTGTAATATCCTGAAGTTCCCGTATGAACTCTTTCACTGGATTAAACCTATTTTACTTTAGTGGTCCTGTTCCTTTCAGCTTAGAGTTCTTTCTCATTTTCACAGCCTTTCAAAGAAAATCATGTGTACTGAAAGTGGGGAGTGAGGTTGTACTCACTTGGGTTGTAATGAAAAGTCAATTAAGTATTCTCATTCTATGGGAAGAACTTTGGTGCTGTACTCTTTGAAATGGTCCACTTCAATAACGTGTTTGTTAGCCAAATCAAATGAGATTTTCTGCAAAACCATCATGATATTAAAGGGAAGGTTGCTAAGGTAGAGTTTTGGCAGAACTAATTTGTCTCCCCACTTTATACATCTTCAGCTTTTGTTAATATTACTGTCAAAACATCTAGTCCTGTCCTAGATGTTAGTAGTAGTTAGATTAACAATTCACGCCTTTACAAAAGATTTGGCAGAACTCTGATGTTTTGATGTCAGTTGCAATTATTGATTTGCATTTTGAAGAGGTGTGATTCACTCGATGCATCAGCTTTCCTTTTGTACATGTAGCATTTTTCAGAAGAGACAGAAAACAAGACTAGTATATTTATTTTATGGGTGCTCCCTGAACCTATTGGAATAAGAAAAAATTGCTGAGCCTGGGAGCTGGTGAAAAGAATGTTTTAACTGTGGAAGGAAAACGTCAGATTTCAGCAAGTGAAAGGCAGGGCTCCTCTTGCAGAGGCGTTGTGCCTCTGCGCCAGCTGCAGGGGCTGATTTCCTGGTGGCTGTCTGAGAGCGAGGGCAGCTTGGCATCCCCTGGTCTGCAAAACAAACCCTTGGATTGGTGACATGCAAAAAGTCATCCCTAGGAATCCCAGGTTGTTTTCTCACTCTGTCACCAGATACAGCTCACCACCAACGCTGAAGTCCCGCGACAGGGTTTGCTTTGGTGCAGGGCTCTGCTGAGCAGAAGTACCCCAGAGCTTTGCTACTGTTCTGCTGAGGTCAAGGTTCCTCCTATCATCTCCTGCTTCAGTCTGCAGGATCTGAGCTGCCCAGCTAAGAACAGAGTTAAACTGCATGACCTTCAGACATGCCTTCCAATATAAATTATTCTATGATTCCGTAATGGTGCAGTAATTCTGCATTTCAAGCATGTTCAGATATTCATGCTATTTGATGGAACAAGAAGTGATGTCCATGTCTGGTTTTCATTAAATATTAAAATGCCACATCTGTGGTTAAAAATAAAGCTTAAGAGGCACTATTTTTCTTCTTCATTGACTCTTTCAGTGCCTTGTTAAAACTCATCTGCTGAGGACATTGCAGCAGATGTCTGAGTTGGAAACTACACCAAAGAGAGGTTGGAGTGTGGACACAGGTTCTGCCACACAGGATTTATAGGGAGGTCAGGTATTGCCAAAAAATAGCTGATGAACATGGAAGGATAAAATAACAAGACACGGTTAACTAACTGCTGAGAAAAGCATCTCTGAACAAAAGAAAAATGTCTCTGAAATAGCTGTCTAGCATTTCCCAGGAAGAGACAAGCATTAGCAGTCAGAATCACAAGAGACCAATTGTTCTTATATGACATTATAATGATAGGCATCCTAATCCCTGAAGGAATTTGTCTTAATGAAGTAGTGTGGCAGTTTGGTGTAAAACAGCTTCCAAGTGGTATAAACACAAATTGTTGTACCAAAATTCATATGAACAAAAAACTTCCTATAGTAGACTGTAAATTCTATCAAAGCCTTCAGTTATGTCACTCATAAAAGAGAAGAAAATGAAGGTAGTCAAAGCTTTTGGCCCATTGGAAACTCATTATGTGCTTTACAACAGCCCGAGGAAGAACAGGACTGTGGTTACGTGAGGAGAAGAAATGAAACGATACTGCTCATCAGGTAGTTTCTCAACTATTTGTTATTGACTGGGCAAAGAATAAATAAATCTCAGCCTCTGGGCTAAAACATTAAGGAATATGACTCTATTACCAAAATGATAGTAAGAGTTTTATGGACATGACAGAAAGAGCTCTGGATGATGGCCCTGAGAGGAGAATTAAAGGCCCAAGAGAAGTTGTCACCAAAACAGATGAAAATCTAATTCTGTATATGAAAAGAATTACAAACTGGTGATCAAGCAGCTGTATGAGCCAACAGTTTGTTGATAAGGAAGCTGTGTGAATGACAAAGGCAAGATACTGAGAAGAGCAATGGCATAGAGTCTGTTCCCCATTCTCCCTGCCCCATGTCCTGCAAGAGTGCTGGGGAGCAAAGCAGGAAAAGCCACCCAGTGTGACCCTGCTGGAGGACAGCAGGTGGGAGCTTGCTGTGGGCACAGCATCTTTCTGACCTATCTCTCAGGTCTGTCTTAGTTAAGTACTCCAGTAAGACAAATATCAACTAAGAATGATTCCTGGTAGAGTCAAGAACAGTTTTGTTTGTTGCTTGAGTAGGAGCAGAGTTGACCCAACAATGTTCTGTGCATGGAGCAGATCTGTCAAACCTCAGCACTGCTTGGGTATGTAGAAATTAGCTATTGTGGATGTGTTCGCTTGCTTTGATTTGAACTTTGACAGCTTCCCAACATGAAAGGGAGTTATTAATAAGTCATTGAGAGATTCTATTTAATGAAAAAAGGTGATTGAGAGGCTGTATGTGCCCCTGTGGTTAATAAACTTGTACATCAGAACAGATCAAGAATTCTCCCAGGAGAAAAGTGAGGGTCTATGTTTAGATAAAAATGACGTAGAGCATTAGGAAGACAAAGAAGGAACCACAAAGGAGATCTCTTTTACGTCTGTTTTCAGTCTAAATTGAGTAAACAGGGATCAGGCTAACATCCTTCTTGGTCCTTCTACCTGCAGGAGACATTTCCAGCTCTCCCAGAGCCTGAAGCACACGCTGTGCAAACCATTCAACCCTCTCAACAATTAAAGATCTTCTTTGGTTTCTACAGACAAGTAGAAGACAAGTTTCCCAGTGATTTTGTTGAAAACTAGAAAGACATTGAGAAAAAGTAGAAAAATACTCAAACTTGACCACATAAAATAACAAAACTTAGCCTGTGAGGGTTTGGGTGGGAATTTTTTTTTTCAGGATTTGAATCTATATGGATAGAAGAAAATCAGTAGGATGTTCTTCAATAGCTATCCTTAGTGGTATACATATGTTAATAAAAATCTGAGCTCTCTGAAAACTTTACTCTGCTTGGTCTGTGTCAAATTAATCACCATTAAGAACTTACCTAAACTGATTAAATACAACATTGTGTCTGTTAAAACATGAAGCCTTGATTCCTAACCTCAGTTCTTGGTCTTGTGGGAAATGGGTGCTTATCAGATGACAGTCTCAATAAAAGAATAGGTGCTCCTTTTTAACTCTCCAGCTACTATACAGAAGACTAAAAATACAAATGTCCCAGGAAACCATTTGCATTACAGTTGTTTTCTATCTCCTAGAACTGCTTGCTTGTCCAGCTATTCTTGTGCAAAGAGAAAAAGAAAATCTTTTTTCAGCTAGAAAACAGGATTAAATTTTCTTTTTGGTCAGTACTATAAAACAGAACAGCTTACATTAGTTCCCATTTTCCCTTATCACACCATAGTTTCAGATGCACCATAGTATAAAAACATTGGGTTTCCTATCTCAGTGTGAAAGCCTGTCATTAACGAGTGATTATTCAATTTATTTTTTCTCTTTTTTCCCTAAAATACAGCATGAGCCTTTTAATCTTTCAGTCATATAAAACAGAATAATTATAACTTCTTTAGAAATGTTGCTGAAGGTATTTTTTCCCATTTGATAGGCTAGGGGTGATTGACACTTGGAGGTTTGGGGATTTTTTTTAGAAGTTGGATTAATTTATGGATTTTTGGTCACTTTCCACTGTGAGCTTTGATAATAGAGGCTAAACACTGGAAGGTTCTTATCCCTGTTAGGACTAAGAAATGTAAAATAGAATTTTTCTTTTTATTAGAGTTTGTCTCCTAAGCCAGAGGCTACAGTAATAACAATAAGTGAGATAATTTTGTAAGCATTATCTGTAGGAAATGTAATAAAATAGCTACAAGAGGAAATGTGCTTGAAATTATCTTGTTGAAAATATTATTCAATATGTTAGAGATTAGAAACAATAACATCTTGTTTCCTGTGGTAAAAATGTGTTAATAAGAATGGTTACATTAATAGCATTGTTGTAGGCAGCCTGTATTGTTGGAGTTTGACATACACTGAAAAAGCCTGGGTTTTTTGGACTACTTATATTTAGATTTTGCCATTGGAGAAAATAATCAAGATTTCTTCCTTCTTTTCTCAAGTTTTCATGACAGTTAGTTTTGAGAGCCATAAAGTTTGAGATTTCACTTTGCAGACTGCATCTGTAGCTGAAATTCTTTTGTTTTAAGGGCAGTGTTGGTTGATGTGTTTGATCCCACCCGAAGGCTTCAGACTGCTGAATCACTGAGTAGAAGCAGGATATTTCATCAGAAAAGTCAAATGGAAAAGAATGAAAACTGCAAACCACCTTAATGCTTTCCACACAGTCAGCATTCACTAAGGCAGCATTCAGTGTTTTCTGAATAGAAATGATAGGCATACAGAGGCTTGTGCCTATATCTTAAGTTTGTAATTGAGTAATGAGGCTAAGTTTGGAGCATATGGAGTCAACATTCTGAGGTGCTCTCAGCACCTTAGGCTGCAATTTCAGGTAGTTATTGGCAGTGTCACAAATTTTACAGTACAGGCATATTAATTTGAGCAGTCCAAGACCTTTTTGACCATAACAGAGAATTTCTGATGGGTAACCTAAAATACAGACTGGAAAATGAGGTCTAGAACTCACCTACTGTTACTGTTTTGCCACCTAAGTCCTACATCTCCCCTGTATGAGAAATGCAGGACTTCCTGTTTGTGTGGAATCAAATCAGAGCAATATAAAAACGAAGAACTCCTCAGCTCATGTGTGGTAGGTAGGAGAACAGCTGTGGTGTGAGCATCCTAATCCACTAGATCAAAACCCCCTGAGTTTGCTTAAACCATAATTGAAGCTGCTTCTAGTTAAAACATACAGGCTGTCATCAAGTACTGCAGGTTGCAGGTAGTGGTACAACAGAGCAGGCAGCAAGCCTGACAGCAAAACTGGGCTTGTTGCTAAATGGTGCTGTAGATTTGAAGCCAATGAGTGGCATAACATATTAAGAAGTCTGTTAGATATTCTGTTTGTGAAGATCCAAATTTAAAAATAACTAGTCTGAGCATCAGCTTGTTTCTTGGGCTGAGTGACATGTTTTGAAATTTCCTCTGTACACAGAAAATGGAAAAAGCTGACTGAAGAGTTCCTATTGACCTATAATGCAGAGATGTTTCAGGTACTAAATAGCTTGCTTATCTGCAAATCCAAAGTATCTTCTACTGCATGAATTGAGTTTGTCCTAGAAGGCAGAAAGTAGCAATGTGTTCAGAAGTATAAAGTTAAATAGGTCTTGCTGATTGACTACCACGCCATGTGTGACAAATGTGTGGCTCTCTTTTCCGAGGCAGTAGGGGCGTTGTGGACTTCAGGGGGATCCAAGCTAAAGATGTTTATCCAGCCTTTATGTACACGGTTTTATGCATACAAATTGCATATCATCCTGAATTTCCTGCTGGGTTTTAGTTTCCTCCGAGGAAAGAGAGCTAAAGCTATTAATTTTAAACAGTGTGCATTGCTCCTGATTATTCACTGAAGGGCTAGGTGATTACTGAAAAAAACCTCTTCCTAATTCCCTTCCAAATACGAGCAGGCTTTGGTATTCAGACACCCCTAGAATTCAGAAAGACTCTGTTTAGTAGCATTAATCCTTATATTCATCACAACAGTTATTTACACAAATTGCAATCTTCTCCTAACATGACTACACACAGGGATGTGTGAGAGCACCAAAAATCACTGCTGTGTTTCACCTTTTATTGCACACTTCTCTCTGCCTTGCTTCCAAAGCCAGTATTATTCACAGCCAATGGATTTTTATATAAGCACGTGCCAGCAGCAAGCAGCAGTTCCCTGCTAGGCTCTTTATGCTTTCCCTCCCAATTTTGACATCTCTCAGTTCAAAATTGTGCCTTGTGGGGGTGCTGTACCACCTAAAATAAATTGCATTGCATTACACTCTGAAAGGCCTCTGTAGATCAGAATAATATAGTGACACATATCTGAAGACATTTCCTTTCCTTCCCCCCAACCCCCCTTCAGCATATTCTGTTTGTTTATTTCCCACAGGATCCTAAGAGCAACTCTACAACTGAGTTTCTCTTCTGCCAAAGAAATCTTCAAATAAAAACTGGATTTTTCTTTTCAGAATAAAGTAGCACCTTTCTACATGTAGGTGAAAAACTTCCCCAGGTGAAAAGAGCAGAAATGTATAGTTCAAGAAATGGACTTTTCTAAATCATACCAAGATAAATAATTTTAACAGATTTCAGAGAATTTACTAAAGATTTACATCTGCTTGTGTGATTAACATCCAGCTCTACAAGATAGGAAACCAAAGGCTAGCTTTGTTGGTACCTATTTAGGACATTATTTGAAATATTCTCCCACCTTTTTCCAAGTAACCTACAGTCTTCTTCTGTTCAAGTGATAATTCACAAGGAGTAAGTCACACTAACAATTCCTATGACACTTTTACATCCTAAAGGCACCAAAAAGAATCTGTGTAACTTACAGATTTTCCTTCCATTACACAGAAAAGACACAAGTATGCTTTGGACCTTAACCACAAGCAGATACATCAATGACAATGTTTATCTGTTTTTAATGTATGTGCCAGTCAGGAGTGTGTCCATGCTCGAAGCTGGAGAGTTCTGTTGATCTGGGAACTATATTTTTTGTCATCAAGAAATCTGCAGTAAAGTCTTTGTCTATTCTTTCACTTGAATCCTTCTAGTTTTCTTAAAATCTTACCCTTTGAGGTTGAACTTTCAATGCCAGGGTGAATTCATTCCAAGTCTCAAAAAAGCAATTTAGATGCTTTGGAACAGCAAAACAGAAAACAGGTTTTGTATTTAGAGGAAAATGAGGTTGTATAAGGCTTTGTACAACTGTCACTCATTTTTTTTGTTGTTTGCTGCTAACCTCAGACTGACTGAGAAAAAAACATTCCAGGGTGGATAATGTAGTTAAGAATTGCTTTTTGGAGTTAGGAAGAGAAACCTATGTTTCATTCAAAGCGCTTTGTAGGATTTTAAACAGAAAATAATATCTTGCTGCTTCTGTCATGTCACAAGGGCTTCCTTTACATTCTCCCTCAGCAGCTGAGAGAGAAAAGCTGCTGGCTTCAGGTTGCTGCTGTGAAATGTAAAGATGTTACTCAAAGCAATAAAGCAACGTCCTGAAGAAATTCCTCAGCTTCACTGAGAAAAACATGCAAAAAGAAAGAATATGTTTTGCAAGAAGAGCTGTCACTTAGAAAATATATGAGTGAAGCAATTTAAGTTTTTCAAAGATATAATTTTGAGAACCTGATATTAACATAAACTGGGAAATGCTTTTGTCCATTTTCCAGACAGAATTATTTACTGAATTTAATTGCAATTCATAAATAATTTTGATCTCTCAAAACCCAATACCATAGGACCACAAGGTATTTCAGGCAGGAAGGGGTCTCAGGAACTCATCTAATCCAACCTCTTGCTGAAAGCAGGGTCAGTTGTTAGGTCAGACCACGCTGCTCAGAGCAAACCAAAACCAGGCAAACCTGAGATCAGATTCCTCAATATCAATAGATTTACTGTTTGCCAAGACATAACTAAATGAATCTGAACATACCTGATACCTCTGAGCTTTGGATCTAAATTCTTGACGTAGTTGTGGAGTTGCGTCAAGGAGCAATTCTGAGGCACCACACGGAATTTAACTCACGTTGTGCAGTCTGTGCCCAACCTTTCAGGTGCCTTTTGTCTGTGCTGGGCTCTGGGCTTCTCACTGTACACGAGGCTGGGCCATAGCCTGTGTTAGCTCTGTGCTTCCATCATTCCTAACGTTTGACGTGCAGCTATCAACACATTCTGGAAGGTTGTTACTTTCATAAGCACCCAAATTTACTGAAACACTTTATACATGTGAGTACATGTTTCCTTCATTTTCAATGGAAACAGACAAAAAAAAAGGAGTCACCTGTCTCAGCAGAGTGTTAGTCCAATGACTGTGGGCCCATGAAGAAGAATACAGTGAGAAGCAGCACCCACTGCAGGGTGGAAATACAGAAGGTATAAAGGAGCAAGTTGTAATGTCCGTAGTGCTTTACCTGGGAACTAATAAGTGGCAGCAAACCAGATAAAACCCCACTCAGATCCTTTCCTTTATTTCTGCTGTGTAAAAAGCTTAGGAGAGAAACAAAATTAATAATTCCTCTAAGACAAACTTAGGGCTTTTAGAAATAAAATTTTCTACCTTGAAATTCAGTTTTTCAGTCTGCTACAGCGCTTTGCCAAACCAAAACTCGACATTACCTGGAAGCCCAGCTACCTGTGTTTGTTTAGCTGCAGATGGCAACACCTCCACAAATGCTTGCCCCACAGTCATTTTACTTTGAGAAGAGCTAAATGAGCATCACCATATGATCCTTGCTCTTCTTTTTTGTTATATGAAAGAGCTAGTGATGAGCACATTCAAAAAAATCGCTGTATGGAATTGGCCCTCATGAATGGAGCAGGCTCCATTAATATAGAATATGAATGAATACAGATTCAGGCTCCTTGGAACAATGAAATGCATAGTTTGTTTGCTATTCCCTCACCCAATCCCTAACAGAGCTAATTCAGCTTGTGTAAATTAAAACAGTTCATGATTCAGTGGTGCAACAGGAGCTCAGTTCAGAGATCAGCCCTCATGTACTTTGAAGTTCATTCTATAGGAAATTTGACTGGTGCAGAACAGCACAGAGAAGCAGTTAAAAAACTAGGGATACAAGATTATTAGAACAGGAATGAAGGACAGGGGAAACTAAATCACCTGATGCTCTGATTTTTCATTTTGGGCCTCACTGATCCTCCCACCAAAGTAAAAAACCAGGGTTGCACAGGATTCCAATGAGCTGGTTGTGGGAGTAGGAAAAAGATACCCTCAAAGCACAATGAATGCAAATTAATATTATTAGGTTTAGATCGCTCAAAAGAACAGAAGAGTGAATGTAAGTGTAAACAGTCACATACCAAACCACAGAAGCACTGAAGAATTCCCATGGAAGGATGTGGATTTTAACCTGAGAAAAATCTACAACCCTTTTGAGAAACACTGCTATAAATTAAAGATGCTTTTTATCCCCCTAGAAATGAAAAATCTCCCTTTGCTCCATTACAAGTTCATTACTTCTGCAATAGAGCTGATAAAGTCTGAGGAAAATGTATCAGTGTTTCTTTGTGTCTCAAGCAGCAATGTTCACAAGCCTCTCAAATCCAGTTATTCGTAAAACAATACCTTGTGCTTCTTCCAAACACTGGTATAACCATAAAAGACTCTGCATTTAGTGTTTTTAAAACAGCCCATAGAAAATACATATCACTGAAAGCTCTCAGATGCTTATCTTTGTCTGCAAAAGCTCAACATGGGAATTTTGTTATTTACTTCTTTACTTCTTTCATTCCTTATCTTCTTTTTCGTAATCCACTATCTCTTTCACTGTAAAATACTATCTTTTTTTTTTTTTTTTTTTTTTGTGGAGTACCTGCAGAGAATGAGAAATATTTTGCACTTTAGTATTTAGCGATCCAACCATTGCTACTCTTCAGAGGCAGCTTTTGTTAACAGAAAACACACAACTTCTTCTGGCTGCCATATATGCTTCTAAACAACTCCTCCTTTGCCTGTGGAAGTTTGGTTTGGGGGGCTGAGGCAGATAGGATGAGTTGTTCAGTATTTTATTCCTTCCTACATGCTTGTTAGGAGCAGTGTGTTAATTGTACCAAGATAAATGCTGCACTCAGTACATCTCGTGCCATTCCTTCAGCAGGGATAGATGCAGACCTCTACCCCCTAAGCCCTTAGATATCAAGGGCGAGGCAGAGGAAGGATGTTTCTGGATTCTGCCTGCCTGTGTGCCCAGCCTGTTTCTGGAGCTGCCAGAAGGGTGAGGCACTGTGCTGCACAGCTTTGGAGAGGCATCGGTGAGCACTCTGCAAAGTCAGACTGCAGAACCGCAGAGCTGCAGTGCTGGGGATGGGCTGCATTGGTTAGCACTACTGCTACCTGTTACCTGACCAACTCAAGCCTGATAATTGCCTGAATGAGCTCTTAAACTGTGAGTTTTGCACTTTAAAACCAATAACCTGGTGTAGGCTTTTATGGCAGTCAGCCTTTGAAAGTTTCCAAACGCAGGTAATCAACTCTTAAATCAGAAATGACAGACAGGCTTTCACACAATAACCATTCCTTAGAGCTTCCTAAAAGATGGACTAATATATTTTATTAACTTTTCCCATGACCACAGTCTCATATTCCTGGTACGTGTAGATGTATCAAAGTTGGAATACTCTCAGATAAAGAGATTTGACTTGGTTACCTCTGTTGAAAGTCTCCAATTCAGCAAAAGGACAAAGTGGAAAAGCTGGAGAGAGTCTGTAAGTAGCAGCTGTTCATATGGCAAATCTCTCAGATAGAGAAGTTATTTTTGTCAAAAAAACCAGAGTTCGATACAGCATTTACATTATAAGTGCCATGTATTCTATCAAGCATTCATGATTTCTGAGTAGTTTCATAGGTAAAAAGATCAGCCTTTGTTTCTCTTTCTCCTGCCAAAGGAGCTTGTGCATTGCTGAGCTTTAGTACTGCAAACACATCCTAGACTTTGCAACCCCAAGCAATCCCAAAATAACGGTTTTTGAAACCATTCTCTCTTGCTCAGCATACATCAGCTGCACTGGGTCAGGTTCTGCAGCTGAGGGTCAGGTAGGACAACTCTTGCCTTCCCACAAATACTGTGTGTCGGTGTCAGCCAGGCGTCTCTTTGGGACTAAATCACATTTTCCCTGCCCTTCCCTTGTGCACTCACTCAGTTCATGAGCACATTACAGTGCAAGTCCTCAGTGTTTTCATGACAGTGAGGGGCACTGAGCTCATGGTACTCCACTTCTCATTCCTGCAGCAAGTTGTTTCCCAGTAAATAAGTAAGATCCCAGAGCACATAAATGGTCAGTAAGGAGGAGGGAAAGGAAAATTAAATTCAGATCAACTTGAAAGAGTTTTGGATGAAAATACTGTCAGATCAATAAAGTTTTGTGATTTGTAGTTTGTTTAAAAAAAGTTGATTCATACGTGAACGTTTAAGGAAGTGTTAAAACTCTCCAGAAAAAGATCTGTTTGGTCAAACAGTTAATTTAATTTAACCAGAACCTTCTTCTTCATGCCCCAGGTCAGTGATTTGCATAGATCTGATTTCTTTATTTACATAGATTTGTATTACAGGTCCTTCAGCTTCTGTGTTATCTTAATTATATACATTATATAAATAAAAAACCCTGGAGTTTATCTGTGTCTTGTCTGGCTTTATTTAACCAGCAATTTAGGGACTGTTCAATATTAAGATATAATCAAGCTAGCAGTCTCTGCTCATGCAAATTGTTCCTAATCTCTGGAGAAGAACTTGCTGACATGAAATCTGCATTTCTGTGTTTATATATTTAGTCTTCATAGGGGAAAATCTTTTCCAGTGAAGCAGATGGTAGGAGATACTGTGAAATTTACCATTGAACAAAGTGCATGAACATTTTATCATCGTAACTTTGGAGAGAAAATAGCTTTTAATGGGGTGGAAAGTTTTATGAAAAAAACCCAATGTCTGGGGTAGAGGCTGACAAACAAGGGAGAGCAATTTTCCCCCTGTCTTTGGCAATAAATTTTTTGTGGGTTTTTTGACTGCTGAAGGCACAAGAAAATTTGTTTTCTGGTAACTTGATAAAAACCTCCAAACATACTGGGAGCAGTTCAAATAACTGTAAAAGAAAAAAAAAAGAAGAGGCAAAACTAATTTGTTTTCAGAGCAAAAAGGACATCCAGGCTTTTCCGAATCAATGCAGCCCTATATATTAGTCTCTCCCTCCTTAGGAGAGCAGCTCTCTCAGAATTTGGGAAGGCTGCATGTTGGCGAGACTCAGGACAGCTCTCAGGGTGCAGCGTGCTCACCTCTTTTCCTGCGGTTTGCTGTGAGGACATGGTTGGTAAATGCCCCCACAAATACCCTGTTAGAAAGAGCATCAAAGCCGTGTTGTAGAGCCGACTGTGACTGATGAGAGCAAACTGCAGGATGGACATAATAGGCTCCCCCTGGCTTGTCCTACCTCATAACTGTCTGCCATCTCTCATCCCATCAAAGCTGGAATGACTGAGCTCCTTACCCTGGCACGAATAAAGAAGAATAATCCAGGCAAGAGCTGTCACAGGCCTGGATGGCTGCAGCCAGCTCTCTACAGGACAGCAAAGGGCAGATTTGCCAGTCACCCATTAATGTGGTTTCTTTTCTTACAATAAGTTCACCACCCTAAAGAGGGAGATAAGGAGCAGATGACTTTGGATGTCCTTTTAATCCCCAAACTCGTGCTTCAGCTGCACCCCCAGCTTGCACGTTGACCTGAAAAAAGCTGGGATTTTTTACCTCAACTGGTACAGAAAGAATTTCCATCTCTCCTAAGTGGAGGTCATAAACTTCACCATCTATTAATTAACATGGAAAAAAGGCTCAACATCAGTCTTTTACTGACATGGAGCCAAAAGAAACCATGTGAGGGTACAAACACCTTCTAAGAAGGCATCAGGGAATAGCAAGGGCTGGCTGCTCCATGCAGATGGGGAGTTTGAGGATAACAGAGCTGGCAGGGCAGCACCCACCCCAGAGTAGCTGAGAGAGTGTGGCCAGGGTGGGCTCAGAGTTCAGATCATCAGACAGGTCAGGCAGGTCCCTGAGGGTCAGGCACGTCTGGAGTGACACCACAGAGTCAGCCTGGAGATCAGCAGCAGGGCTGGAGCTGAAGGAACCAGACCCAGCTGTGCTGGAGATCAGCCCTGTTCCAGCAGAGCTCCAGTTGGGACTACATATCACCAATGTCCTGGTCCAGGTGCAGAATCCTGCTCGTGCTCTCCTTACATTTCATGCAGGTGGTGATTGCACAGCCCTCTGGTCTATCCTGATCTCTCCATAAGGCCTCTCTACCCTCAAAGGAGTCCAAAGCTTCCTCTTGTTTAGTATTGTCATCAAGCTCACCCGATGTGCATTCAGTTCCTGCATCCAGAGCATTTCTAAAAGCAGTAGCCCTCCTGAGAGCCCCACTGGTGCCAGCCATGTACTCTAACCCTGGGCCTGACCAGTCAGCCCATCATTTTATACCAGTGAAGTTGTCTGTGGCAGCCTCCCATGTATCCAAACCTGCAAAGTGTGCAGCTGGATACTGACACTCTGCTCTGATCTTCAAAACACCCCTGGATTTTTTTACAGGCCTTTTATTTTATTGCATTTTGCCATGAGTGAAAAGCATGGCTCTTGATCACACAGCAAGGGAACTGTGCTACATGCCAATGACAGTCCCTTGGATGTCAGCAGCACTGGCCAGTGCCTGGGGATCCTTAACTTTGTTGAAAATGACAAGTTTGGCAAGTTTTTTAGTTCAAAACTGAGCCTGAGTAGACAAACTTTTCATGTCGAGGGATTTGGGGCTCCAGCTTTTGAGATGAACACACAAAGGTACAAATAGATGCTGAATTTGTTACACTTACTGTTCTTTAATAGGAATATTTTATCAGTTTTGTGTCACACCTCTGTGCTGCATTCCATCAGCTTTAATAACCAGAGCTGGCCCGCAGGAAGCCCAAGCAGACTGGAGCCTTCCTGTTCTTTGGTGCACAGTTTAGTGCCAGGGAAGTGATGAGACAGACACAGTGCTGTCCATGGAGGGGGATGTAGGAAAAGGAGAAGTGGCATAAATGAATCTTAGTCAGCATTTCTGGAGTTCTCAGGCTGCTTCACAAATCCTATGTAATTAAGCCTTCTAGCACAGCACTGAGGTACTTACTAGAACTGTATGAATACCTCATTCTGCTTTGGTGACTTAACTGAAAAATTATAAGTAATTTTCAGAACAGTGAATTGGCCCAAAATGAAATGTATTCCTTTTGTCTAACCAAAATTTTTTTTTAAATTTACATGAAAAAAATCTTGGTGTTCAGTACCCATAACAGAAGAAAACAGAGTCAGAGGTTTTGAAAAAAGACAGAAAAGTTCTCTAACCAGATGTGGTTAGAGAATTCTCAGTGGACATGGGCATGTTACTGCTTGACATGATAACCTGTGATCTGCACTGAGGCAGTTCACAAACATATCAAATCAGAAAGATTTTGACAGTGATTGAGAATGGGTGAAAAGTCATGTTATGGTTTTCTGTAAGTTCATTAAAAAGCTGCATTTTATGAGCCTTTTAAAGGAAACCAGCCATAGAAGTTCCTCTATTTCCCTTTTTCTGGTGTTTCTAGCAGCATTACTATTTACTTTGCACAGAAAGTCTTGTGTACCTGGATTCCTTGCGGTGGTAGATTAGTGCAGGCAAAGAAGGAAGAGAATGGGAAGCTCCTGTCTGTTGGAAATGTCAGGACCAGCCAATGCAAGACTGCTCAGCAGGCTGAAACCAGCTGGGAGTTGTGCTGATTCTGGTGGTGACAATGCCTGCAGAATCCAAGCAGCATCTCCAAGTCTCCTCCTATCTGGGACTGAATCCTTTCTCCTGTTCAGCAGCCCCTGATCTGCAGAGAAAAGCTGATTTTATCATCCTGCGCCCCTGCTTCTAGATATGGCCCAGAACACAAGCTTGGAAAAACATACTCCTTAGTGCTAGTGATAAAAACTTCTTACCCCACCAAAAGTCAGAAGATGTGCCAAAAAGCTGCAACAGAACATAATACAAAAACTTTTGTTAGCAAAACTTTTCAACATTAATGCAAAATGTTCTGACATGCCAGAACAATTAGACCAGCTCAGCTGCTGAAGGCAGACTGGCAGAACAGACTCCTCTCGGATGGTGTTTGTGCTGTTAGGCAAAAAGCGTTGTTTTATGAAGAGATGACATGAGATATTAAGTTTAGCTTTATATTTGTCATTGTGCTTTAAAGTTACTAAAGGACTAACAAGAAACCTTTATAAAAAGTATTTTTAATGTTCAAGTGTAATAATTCACAGTGAATCCATTACATTTATGAAGGTGCTTTGACAGCATCGAGGAACCACTGCTAAAACAAAAGAGAATAAGAATTGCATGTAAAAAAAGCACTATTATGATGTCATAGTAAATGATGAGGATTTAAGGGATTTTTAAACTTACATTTTAATATTTTTGGCCCTGTTACAACTAGGGAAAAACTTGCGTGAAAATATCACATTTTAAAACACAACATGAAAGAGGTGATGGGGAAGTGGAGACACAGAAAGTTGATGCTGGTCTGAATATCCCATTTAGCTTTGTGACTTTTGGTAGCTCTTTTAGTGACAGAAAGCTTTTATTAATGGTCAAATATTCTCTGTATGGGTATATGTGCATGCATAGTCATAAATTCCCGGTTCGTGATGCAGAATTTCTTCATCTGAAATTGCTAAAGCAGAATGTGCGTGAAATGGATGTGTGAGAGCTCCTCTCTAAACCAGACAGAACACAACATTTTACATTGCCATTTCTTCTGCGTTCCCTAACCTCAGGTTCGAAATCAACCTTCTTTTCCCCCTCAATATCCACACAGAACTTTATTCACACTGCTCACCTCAGCCAAGAACTGCATCTCAAACAGCACACGTGAGGCTGCTGGGTTCACTGACCAGGTATAAACTGCTGTCATCAGGCTTAGGAGATGGGAAAAGAGGCTGGAGAGACAGACAGAGAGCAGAGTGACACAGGCTATTAGCATTTCCTTTTACAAGACCCCTGTCCTCACATTCCAATGAAGCAGAGCAGAAGCTTGCTGCTCTGAGATCTCCCGTCCACAGCCAATTTTGCCCAGTTGCTCCGTGGCACAGGGGGTTTGCTGTGCCTGCTGGGCTGCCCTGCTGGGCCCTGCAGACGTGCCCGTGGCAGAGGTGCCCAGGGTGGCAGTGAGATGCGCTGCCAGAGCCGCGCTGGCCCTCTCCGTATTCAGGGCACGCGCCTGTGTTGTGCCTCCCTCCTGCCAGGGCACTTTGGTTTCCGTGAGTAAAGCAGTACATTCAGCTATCAAAGGGAGAGGGTGAAGGCAAAGAAAAGGCCAGGAAGTTCCGATGTTTAATGAACCTTTCATTCAGTATATACAGCTTCTCACGTAAACTGAGTGTGCGGAGAGATCCCATGGAATTCAGACCAGGCAGTGTGTGGGCTCAGTCGTTGAACAGGAAAGTAAGCAAATAGGTTATCAATTTCAGTCCTTGTTATTTTTGGCAATCATATTCTATAATCCAATACAAAAAATGATGTATGGTTCACAACAATTTTGTTGTGAAAAAGAGAATGGGGTAGAATGAACCTGTACTAATTTTCTGTATGACCTTAGTGTTTGGCATGAAGGATGAAAAAGGGGATGATGACCACAACTTTTCTTTCCTCCACTATAAATTTGCATGAAGTAGGATGTAATTGCTCATCAGTGTAGACTTCTAAGAGCCTGGAGGATAATGATGGTCACTATGAGATGGTGTATTACTTGCCCTGGTTCTTCATTTCTCCCCTATGCTGAGTAGCAGAATGTAAGAGACATCTATCTTTTGAGTCTCACTGGGCTTTGAACTTCGTAAGAATCTTTGGTTCCATGAAACTGAAATGCCAGCGTTCTGTATTTTTCCTTAAATCCAAGTTGATCAAGCAGAACTTTTGTCCCTTTGCAGTATAAAAGTGAGAACTCAGACTGACTATATTATCTGTACAGTGTGTGTTCTTTGAGGATACAGCTGTGAGATGGTATCTAGATTACAGAAATTGTGTAGTATTTATCCAGACTGTGTTGGATCATGCAACAGAAGCTCCTGCCATGGGTAGGTGATCTGATTCAAAGTGAGGGGGATGTGGGCCAGTGCCTTGCTTCTACTTTCTCATCATGGCACTGAAAACAAACTGCTTCCTGTGCCTGTGGCTGGGCAGAGCCGCAGAATATCCCATGTCCAGGACAAGGACAGCACCTGCCAGGAGAGACACAACCAAAGGCGTAATTACAGCTGTGGCTATGAGCAGCCAGTCTGGTGAGAGCCAAGCAGGCAAGAGACAGCATCACAGCCTCCATCATCTGACAGAGCTGCCAGAATAAGTGGCCTGTGCTGATCTGCCTCATCTGGCTGCTGCTGAAGCCATTGTTTCCATGTCTTCATCGTCGTGGGTGGGCGCTGAGGGGAGTGAGAGGATGCTCAAATGTGCCTGTCCAGGCTGCAGCAAATGCTCTGTGGTGCAGACAAACCTGCCAGCTACTCTCACCCTTAGCAGAGGCTCAGTATGACACCCACTCCTCCTAACTCTTAATTCCTGAAACTAGGTTTTGCACAGGATTTGAGCAGCCCACACAAGGTTTTGCTGGTCCTCTTCCTAGGGAGCATTTTGCTTATACTGAATGTATAAATAGGAAAGTTATTGACCCTGATATTACTAACCTTTCTAAACCCAAATTGGTCTTTATAAATATTCAACAGGAGATTTGCTTATGATTGATAGTTTTACTTTTACATATGACATATGTAGGTGTTTTTGCTTTATATTTTATAACAGCATACACAGAAATCTGCATGTACTACATGTTCTGTATGAGTATGTAAGTAGTGCAGCTAGCTCTAGGCAAGAGCCAAATGCCATCCAGAGACAAGATGTGATGTACATTTATCAAAACCAGGAAAGAAAAAGCAAATTTCAGCATGTTGGACAAACTGTACTTGCCTAAAATGTGAGCTTTTCTATCCCACGCTATCATACCTCTTTAATAACCCACTGTAATAAAAGCTAATAATGAGGCACATTATGGTTAAATTAACTCTGCTGAGCAAATGAAAATGTGGAATTGCTCTGAATTCCCAAGAGTGAATTCAGGTGTGTGTGTTTGACACCCCACTCCTTGGACTGTGAGGGGTACTTGATGTTCAGATCTGGGGAGCAGGCTGGCCTTGTGCCACTCCTCAGAACTGCAGTGGCTGGGCAAGAGTGTGATTAAAACAAGACCATCACAGAACCTCAGAAAATTAGTTTGCCAGGCTGTTTCATCCTATAGCCTGAAGGCTTAGATTAACAACCTGTGTCTAAGCGACAGACTTTGGATCTTCAAAGGCTGTGGAATCCTCCCCATAGGAGACTCCAGAGCTCCACTGTTTTATCGGTCTGATAAAATCACCCTGCTTAGACAGTGGGTTAGATTGAATTTTTATCCAGAAATGGACTGATTCAATCTGTAACATTTAAAATGAATAATGAAAATATTTTCTTGGTTAAAAAGAAAAGCAGTGGGTTTTTTTTCTCAAAAATGCATGCTATGCTGATCATTAGCTTCATCCTTCTCTGAGGTGAGGCAGCTTTGTGACAAGAGATCCATGAGAATGCCTAATTACTTGCAGATAATTTGTGGCTGCTGTTGCAGGCATATGTCAATGAAATACAAGATCTGTTTTGTAACACCAAGGCACTAATCCTACTCTTTGTTAATTAAATGGAATTATACAAGTCAAAAAGTGAGCAACATTTGGCTGTTTTAAAAATGTTATTCTTATTGCCTACATAGGAAGTCCCTACAGGAGCCATATTCTGTTCTCATTTCACCTACAGTGTTGGACTGACTTCTTTTATACAAGTGTGTGCTCTACCTGTGGCTGGAGTGCTTTCCCACATTGGTGGATGGTCTCACTGCTGGTTACTGACCCAAAGCCTTGGGTCAAGGGCTTAACGTGCTGACCTTTACACCCTTTGCTCATGCCGTTGTGAATACCTGAAAAGAATTCATCGCAGCAGCGTGTGCTGTCATCACAGAGGTCAATAATGGCTTTGTTAAGGCTTGACAGGGAAGAGAGTCCAACCCTTGACCTGAACCTTTGCAAAAACTACTGCCAGAGGACCCAGGTGCAAATTAGTGGGTGGTGCTCATGGTGATAGGATGTGAGGAGAGCCACCCATGCTCCCTTTTTACAGTGTCATGTAAAACATGAGTTTGTTTGTTTACACACACTCTTACGTGCATGGCCAGCATTCCTTACCGGAGTCCCCCTGCCCTGGGTGCATTCAGGGCTGTGAACAAGCTGGGAACAGGTACAAGTAATGAAAAAGTGCAGCACAAGTGTTCCTGGTGTCCAGATGTTCCTTCCCTGGGCTGAAGCATTAGGGACTGGGGGAGCTATACATAAGTTATAATAAGATTTCTCAATTTTAGATTTGGCAGCTTGCACTGTTTATTTCTCTGTTATATTTGCTTGTAGCATTTAAACTAAGCAGTGTTTTCAGGTAATTGAGACACTTGGGAAAACTGGTATTAACAAAATCTATTTTTCTGTGTAAAGTGTTTGGCAGAAAATGACAAGCTTTCAAGTGCTTTTTCCTTTTTAAAATGCTTTTGGCTGTTATTAGTGAGGGTTAAAAAAAATCTCCAGTGTGAGCAATCAGCTGTTCACCCAGCACAGAATGACTATGGCTGTGTTAGGCTCTGCCCCTGGGGAGAGCCGCAAAGCCTTGGTAACAATATCACAGGAGTTTTGGCAAGTGCAAATAAAAAGAGAAGGCAAAAATTTTAAAGAAGGCTTCTGCCCAAAGATAAGCTTGAAACTACTGTAAATGCTGCGACAGGAGCTACTGCTCAGTGCTTCCCCCAGCCTGCTGACAGGAAGGCTATGGAGTCACTGAGGGCTTTATGCTATTGCTCTGCTGAGAGTCTGGGGACAATCCAGCACTTCCATCTTCTTTTTTTCCAGCTAAGTGCAATCTGACCATTTTCTGTTCTGTTTAGAAAGTATTTGCGATTGGATGGAACAAAGAAAACCCAAATGATATATGGCTTTGAAATAAACAGAACCTGGAAGTGGAGGAAGGGTGGGTGCCTGGAGAACTTGAAAAGGATCTGGAAGGAGGTCTAGTAGAGCTTACCAGATCCAAGCCTGGCTTCTGCCACATTTCCCTGCAGAACCTGTGTTATTTTCCCTGTGTACTGGATCCCCAGATGAAAAGGCATTTGTGCCTTTTAGCACTGCCCTCCCCACTCTGGTGCTGTGTTCCACTGGGGAGGTCACAGTGCTAATTTAGCTGAATCTCATCTCCAGCCTGGGGGTGGAGATTGTTCTCCACAGGGTTTCATAGCAGATGGAGTAGATCTCAGGGAATAGGAAGTGTCAGAGAGAGAGATGTATGGAAAAGTCTGTATTTAGCTTCCATGTCTATTTAGGGCTGCAGCAGAGCTCAAAGGCTGAACTTTATGTGAAGACAATGATTTTGTTCTCCTTTTGTTTGAATATGTGTTCATTTGATGGGAGGCCTCTATCTCAGGTATTCCTCAGGTTAAGGCTTTCCGCAGTGGCCATTTCTACATCCAGGAGAGTGTCCTTGCTTCAGGGTGATATTTTGGGTGAAAGCCTCCATTCTTACTGAAATGAGGCCAAGGAAGAAGGAATTACAGCTCAAAACCCCCCCAGCAAACAAACAAACAAAACCCAACGCCAAAAATACCCTGAGGGAGCCAGGTTTCCTGCTGTTCCTAAAGTGTCCCTGGGACTGTCTCTTGGAAGACCTAACATGCAGGCATCCCAGTGATGAGGGAGCAAAGCCCAAACCTTTCTGCTCAACTTTCTGAGACCATTTCTCCTCCCAAATCCATGACTCTCTTTTTCCCTGAGTTACCTTCAATTCTGCTACTCGTCCTGCAAGTGGCATCAGACTGCGCAGAGCAGCTGTGGGACTCAGCAGGCACTCTCCTACTTCCATGGTTCAGAAGTCAAGTCCAATGGAGACTTACTAAAGGAAGTCACATTAAGAAAAAAACAAGAAAAAGAACAACTCATGTCCTTGCTTTTGTTTGATGTCTGTAAGATTCAGTAGGATTTGGGAACCCAGCAGGACATCAACCCCTGTCTGCTTAAAGTGATTTTCAAGTCTGACTCTGATCTTTTTCAGCAGAGCATTGTATATTGCTTTCTTAATGTACTCTACTGCCCTTCCCCTCAAGAGCAGCACTTACTGATGGGCCATCAGATACTGGCAGAGAACCTTTTCACCTGTCTGTCGTAGACATTTCTTTGTGTATTTTAACAACTGGATGCATTTATTAATGTTGTGAGATACTTCATTAATATAAACAAAATAGAAGCATCAGCCATCATTTGCTGAAGGCACTACTATGAGGGATGGGTCTGACTTAACACATAACAGAAATTAGGTGAAGCAGTCCAGCTTATTTCGAGGACTACTTCACAGCACACCTTGATTGCATATTCATTTATTTGCTCAGAATAATCAAATGTTTCTAAGACAGCTGAAAACATGAGTCAGTGTTAACTCAATTTAGCAAGATGAATGGAATAAAAACTGTGTCTTGTGGGTTAACCCACCCAGTAGACAGCTCAGCCCCACACAGACACTCACTCATTCCCCTCCACCAGGATGGTGGAGAAAATTGGAAGGGAAGAGTGAGAAAACTTGTGGGTGAAGATAACAGAAAAGGCCTTCATGCTGTTCAGTAATAGCCAAAACATTGGTGTGTTATCAACACTGTTTTGGTCACAATTACAAACCATTGCACCCTACAAGCTATGAAGAAAATTAACTCCATCCTAGCCCAAACTTTTACACTGCTGAAAAGTTTTTCTTATTAATTTAATTGCTAGTTCAGAAAGAAAAAAATAATTTCTCAACTTGCAGAGTTATTTCTGTGCATAAGTAATTTCTAATCTGTTGCCTATAGGATGTTTTAATAGCTGTATGACAGCTGTTCAAGGCCAATTTTAACAGGAGAGGGAAATCATCATACATTACCTCAAGACTATTTGGTAGCTTAATATGTTTTAAAAATGATGACAGATGTAAATTGCTGCAGTATTTCACTGCAGGAAGCAGTGACCCAGGCAGACTGGCATCGGCTGATGCTCCCTTTGTGCTGTTTCCAGTTGGCAAATGGGTCCTGCTCAGTACTTCTTACTGTATTTTCCCTTCATTACTCTAGACTCTCTCTTTTTAAAAGCTACAGTTGAATTTCAAGGGACACATGTTCTTAACATATTTCACCGACTACTCTCCTGCTTGGGAAAGTGCTCTGGAACATTGACTGCACTTGAAAGGTTTTAGAGGAGTTCATTATTGTGCTTCAAGCACTTAGACCCATTCCCATGGCATATTGGTTGACATCAGTCTGTTATATCACCAGTTCTAAAGCTTATCTACAGGAGGAAAGAAGACTTAAGCAATGAGGCCATCTGTGTATCTGTTTGTAATATTTTTAACCCATGAGTAAATTTCAGCTAAATTTGGCAGAGTGATACAGGTCCATATAATCATAATGCCACTGGTTTTGTCAGAGTAGAGAACTAAAAAGAGAAGATGGGCCACAGAAGTAACCAAACAAAAATGAAGCCTGCAGGATGATTATTATTAGACAGCACAGAATCAACATAAACAGCTGCTAATGCCTCCATTTCATAGAAATGTTACAATCTGTATCAATACTACATTTCCCATAGTGTTTCAGTGTATAAAATCACAGCACCATTGCTATATGATTTCTGACTAGTGAGGAACAAAGCACTTGCAAAAGATGTGTTCAGTGCTCAGTTTTCAGCAGGGCACACCAGTCCAGCATTTTTAAGGTAGAGAATAAATAAACCCTTACAATCTCAGAGTAATGCAGTGCCTTTGCTGTACCTTAGGTGGCAGAGATGAAAAAGTGTGCAGTTGGCAACGGTGGCACCTCTTAAGTCCTGGATCCTTAGATCCAGGGGTTTAACTCAAGGTTCTATTCCTCTCTTTTAGTGCAAAGGAGAAATCCCCACAAGATATACTCAAGAGGTGAGAATCACACTGAAGCTTACTGGAAAAAATATCAAAATCAAATGCTCCAAAATAAACTGTCTTTGGCAAAGGATGAAATACAATAAACAGTGCAACATTCAACCACATATCATAGCATTATTTGGTGTTAATTTAGCATTTACCTAGCATTAACTTAGCCCAGCTGAGAAAAACCTTCACATTTACGAAATGCTATGTTACCCAGAAGTTCCAGGAAAGGAGAAGTAGGAAAAGAAAGTGAGGCAGACAGGAAGACAGAAGGAGAGAAGAGATCTACAAAGCACACACAGAGCTATCACCTCCTAGAATTGCAGCAGGGGCAGGACAAGAACTTCATGCTGGGTTCAAATCAAATACTGATGTTGGATTCTAAGAAGCTGTGATCAAACATATGATAAAGTGTATGTTCATATGACATCACATCTCATCTTTTAAAATATTTGTTTGTAAATCAACCCCAGGCACAAAGCAGAGGAGAGTTGTCTGACTTATTTAGCTGTCTGCATGGTCATAATATCTTTCTTCCTTAAGGATATCGAGCCAATAATGTGACTAATCACAAATCCCAATTCTGTAACTGACACTGAGCAAGTTAAAACTGGAGAGCTATCTGATGGGTTTTATTTCTGACTCATTGGGTATTTGCATTTTTTAGGATTAGATATGGATAAGATAGCAATGTTGTCTTTTCAGTTCCCCATGAATCAGAAAATCTTCAAAGAATTTCTTTTTAAACACTGACTCCAGGTGTTTTGAAAAGGACCCACAGTTCCTGTGTCTGGCACCTTCTGGCTGAAAATTATGTTGTTTCCAGTTTCCCAGCTAGTTTTGCTTGTGGCCACAAAAGCGAGTGATTTGAGAGTCCTCAGTAGCAGAGATCCCACACGATGGCTTGTCCTGGAGCCACGTTTCACCTCTCAGACAGAGCTTACAGCAGGAGCATGGTCAGAACAGCTGTGGAGTGTGAGAAACACCTGCCCATGGAGTGGTGAGGGTAATGTACAGAGCACCGAAACTCAGGAGTTAGTGCAGGCACTGAATGTGTTGGCAGAGCTATAAAGTCTCTTCAGAACTGACTCTTGGGTTTATTGCAGTCACTTTCCATAATTTTCTGATACCTGAGCTAAAGCCCTGAATGCTGGCAGCTGGACCAGGCCTTGCAAACTCGAGTATCAGAAACAAAAGCTTGAAGAACGCTGGAGCATGACTAATTCAACAGAAAACCTCACCCACTTTTTGTTACCCACTGGCTTTCTGCCTACATGCATACTGCCAATGTTGCCTCTAATAAAATTTCCTGTTAGTGTTGTAAATCTGTTTTGCTCTCTACTGCATATGCTTTGGGAATATCTAGTAATTCATAGCATCAAGGAAAAAATGTTAATTATTGAGTACAAACTATTTGAGGTGCTACACTGCCACGAGACCTCCTATCCCAGATTTCTCTGTTTATTGTAGGCCTTTTATATCCATAAGTGAGCAACGAGGAGGTGGGTGGGTATTTTGCAACTTACTCTTGGCCAAGATGTTCATACTTACGTACTGAAATAATTCTGTTTTCTCCTAATCTCTAATTTGAGAAGCTGGAAGTACACCTGTTTCAGAGTTTTTTAAAAAATATCACATACAATCTAGCAAAGTCCGTAAAGCTTTTGTAAACTACAGAAGATTAGCAAACCCACCAGTGGGGTCTTAATTATTTGAATTTCAGCACATGATCAAATACTTTGCTGGATGAGTGTCGAGTTCAGACCCAGGGCTGTTCTGAATAGAGGTTCTGGGATGATTCGTTTTTCCTTACTGACTTCGATGGTGATTCCTTTTTCCTTACTGACTTTGATGGTCTGAATAGAATAAAGAAATCTATCACACAAGCAAGGCCAATAGGTTTAAATCCTTTGTGTGAGGTTGGAACATTGCCTAAAATTTGCAGAAAATAACATTTGTTTTGGCTTGGAAATGTTCATGGATGAATCTCTTCCAAAGATGTTCTCTGCAAGGAGCTGTGCACAGCACACAGGTTAGGAGTGAAAGGATGGGCCCATCTCTATACATATACACATACATATCTGTGCCTGTGCATGGTTACACAGGGATTCTGTTTTCAATCACATCGTTATCACTTTGCCCATGGTGAGTCTTCACCTGGAGCAATTATATTGTGAAAGACCTTATGAAATACTTCATCTGTCTCTGCGCCTTTGGTTTTGTCATCACTATAAAATGCCAATTTCCTATCGGCTTTGGAGTCTTGGTTTTGTAAAAGAAAGCTCAGTGTGTAACCAGATATGTGAGCAAGCACCATCGCTCAGAAGCACCTGACCACGGACCAGGGGACACTTCCCAGTCTCTATTGTCACAGCCACGTACCTGCCCCGCTCACAGTCTCATTTCTCACACAGTTTCTCATCATCTCTTAAGGTCCCATTAATGCAGAGCCAGCTTTCAGTCCAGTCAGTTGGAAACAGCACTGCTGGAAGCAAGCCAATGATTTGTAAGAAGGAATTAATAATTGGCAATTACCTCTCTAGGATATCATTGTTAATGCTTGTGGACAGTAGTTATAAGAAGTATCATTCAAACGTAGATTAATACATCAAAAAATTGAAAATCTTGATGAGGGTTCCACTAATACACTTAAGTGCAGAAATTCTGTTTTCCTTCTGCATGGTCGCTGTGCCTTTTATTATACTTACTGTGTTTATGTGCATATAAGCAAACTTTTAGCACCCCAGAAATCACATGTAAGTCCTGTCACATAGCATTTGATGCTTCAGATGAAAAGTTGGGCCAGAAGTGACATGTTACTCATTGAAATGAAGGACATGTCATACACAATTTCCTCTTCATATCAGGCTGAGTCACTTTGCCCCACTGTCTGGCATCTGAGATGTGTCAATGGCAGTGGTTCCTATTTCATGCACAACATCTGTCTGTAGCTTACTGGTTAGATGAGCAAGTCCCCACATCATCCCTGCCAGCTGTCTCCTGTACTATTTCAAACTGCTGTGAAACGTGAGGTTAACGATAATATGGGACATGTCATGGGCTCTGCTCATTTGGTTTTGCTCAGCTGAACCTTTGACATTGCCTAGAATTCCTCCTCATGGCTTGCCCTGATTCTGCTGTGGATTAGGCTGTGCCTCAAGCAGGTTACTTTCAGAATAAGGGAGGGATGTGCTACCAGTCTTGCTTTCTTAACATGAACAGATATGAAAATTGGCGTGATGCTGAGATGGGGCTTATAAAAAACAGATAGAAATTTGCATCAAACTTTGGCTCGGCAATAATTTTGGGAGCGTAATTTTAATCTAGTCTAATTAGACTAATTTCTGTGACTACTGAGTTTTCAGCACATGTCTAGAGAACCATATTTAGGAAAACAGTAGCAAAACTCACAGTTGTGAGAGCAGATGCAGCGCCAGTCCATCTAAACAGGGAAAATGGTAGATTCTGAATCTGATATCGCTTTTGGGGAAAAAAGATTATGGGATAAACAGCAAATATACTGACATAAGCCCTTGCATTATGTTTGTCCTTTATGAGGTGAAGCCAAGGATTCTTCTTAGATGTAAGCAGGATATAAGCCAGGTCTCTGTCTGAGACTGAGCACTTTTTCAGCATCATTGTGAATGGGGATCAATTACCTGTGTTTTTCTTAGCCTGTGAGGCCTAAGATGATATAATGTTCCAGCTAGAGTCGAAATCTCCCCATCCTGCTGTTCTTCACTGCTAGAAAGATCCTTTGGGAAATGTAATTCAAGAGTCTGAAGTTTTTGAGTCCTGGGTAAGAGATCCATGAGAGCTCTTACGAATGAAATTTGCTTTCCCTGCTCCCAGATAAGTTCTGAGTGTTGTGATTTCACAGGGGCACTACGTGGTATTCCTGGGGCAGATTGGGAAAGATTTGCTAGCAAGATACATCAGTTCAGCTCAAGTTCCTTGTGATACGAGTTTTGTAGAATCACTCAGAGAGGATGATTGGCATATTTAATAATCTCTCAAATACATAAATAAATAAAAATGATCATCAGAACTGCCTGAAATATTAAAGAACATTAATAAATAAATTACAACATTTTCAACTTGGGCCCCTTTATGAAACATGTTTTTAAAATAGCTGTAAATAGCTGCAACTATATTCTGACTCAAGGACTGGTTGGTGGATTTAATCTACAATTTAATTTGCCTCAGAAAAACATAACAGCAATGAGAAAGAATTAGTCAATCAACTGGTGACATGATATTGTATCAAGGCTAGTGATCAATTCAGTTCTTCACAGGCACATACATCACTGTAAACCTCGTGAATTCCTTAACTTCATTTCTATTACCCCTGGCTGGCACAAGTGAAAAAATATTAGACTTTCTAAGTTCTCCTCCTGTCCTTGCTCAGAACACCTGCACCTCTCATTCAAGGTTTTTTTGTGCAGGTATTGAGAAGAAACCCCCAGGCTTTGGCCAAGGGAATAAATAACTCTGTCATCTGTGAATATAAGTGGGAAGACAAGATGAAATGTCACCTGGGAATTATTATGCAAAATAGAAGGAATGCAGAAAACAAAACAATGTTAAAATTTAATGTGTGTGTTTTAATATTATTGTCTCTTTATATTTTAAAGGCACAATATAAAATATATGACAAAAGGATAAATGAATGCAACATAATTAGCACGAAAATTACACCTAATTTGCTTTCTGGATATTGCTTTGTCTGTATTATAAATGGCATGTGGATACAGTAGAAAGTGAAATAACTCAGAATATTAAATTCTTTTAAGATTGGGCCATGGGGGCCTTAATGTCTTGTTCCATTCCTGTCTCTAATTTACTGTTCGTGTGTTGTCAGCAATAACCCTTGCACAGAAATGTCTCTGTGCCCCAGCTCTGGGCTCTGCTGGTTTCTAGAGCAGTGTCTGAAGTGAAGGCTAATGCTGGCGGTGGTTTACACTGTGCAAATCAGGCTCCCTCACTGCAGTGCTCCCAGGCAGGAGCTGAGATTGTGCCCATTCCCTTACTTGCTGAAGTGCCAGCAGACATTCACACCCTGGGAGCTGCAACAGCCCCGTGCTTTCTAATGAGATGTGTTGGAGTTTGTGATGATGCGAGCTTTGATAAAAGCCTTCAAAGAAAACGTAGTCAGCTGTGGGATATTTGGATATTATCCAGTGACCCCAAATTGGTAGCTGGGCATTACCCAGGACAGTGTTCCCTTGTCCAAGGTAGTGTATAGAGGCATGTTTTTGTAAACATCAATTTAACACCAAAAATGATGATTCTCTAGCAGCTCTCTGATACAGGTCAAAATCTAAGGGTCTGTTTTTGTTTTAGGAATGCTCTGCCCAAACCTACCTGTTAGAGGGACTGCATGTGGCAGATTGGGAAAGACTTGGTAGTGAGATACATCAGTTCAGCTGAAGTTTCTCGTGATATCAGTTTTGTAGAATCACCCAGAGAGGATGATGGGCATAAAACTCTCCTAGAGACCTTGAGAAGTCATTGAGTCCATCTCTTCTCCCTGAGGCAGAATGAACTATACCTAAAGAATTGTCAAGAGTAATTTATCATTCTAAGCTGTTCTTAAAAACCTGAAATGATGGTAAGGCTATAACCTTACAGTCTAATCCCATTCTTGATATTCTTAGCATTACAACATTTTTCTTATGTCCTACTTAAATCTTCTCTATAGCATTTTAAGTCCATTGTTTTTGTCTTATGCCCAGTGGGCAAGAGAATATAATGGAGCTTTTCCCATCTTCTGTCTGAGGGCGCTCAAGCTGTCTGCAAGCTTTTGTGAACTCTAAAATAATTTTATTCAACATATGCTGATCTCATAGTGCTAGATTTTTAACGTGGTGTCTAGACACTCCAGATAATTAGCATTTTTACTTATTAATAGGAATCAAGGAGCCATGCAGGCATGAGAAGATATTTTTTTAAGCCTAGAGTAGAATAATAGCTTGTCTGTGCAAATGGTGTTGGGTTAGCTAACATGGATTTCCATGTTTCCTATAATATGGCACTAACCTTGCTGCAGAGACATCTTGTGAACTCTTGGGGACTTCCAGCAGGGAATCATTTGAAGTGGCTGAAAATTTGGCTCTTCACTCCTTCTTTATCCGTGATTAGTATCTGCTGGATAAATATCTGAGCAAGCCAGGGGATATATTTTTCAGGTTTTACAGTTCATGTCACCAGCAGACATTGACTCCATGAAGTAGAAACTAAACAATGTGATGGGAATGGATTTGAAATATCAGGAATATTATCTGGATGTCGTTTTAGCTTAGAACAGTATCCCTTCTTCAGCTTCATTAATGGTTTTCCTTTTGTTAAATGTGACTAATGTATCTGCTCAGTTCATGAATACTCAAAGTGAGGCCTCAGAGAACTCATTTGTTACAAAAATCTGAACTAATTATTTTTAAGAAATTAAGCTGGATAATGAAATGATAATGTCGATGTTATTATCCTCCAACATCATAATTTTAGAATTGAACATAAAGTCTACTCCAATTAAAATTGTTGCATGGAACATAAAACCAGAATGCTGTGATACTGGAAACATTTAGACATGCACATAAGCTTTTTAAAAAGTTCCCAGGCACAAGAACAAAGGTTTTATTCATTCCAAGGATAAGTCAGCTGAAGTGATCTTTATACATTAAAATTACTGGTTGCACATTGTGCTGAAGAGGACACACTCATCCCAGGAGGCTGAGCACAATAAACCAGAGAAGGATCAGGCTCGAAAGAAAATGTAGTAGCATTTTAATAAGAAACACAGTTTCTTTATGAAGCCAAAATGCTAAATAAGTTAGCAGTGGGCTTTCATGCCACTGTTAAATGAGGAACAAAGACTGAGATGAGAAGCATCTATATACCAATATTACATACAAATTTCACTCTGCTCTCTGAAGTCTTATTCGTTGTGGCATAGTAAAGGCCAACGTCATCCCTAAATTACAAACACTATGAAAGACAGCATTTCCCACTGGAACTTGTTCTCACTAAGAATAAAGTTTTGTAGCAGAATCCTTGTTCCAATCTTCCATTTTTAAAGGGAAGTACTGAGTAATCCTTGTCCAAGTAACACTGCCTTTAATTTCCATGGGAAGAGCATTTTACAGAAAATAACGTGTGGTTTTGTCTCCTTTTAAAATAAATCCTTCATTTGCATTTTATCCACTGGAAAACCAACCCACAGCATGACATCAGGTCACTAAGACACTTATTTGAAGTGGGAATGAGAACATCAGTCACCTGCAGGTGAGAGGGAAAGGTGGGAGTGAAAAATCAATTGCATGAACAACCCTTTGGTGTGTTCAAGGACAGGATCTGTCTGTCCGTACTCCTCATTCCCCTTCTGTCTGGCACTTAGCAGATCAAACCCTCTCAGTGCCTCTACCAAGCAGGAGTGTTCTGGGAGCAGCTGCAGGAATGTGATTGCCAGCAAAGAAATCTTTGCTTTGCTTGACAGCTCTCCTCTGCTCTGGACCAGCAGACTGCTGTCCCAGCTCCTCGATGCATTACAAGCATGCAGATCAAATCATAATTGGCTACTGAACTTTATGCTAGAAGGACAGTGAATTTATCTCACGTAGTCACTTTGGGATATCAGATTTCTTCTTGGTTTCCAGACTGAGTTGATGGTCAGATTTAGCTGCCTCTGAGGAGTAGCTCCAGGAGCTCCAGTCAGGTACAGGGAGAGGCAAACACCAGCCACACGAAAGTATTCCAGGGAAAAATTCACCCTTGGAATGCTGGAGCACCCCCCAGAGAGCATGTGAGAGCACTTTGAGATGCTTTTTTGTAGCACACCTCAGCTCTAATCCTTGCTCCAGCTGCCTCACCCCGTCAAAAATCCGTCGCCATGCTCAGTGTGTGCCAGAGAAGGCATCAGGGTGGAGGTGCTCAGGAAATGCTCCATTCCTCCCTAACTGATTTTTTCCCCCAAACACAAGCTCTGAGTGAAATTTGAGATGCCTTCTTGCAGAGCCACCATGGTAATGGTTGAAGCACTAGGTGGCAAATTTTCTAAGCACTTTTGTTTTCTAAATAAGTACTTCCTCCTGCTTTTTGAGCATTGTTTGCAAACCTAAAGCATTCTTTCAGTTAAGATTACCGCTATAGTCCATCTTGGAGAAAGAAAAGTATGTCAAGGAGCACATATTTAAGCAGCTTTTAGCAGTGTTTGGAGCTGCACATAGGGTTGTGGAGAAGGTTGCAGTATGTAAACAAAAGACAGAGCAGGATGTTTTGACTTCACTCACTGTGACAGCAGTCAGATAGAAAATCTGCCTTCAGATGTTGTACCCCAAGTAAACAATGAGACTCACTAAGAACCTGACATCTATTTTTTTAAGAACCGTTTTCAAAGAGACAATTACTCAGACATGTGAGGGTCTATTTCACCTGATGTTTTGAATAAATTGTCACCAGAAGCCGATGGCTTCAACAATTGTTTGCCACAGAGGTGTGCAATGCATCAGTATTTGTAATAATTAAGCTTTATGTTTCAAAACATCTCAGCAGCTACAAAGGAAGTCCCATTAAAAGGAAAGACAGCTATACTCCTGACTGGATCTTCAGTGAAAATATCCCTTCCTCTCAGTCCCCCATACCTGATTAATTTTGGTTGCCAGAAAATATTTGGCATTTTGAAGAATACTAGAACTTCCTTGTGGGTAGGTTGACATTGATGTTGACTTGTTTGGCACATGTAGCCATTCGGAAATATGGCTGACAAATTTAATGGACTCCTAAAAGCAAAAGACTCAGAGAAGGAATGGTCTGCTCTTCTGCTTGAAGAAAATAATGTTTGGCAGAATGCACAGCAGTTAGTGGAAGGTATTACTGCTTGTTTGCTGTCTAATATTGGCTTCTTTAAAGAAGTTTTAGCAATGTGCTCTCTCTCATTGTTTTTTTCACAGTGAAGATTCTGTACAGAGCATGAAATCTGTGCAAGAGCTTAGCTCCCCATGACCACAAGAGCAGGACCAAGCCGATTAATTCTGCTTATGCAAAATACTTTCTCAGACTGAAGCTTTTATTCAGAAAAATGTGTCAGTGGCTGGGTGAGACACGGCTGTTTCCCCAAATCCACGCTGCCCAGAAAGGTAATTATTCAAAGAACAGATGTTAGGGTACCAGTCACACTATCTTTGCTCCTGAAGCCAGAGATACAGGAGAGGATAAGGAAAGAGCACACAGATACAGTGAGAAAACTTTGTCGGCTATTATCAATAGTACAGCAAAGTGAAAAGCCCTTGGCAAAGCAGGGGCTGTTATGAGTTTCCAGCTCTCAAGCTCTGTCTCAAGTGCTGTCCAGAGCACACGACAAGGCGCCTGCCCTTGCCCCAGGAATGCTCCTGGGAGGGGATGGCTGCTGATGGACAGCCACCGAGCAGCGCCCAGAGCAGCAGCAATGATAAACAGGGGCTTCAGCTGTGCAGCCCAGCGGAGATTTCTCTCTGATCTGGTATTAATTGAAAATTCACAGGCAGAGCTGAGTGGCAGAAGCTCTTCTGGCTGCAGCTCTACCTGAGTGAGAGAGGAATTTGGGATTTCTGCAGGACAGTGGTAAGGAATCCTCTCTAGTTCAGGGCAGAGATAAAGTCTTGTCTTCCTCCTGCAAACTTTGGGGGTTTGTGTTCATGGCAGATTGAGTATGAGTCAACAGTGTGCCCTGGCAGCCAGAAGAATTTATAGTTCTATGATTCTGTGTAGTGTCCCTGCAGGAAGGGAGGATGGCCAACTTCCCTAGGCTCTTAGGAGACAGCCCCGTGATCTTCTGTGCCTGCCTCTTCTTGTATGGCTCTCTGCTCGTGCATTACTCTTCCTTTCATTAGCCTCATCATTCCTTTCATTATCCAGAAATCGTTAGCCTCTCGTGCTATAGAAACTCCATCCTGCCAAATACCAGGAAAGGTACCCATGCAACAGACAAGCCCACAAGTAAACCAGCTATATAATCTTAAAAATAAAGCTACCTCCTCCTCCAAAAACAGTATAGGGAAGAAAAATGAAAACACACAAAATTTAGAGAGGGATAGAAGGATGAAAGCAGCTTGTGTTCACTTGAAATATTTTCATATTAATATGAGTGGGATCATAATTTTTAGATTTTTTTAGGTTGCCTTTTGTTTGATTTGATACAATAAAACAGAATCTGCTGAATGGAAATATCACAGAAATATCTTGGAAGTCTGGTGAATAAAGAATTTCTGCAACAGCGATATCAAAGGAAAACACTTAACTGAATCTTTTTTAAGCCTAACTCCTTTTCTTTGGGTTTTGCAAGTTGTAAGAGTTTTCTGAGGTGTGCTGCTCTCAGACTGTTAAGGAACACATGCATAAATGCACCTAGCAAAAACATTGAAAGTGAAGATGGTTCAGTTACAATACAATTTTAGTTTAGTTTTCATATGGTTACCAGGCTTTCAGCTGCAATTCTTTTAACAACAATCAGAGGAGCCTCACTCCTACTGAGTACTACTTTTTATAAAGGGAGTTGGACACATTTAGGGTCCAAAGCTGAAGTTAAAGACGCAGGGTTGTTTCTTTTCTGTAGAAATGATTTATTGCATATTTTTTCACTTCTTCAAGCAACAGAATGAAACTTCACTCTCCTCTGGGAGTGGTAGAGACATAACATTTAAAAATGATTGAAGTGGTCAAAGTGTGTTCATATGTTGCTTTACATCAGTGAGCTCCGCTGGAAATCGCAGCTGTTGCCTCGGGCTGAGTTTCTGATCTTCACACAGTGAACAGCTGTGTCCCAGAGCCCTTGTGTGCTGTGTCCCCAGGCAGACCTGCAGGACTCGGCTGTGACAGGGGACGTGGGTGTTGCCACTCCACGGGACCTCTCAGGAGCAGCACTAAGCACAGACCTGGGCTATGTTGTCTGTGTAGGTTTTTCTGAATTTCTCCATGGGGAAAGGTGCAGGCAGCAAGGGCTTGGTGCAGCCAGACTGGATCACTGTGAGACATTTCAGCAGAGAGGTGGTTTCCACTTCCCAGCATTAAGGTGCCAGCTGGAGAAAGCATTAACTCTCTTTAGGAGCCCTCTAGACACCTGTGGGATTAGTTCAAAGGAGTGAGAGTTCAATGGCATGACGAAGAATTACATGCCCATTCCCATGGAGAAACCATTTTGATAGAGCTGAAATATGGAAATAAAATGCAATACGTTAAGGTCCTTATATGGGGCATCCACCTGCAGCCTTGTCTGGTGCCAGCCCATGAATCTGAATGGGAAGAATTCAGATTCCTCCTACCCTTCCCCTTTCCAAAACAGATAGGAAAGGATATATGTGAGATGTATGGGAAAGGGCATTGTTCATACTGAGGAAGAGCAGGACTGGAGTTTTCTTTCACCTGTGACCAACATGGTCAAAACATGTCTCCTGATGGTACACCTGAGTCTCCCTTTTTGTCTGACTGCTTAACTCAGCTGGAACAGAAATGTGGGAATGGGCTATCATCTCTCCCGTACCTTCCAAAGAGGCAGGCATAAGACCTTCAAAATGAGGAAAACTGCAGGAAAATATTATGTAAATCCAGTGTCATGTAGCTCTCTTCCCCCTGGGAAATCTTAGCTATATTCCTTAAGTAAAATCATCACACATTTAACACAACTCACTTCATTTCCTCAAGAGGTAGAGGGCTGAAAAAACACAGAGCCTGAAGTAAGTGCTGGCCCCTCTGCAGTAGTTCACTGTGTGGCAGAAAAATCTTCATTATGCCTGCTCAAAGTATATCACTCCCCTGGCCTCCTATTCCTCTTCTAAACTGAGCATTAAATTCAGACTGATTTCATCAGCAAAAGAAGGAACAAAACAAGAAAAAAAATGTCAGAAATGTTACAACATGCTTAATTTAATTGGATTTTCTGTTCTGAATCAGGAGAATGAAAGAAACATTAGACAGAACATGCCCAAATGTTAAGGCAGCATGAACAGCACCATCTGTCACAATATTTCTCTAGTTGTTTTTAATCTCTTACATAGTTAAAATTATGTTTTCTTAGTGAGAGGCATTATTGTAGAACATTTATCTATTATAAACAGACGCTAAAGTATTCATTATCGCCAGGATCCATTAGAAAGAATAAATGACTAGAAGAGAGGTAATTGTACACTCTTCATGCTCTGCACCACTCAATATTTGGCAGAAATGTTGGAATTGTCATATTAGACAATACGTGAAGGTCTATGAGTTTGTAATCCTTCTTTCAGAGGTGGCCACCCCCATGTATGTTGGGAAGGGGGGGTGATAAAATGACAAAATATCCTACAGAACAAACTGGCTTGGAGGAAAAGATTCTTCAAAAACCCTAAGTGGTTACCAGAGACTGAGCTCAGAGAGAACACAGTATTTTACCCCTCTTTTGTTTCTGTAAGTGTGTAAAGCTGTTTAAATCCCACTGAATTTTTGGTGCAAAGTGGTCTGACCATCATCACGCTTGTGAAAGGGCTCAGAAGGGGCTGAGAGGAGCACAGGCACCTCAGTGGCACTGCCTCCTACCCTGGGAGTCGCATCCCTGGACAACTGTGGGCATTTGTGGCCAGGCAGGGAAAAGCAGCCTTCTCACATGAGTGGTCTGCAGATAGATTAGTGCAGACATTCAGCTGGGGTGCATCAGCAGAGCTCCATTGACGTCAGGGCTTTGTACCAACCGAGCATCTCATCTGCTCTGTGCCCGTGCACAGCTTCAAATCTTGCATTTCTCTGCTGTGAGAAATCCTATCAAAGGATAAAAAGCAAATAAATAAGGCTTCTTGAGAGAAGTACTTTTGAAACACATAAAGAACAGTTTCTATTAGTACAACTTGGTTACTTTCAGTCTCCTTAGCTCTTAACTTTTCTCTGCATTTTGTGTCAAATCCCTCATTTCTGTAGAATCCGATTTTGCTTTTAGGTCACCTAATGAAGATGCTTTTTGACAAACACACAAGCTAGGAAGCCAAATTTTATTCCAGCTGCACTTTAGTCTGTCTATACCTCTCAAAGGCCACTCTAGCAATCCTGGGCTGTTAATCTGTGCGAAACAGAGGACAGGGACGCAGAGCAGCTGCCCATGTGGCTCAGTGACCAGCTCTGCCTTGGTTTGACATATGCTGCCCAGTCCAGGCAGGGGCAATGCTGGCACAGCCTCTGTCCAAGGCAGTTAATTTCAGCTCCTTCCTGGGCACTGCCATGCCCATGGAATGTGATGTGTCCCACCTGGGCAATGCCCTTGCTCTGCAGGATGCCTCTGGGGGGAAAAGAGTTCAGGCCCTGGGGGAGGGATGTTTAAGGAGGCCAGATGCCTGATCATAAAATGCTGCAATTTAATAGGCTGGCTGCCAAAGTTCCAGTGTTGCCAAGTCCTTGTGTATTTTCATGAATCTCATAATATTTGATGTTGTACTCCAAGCTACAGCAGTTAAATATTTGGGGTTATAGTTAGACTGTTCACATTTATGCACTTTTTTTAAAGGTTATTTTCTAGCTTCCTAGCTGTGAAGAAAAGCTCATATTTGAGATGCTAAAGATACTGTTATCATCTCCAGTTTTGTAAATACTGCTACAGCCTATATATAATTCCTGCATAAACAGACTGCGGATGCTGTGAGGGATAAAACCCTCCTCTGGTGTGATTGCAGCATCTCTGTGGACAGCAATGGCAGCTTGGATGGGAGTTGGTTTGTGCTGTGCTGAGTCATGCACCAGGGCTGGCAGAAAACATTTAAAGTGCCCCAATCCTTTATAAAGTTGCTCAATAGAAATTGGGCACAGGCTCAAACACCTGCTGTTGTAAATGGACAATGCTACAGAGATGGAAATAAAAATATTGGGAATTTGACCTAACATATCTGGAGGCAAGCCTCTCTTTTGACTTTAATACATTAAATAGTAATTTTTTTTCTCATAACTTTAAACACAACATTTATGAGAAATACTTTAATATGCAGCTGTGTAGAAAGACACATTTGGTAACATGCCATCACATTCAGAAGTAGAAGGACAAAGAAAAGACACTTGAAGAAATGTCCTACCTGTCAAGAAAGGCAAAGCAGAAACCAGGTGCAAAATAGCTGCTTTAAAAGATCCCCTCTCTGGACATTATGGAATTCAAATGAGCAGTCAGAAATGTCCTATAAGAAGGTCTGTATGCATTGGCAGCAGTCCCTAAAATATAAGTAATCAAAGTTAGTAAGCAAAGAAGTAAGTAAGCAAAGAAAAATCTTCTGCTGGGAAGGTTTTTTTCTGAATCGTGTACTTTGCTCCTTTTTCACAAATAGGTTATTTTTTGTTGACATCATGTCTCTTTTATAAGAATTAATATGGATTGCAAACATAACTAATGTGGTTAATGCTTATCCAATGTAAATGCTTATCCAATTACTGCCTGCAAAACTGTTATGTCACAAATAATCTGGAGAGCAAGCCTGAAACCCTGACCATGCTGGAGTCAATGTAATTCTTCTGTGTGCTGAGTGAGGTCAGGATTTTCTTGGAAGCACTTTACATAGCAAAAATGACTGTAGCCAGGAAATGAGCAGTAAAAGGGATGGGTTTCTGTTTTCAGGTAGGGAAAAACCACCAAATCCTCTTAGCAAACAAGTGGTCTTAAAATACAGAATAACAACAAAATACAGAATTTTTTTGTAAAAGCACCCTTTTAAAGTACACAATCAGCACTAAGAGACACCACTTACACTTCTCCATTAATAATGTACTCAGGGATTTATGGGGGAAACATGCAGCATTGGGGAAAGTGTCAGTCAGCAGAACAGATGCTGAAAGCTCTAAGAGGCTTATATGGAGATTATATTCACAATGTGTTTCTGGAATACATGTATATTCTGTCTTCAAATTCTATTAGCTGATGAGTGTCCATCAGCTTATGGGCACTAAGACTCATCTTTGAGGCTCAGGCCACAGACCCTGCAGAGAAACAGAGCCAGGAAATGAGGAGGCTCCTATACATCCCATACATTGTTGCCTGTGGACAAAAAGCTTCATTTAAAACATTTCAAGAGGGAAAGAAACAGGTCACCTCTGTGCCTGCTACCGGCACATCACAAGAATCTAGAAGAAACGCTGGCTGAAGACATACGGAAACTTACAGTGGCAAATAGACCAATTTAATCCAGGCTCTTAACTAGCGTGGAGGGTCACCATGGGAGATGTGAATTTTGAGCAGGGTGCAATTTGAAAGGGCTGCAGTTGCAGGGCCCAGAAGCCACTACTGAAGTCCCACTGAAGACAGAAGAGCAGATCAATGACTCTGAATATTAATGGCCCTGAAAAGGAAGGAGTACAAGAAACAGGAAAAAGGGAAGAAGTCAGTTGGTGATTTAGATGAAGACGTTTAAAAGGAGAAAAACAAGGGATGAAGAATAAACTAGTGTCCATTGCCTCACAATAAAAGTGCTGTGTTTTCCCTCTGCAATGACTTATTTGCATGTTGAAGCTATCAGTTTTAAAAGCAGACCAAACCAGGGGTTGTATTAATTTTTTATACTTTTCCCTGCAGAAAGAAAACAATTTGTCAAATCATACCCTCTTTATCATGGTTTGTCTCTCATTCCCCAGTTTGGTCTGATGCTGGAGTTTCATCTTCATGTAGCCCCCAATAAAAAGACCCAACCAACCAAATCAACCCAAACCAACCCAAACCAACCCAAACCAACCCAAACCAAACCAAACCAAACCAAACCAAACCAACCCAAACCAAACCAAACCAAACCAAACCAAACCAAACCAAACCAAACCAAACCAAACCAAAAAAATTTCTTCCTTTAGAAGATTGGGCATGGTTTATTTAGATGTATTCACCTATGTATTGTTATAATGTATTATAATTACATAAGCATTATCTTTCAATTTCACTGTTCCTATGTAGCCAGAATGGTCAATGTCTATAGAGGGATTCTATGATGTCTTATAAGGGCTGTTAATTATAATAGAATAATATTCAGTACCTTGTGATAGGTACTATTAAAAAGTCTTAACTGCTCAGATTTTGTGATTGAGTTATTATTCATGGTGGTAAATTGCAGACAGCTGCTGAAATAATAAATAGATCTGATTCATGTGATTATCTTTTTTGAATCTCTTTTTTTGCTTATATCTACTACTCAGCTTCTTATTCAGCTTTGGCTGATTTCTGTCTTGTTATCTTGAGCTACCAAAATTAGACTTTATTCTTGAATCCCATCAACACAATAGACAGATGCAGACCCCTGTTCATTAGCAGCAAAAATATCTTGGGACAAAAGCTAACGAAAACTTTTGTTGATGTACAGAATACACACATGAAGAATACTTAGACCTAGGTGGTGCTAAACCATAGGGTTAGGTCTGAGTACTTGGGCCCCACTGAATTCAGTCAGGCTCATTGCACACTGAGTACTTAAAAAAAAAAAACAAAACACCTCAGTTTGCAGCGAACACTGAAAAAACAAGAGCAAACCAAGATACTACAATTGGTCAGATGTAGCTTACTGGACATAATGAACAGAACAAGGAAAATAATTTAATTGTAGAAAATCAATTACAGGCAGTTAAATATCACATTCAAGGTCGTTATATATATTTATCTGCATAATTTTAGGAGAAGTTCTGTAGTGCTTTTCAAGGATAAACCAAAATATTTCAGATGGTGCAGAGCACTTCTTATGAGCAGCTAGTAATTAGGGAGATGGCTCAAAGCAACAGAGTTGTAAAAGCAAGGTGGAAATCTGTGAGTGGATTGACATAAGCTGTTGAGGACCATGAAAAGCAGGAGGACAGAGTTACTGAGTTAGCTGTAATAGTGACTGAGATGATGCTTTCAGTGTGTCCTTAAGATGAGGATCCTCTCTGTGATTTGTGTCCAAGTGCTGTTCAGCAAAGCACTGGAAAGAGCTCACAGGTTATTTGCAACAGGCCAGTCCTTGCTGCGTTTTACAAAGTGGTGTTTAGGGAGTCCTTATTGCACATACCTGACCATTTTCTGAGTGAAAAATTTCTTCTTCCTTTATGAAATTTAGAAACCTCCTTACTCAGGAATTGTCTGCAGAAGAACAGGTGCTGTTTTTCCTTTGTGGAAAACAGAGCTGTTGCTAGCTGTGCACACAGTTCTATTAACCCATACTTACACCATCCTTCCACTGAGTTCCATTTCTGCTGAGGCAGAATGGTAACATCCTTTTAGGGTTTATGTTTAAAGCATTTTCTGAATTTCATGTTGATGCAATGCTTCAGCTGAGGCTTTTTCAGACTATGCTAAATTCCGGAGGTAGAATAACAGCGCTTAAGGTTGCTCTGAAGACCATGGAAAAACATCCATTAATTTCAATTGCTTCTGGTCGAAACCTTTAATGAAAATGGAAGGCCACATCAGGAACAGAGAAGGCACTGCTCTTTTGGTGTATTTTCAAGCTTTCTGTATATTCAGTGCTGTGTCTCTTATTGCTCTGTACCCTTTAAAGGTGTCTGCTGCTACATTTAAGGAGAGCTCCTGACCTCATTGCACTTTGCACATGGTGCTCTTCTCTTTGTAAGATCCCCCAGTACTCGGTGAGATATTGAAAAGTTGAATTATATGCAATGAAGGCCTCCTGTGGGCTCAGGGACTGTAAGCCTTCCTCCAGCAGCGTGTCCTGCCCTGGTGCAGGCTCTGGGTCACTCAGCAGGGCGAGGGTTTGCCCCCCAGGCACAGCCAGCAGCTCTCCTGGCCCCAGGCTATCTCTGCCAGGCCAGCAAATCCCCAGCTGCTCACAGCAACTGCACAGCAACAAAATAGTTTGGTGCAGCGAGTGGGTGGACATTAGTTCCATGTGAAACTGCGAAGGGAACATAATTACTGTAGGCAGAATATAATTACTCGGAGTGGGATCTGGCTTGAGCTTTATGGGCTAAAGCTTTCCTCTATAGACAAGTACTACTGAGATTAAAGAGCATAACCAGCCTGTGCTTTTGTTTTAGATTTCAGATGAAAGATGGTTACTTCGTGGGCTCAGAGCACCGTGATGGGACATTAGTTCATTCGTCTGTCACCCACACGAGTGCTATTTCATGTTGCACTTTTTTGAACATGTGCAGAGATCCTGAGTATTCTCTGTAAGGCTGTGCTTTGGAAAGCTGTTCAGTCAAACTGTGTCCTACTAAAGTTCATCCTGATCTTCTGCTCTCTGTTGCCCACCTCGCAGGAAGTAGGAGAGTCTTCAGAGATACTTTAAAACCATTATCCCAGGGTCTTCTGGTGTTTTTATAAAACTTACATATTATTTTGTATTATCGTGCTCAGCTGGCAGACAATACATGTTTTATGCTGGTCATTTAGTAAGATATATTAATTCAAAATCACAATGAAATTTTATTTTAGATACATTCAAAGGTTCTATAATTCCAGTTTGGAGGTCTAGTATCTTGATAATGTGTCATATTTTCTTCTAATTGCACTGCACTGAGAGTTGTGCTGGTCACAAATATAGAGCCGATTTCCATGTGAAGATTTTATAAAGAATTATTGAATCTGTGATGAACCTTTCAATTACTCTTACCATGTCTGGGTTTTGGTACGCTTACTATACACGCTTTTAGTATAAGGAATGAAAAAGAATTTCAGGAAAGGACCAAATTTTCAGGTCCTAAATTCCTGACATAGAATCTATGAAAGCTGGACTTGATGAAAAAATATGGGTATGCAAAAGGCATATGAAGCCTTTACATTGGTGTTTTGTAATGCTGAGTGACTGATTTCACATTCTTGGCATTTTTCTGATGTTGAATTTTTTATGAAACTCTCTCTCTCTCTCTATATATATATGCTTCTGAAAATGTAGTAAATGTTTTGAAGATTAAAAGGTAATCCCCTTGCTCCAAAATCTTGCTGTCTAATTTGAGGCATCATTAAACACAAGCAACTGACAAGAGATATTTGGGAACCCACAAGATATGGCATTGGCTCTGGGAGGTTGATGATGGCTGGTATGGACTAATGGTGGCCACTTGCAGTTGGGAAACTGAGAGGGAGGGAGGGCACAATAGCTGGGATTAACTACAGACCTGCACTGGTGCCTCCCTAATCCCCCTGCACTGCTCTATTCTCATTTCCTCTTTTCTTGCTTAAAACAGACTCTTTTCTTTAGCCTAAGCAGCACAGGAAAGGGATTTTTCTGAGCATGAAGTAAGATAATATTCCTTACAATGAAGCAACCTTAACAAGAAACATATTAATTTTCAGTGCAGTTGTCCATTAATAGTTTCCTTGTCAATACTGATTGGAGTTTCTTTGTGTTGTGGGAAAACTCAGTGACTTCAAGCCTGGAATCCTGTGTTGGGCAGGAGGAAAGAGGGAAAAGAGAGAGTGTTAAATCACAGTTGATATGATTTGTGGCAATGTTTTTTTCACATCATCATTATTTAAATGCCATGACATTCAGTAAGTGAAAAAAATTGTGTAGGTTTTAACACCTGAAATCATGAACAAAAATGTGGCTGGGTTTATTTTTTTTCAAATTTTATTTTAAAGCAAGACCAAGATTGACAGAACCTGGGAAGAACAGTGCTTTTCTTAATCACACAAAATATATAACAGAGGAAACAGTTGTAGAGACATCCTTGAAGGAGGACAGAAACACAATGTAGGGGACCTTATCAGGGAAAAAGAAAGACATTCACTCCTATGCCCTCCATGTTCCTGATCTCTCTGTTCGGATTGCTAACAAGGGTGTGGAATGACTAAGGCCTGCACATTTCTGCCCATCTGTCTGCTAAAGTATATTAACTCATGTTGCATGAGCCACCACACACTCAACAGATGGTAACAGCTCCCAATCACTTCTAATTTAATTCAGCTTTGGACTGGTAACCCAGAGCTCCCATGAAACTTAAAGGGAATCTTTTGTTTGTTGAGCCAATAAAAGCACAAAGCCCTTGAATGCTACCAGTCCTCTGAACTGTTAGCTGTCATAGACTGTTTCTACCAAACTTTCCCTTTGTTTTTGTTTTTTTTGGGAAAAGGAACACAGTAACCCACATTGCACTGCACTGATGCAGATTTATAAGCGTCAGTGAAATTTTATGGTGCATTCATTTTGGTACCTGGGACAGCGTTCCCATGTCTCTGGGCATCAGGAGCCTCTTCTGGGATATTTTCATCTCCAGTGCCTCCTGTTCCCCTCCATTGCCAGGTGCAGGAGTGTCAGTAGGTCCCTGCTGGGTTTCTGTGTGAAATGTGTACCAGTCTCCTCCACGTGGCTGAGAGCAGAGAAGCTCATGAAGTGAACCCCAAACTTCAGCCACTCCAGTGTCTTGCCAGGTCTAATTTTGGTGTCCGCACTGGCACAGAATACTATCACTGGCAAATGTGTGGCCTATGCACTGACCCTGGTCCTTGGGAGAGGTTCATACAGGCCATGTTTCGTACAAGAGACACACATCAAGAATTTTGTGGCACATTTATATAGAATAGCACAGTTTGGTATCCATATACCAGCTCTAGTCCCAGCACTGAATGAATAAGATTTTTGTTTTGGACCCAGTCTCACCTGTTGCCAGATATTGGAGACCTACAGCGGTGATAACTGGAAATCAATTTGATGTCCTTGGTAGAAATCCAAGTGTTTCGTGAAGGTACCTATCAGTGATTTTGTGGTAAACAAGATAAGAATGAATTCTCTAAGGTTAATATTCATAATGTCTGTGAAGTACTGAAACCTTGAAGATGACAAAGCAGTCATTCCTCTTAACTGCTCAAATTTCAGACTATTTAGTCTCCTTCTTAAGGAAGAAGTACTGTATTGCAGTGAACAATATCCTCCTCACATTATTTCAAGAATCCCTCAGTGAAGTTCTGTGTGTATTTGTGGGAGGAGCACAGAGCCTGTGAGAAGTCATTGGGGCATGGCCATGCTTAGCTCTGTTTGTCAGTTTGGGCCACAGATTTGATTGTGAATGAAAGCTTGTGAGTTTATCATCTGCCTGTACCTCCGTGGCAATGTTTTATACCAAATAGGAGAAAAGCTTTGTCTGGACCTATTAGCTGGATCTATATTTTATGAAAATAGCACCCCACTTCAGAATATTTTTATCCCTCCAAGAGCTTTTGCATTAATAAAATGCCAAGTATAAAGATCATTCAAATGCCTCAAGTAGCCCTTGATATTAAAAAAACTGTATTACCAGGCTATTTTTTTTCCTTTAATATGTTTCCAGAACTTATGGGCAGCCGTAACATTTCTGGTTTTCTTTAACAGTGAGTTTCAGGGCAGCGACTTGAACTTTTGGGGATGTTGCCCTGAGTTCAGACACAGTGTTATTCTGTTTAATGGTAATTTTTCTTCTGTGTGAAGGAGTTCACTGCACTTTTTTACCTTCATTTTAACAATGTAGAACCCAAAAGCTCTGCATTCTTCACATAACTGGATGGAAGACAATATTTGCTATTGCTCAAAAGTGGTAGAAGATTAGCTGTACTGATTTTTTCATTACACTGAAAGTAAACCAGAGTTTGATGCACACATGACTTTGCTTACTATCGCTGTGAGAAGTGTAGGGATGTTAATACTCACCATCTGCTATAACATGTGCACGGCAAAAGGAACTTGTTCATAGTAGCTTGCAAAAAAGAGAGAAAGAAACAGCATTTTTTCTGTTTTATAAATACATACACCTCAAAAGTATTAATGAATAAGTACAATTAAAATGCAAAAATTTATAAGTTTTATCCTATGCATAAAGAAGTTTAGATGTGATTGCTGCTGCTCTTGGTTCTCTCACTATCATTTCCAGATATACACCATGGGGATAACCGAAGAAAATTTCTAAATGCCTCAATCTACCACCTTTTGCATGCCTGGGAAGTGGTGTAAAACACAGAAACCTACTGAGAGTGAGAAGTTATAGGATCAGGCCTTAATATGATTTGGATAATTTAGTTGAAGTAATTACTTTAATCTCTTTTGATTCTGGTTTTTTTCACTTGACTTTTTTCATAATCACCTTGTCTCTGCAGGAATCCTTGCCTCATCAAGCTTTATTCATCTTTTTCTTTTTTCCTGTTCGAATGGGCTGAGATGAGTCAGTCTAAAAGAGAAAGAAAATTAAAAGAATGAAATATACATTTTAAAGGCTTCCTCTCTATTCCATTTGGTAAAGTACAACATTATAACATGTGCTTAGAGCTCTCAGATGCTTTTATTATCTATGTCTTGAAATATAATATTTTAGCTTTCTTGACCAGTGTTCTATCCCACCCTGATATGCTGAGGTAAATAATTCACTGGAAAATGGCTATTGCTAAGTGTATGAAGTTTTGGGTAGATGCCACTGGTATGGGAATGAGGAGTAGATAATTTTTTTTTTTTTTAAGTTAGGCTACATGGTCACAGTGGTTTCCGATTACAAGATCTGTAAAGAAGATAAAATGCACATCTGGATCTCAGCTGGAGCTATATTTGAAACATCTCTGGTTGTAAGAGGTGATTCCATGAAATCCTTGTTATCTTTCCTCTCTGATTGTAATAGATGGTTTAGTGAAATAATTAAAAAAGAAACCCCTGTTCTCTTGGAATTTCAGCTTTGCTGAGAGTCCCAGCCTCAGGCCCGTGGCTTGTTTTGTGAGGCACTGAGGAGGTGCAGCAGAAGAAACCCTCACCCCTTTTCCTGTCAGAGAAGGAGTGCTGGGCAGATCTCTGCTCCCTTCTTCACCTCCATTCATTTCTGCCCGTGGTTCCTAAAGGGAGTTACATATCACACAGCTCAACACGGCAATACTTCTCTTGTGCCCTTTCCTACATCACGGAGAGGTCATTAAAATGTAATTTAAACCAGTTTTGAACAATCAGGGGCAATTGCCAGGGCTTTAGGTTATGAGAGAAGTGCTTTTCTAGGTTGAGTAGTAAATAAAATAATTTCACATGAATGTGAGAGAAGGAGACATCCAGACCTTGACTAGATATTATGTGAACCTTCTATAAATTATTGACCAAGACATATGCTTATTTTCTTCCCACTACACAGCCCCAATTTGATATTTTCTTTAACTAGCTTGATGTGGGTTAGGGCAGAGGGGAAGAGCCTCTTGTCTCTGAGTGCTTTTGCAATCTCTGCCTAATTCCTTGTCTCTCTTTCCAGAACAAACTTCACCACAGTACCCTGGGGAATTCTGGTAGATGTGAGAGATATCTGTGCTTTGCAAATCATTATGAAATATCCAGGAAGATAGTGCTGGCATCCTGAGTCCTGCTTTAATGATTTGGCTGCTGCACCATGTTAGTCCTCTGAGCTCAGCCAACAGAGACAAATGACTGCCAATTGCTCAGCTTTTGCTCCCATGTACAAAACTTCCCCGTACCTGAAAATCAGTAAAAAAATTTCAATAAAATGGTCATTTTGGTTGGGCTGGAAGGGCAATTTGCACTGTAGAACTAATTCTGCAGTTCCTGTTCCTCCTCTGAAATAAATCTTCAGCTCTCAAGTGACTTGAACGCAAATACATAAATTTATCCTGTTTAATTTTAAACCTACTGCTTTTGGCCATCTCTTTGGGAAGTATGACTGCACAGATTTTGATGACAGTTGTAGCTTGAGATACAAGCACAGCACAATAAGAAAGAAAGGGTTCATATTCAGGTTAATACAATTCATGCCTTATTTTTAATTTCACTCCTTAAAGAAAAAAACAAAAACCATATTTCCTAATGGACTGTTTCTAAATAAAACAGGAAGAAGCAGAAAAAAAATTATTTATTTTTAATACTTGTTATTAATGGGCCTGCCAAGTGGTGAATCATTTACAGAGCAGAAGGTTAAATACACATAATGTAAAACAGCATCTCTAAAATGTAATAGCAAGATTTAAATACTGAGTAATGCTTCTGGTTGTGGCTGAAGCTCAGAAGCATTAAACAACTGCTGAAACTGTTTGAATTCACTAAGCCTGTAAACAATATGCATTTTATGTTTAAAAATGTTGCCACTTCAACCACTGGCATTAAGCAAGTTTGGCAAGGTGCCTGTAAATGTGAATGTGTTGAGCTTGGCCTTTGCCTCCTTGGGAGTCACTGCTACAATTGCTTTCAACTAAGAATGAGGCAGAGCAGCTGATACTTTTTGAAATAATTCTTTGTTCATATCACTTGCACTTTCTGAGCCTCCTGTTTTGATGATCCTTTTTTAGATGAGTACATCCTTATTGCATTGACTGTCTTCTTACACTGTATACGTAAATTTAAAATTAAATACTTTGGCAACTAACAGTAGTCCAAAGCTGCAGGCCCAGTATCACCTGCACTAATCCATTAAACCTCCGAGGCTTCTCTGTGGATCTTGTAGTTCTTGTTGGTTAGTGCTGAAAGACTCAAAGAGATGGTATTTCAAACCTTCTTTCCTGGTGCAGCTTATTGTGATGATTGTGTGCAATGCCTGTCCTTCTGTTTAACAAAGCAGGGACCACCAGAGCAAAAAGAGTGATTTTTGAGAGCTTTGCCTGCATCAAGGTTATTTGAGCCTGAGCTGGAATGATTTGCACCTGTTGTGGATCATCATAAAGGGATATTTCCTGTTACTTGCCAGTACATTTCATGTGCATATTGCATCAGCCTACATGAGCTGGAATGATGTGAAAAAAACCCTTTAAAAATAATGTTTCAAAGACATAATTTTGTATTTTTTATATGATTGCACAGGAAGTTCATTATCTGACTTAAACCCTTTTAAAACCTTCTACTTTCCTTGAATCTTGAATTGTATAGGGGTGCCTGGGTTCCTGATTTCATGATTTATCTTACACACAAGTGTCAGTATGTTGGGAAATGCCAGAGTTCTTGGGCGCCTGGGCATGTTCAGCAGAACCCCTGTCAGATGTGCCATGCATTGGCTTTCTCCCAGGCAAGAAAATTAAATAAATTTTCTTTATTTCCACGTTGCCACCAGCCATGCTGTAACATTCAACCTTCACAGGAAGAAACATCGGGGCTCTTATTGCCACAATACGGAGACAAATCACTGCTGTTATATTTAATAGTGAAAAACACAGGCGTGAGTGAGGTTTATGACAGTAGAACAAACACAGCTTCAAAGAGAAGGAAACAATGAATCAAATGATAAGTTAACCCAGTGCAGAAGGACTGACCTTTCTTGATAGGAAAACAAAACAAAAAAAACCCAAAAACCCCATCCAGGAAATTCTCCAGGATACGGTTCACTGAGCAGCATATAAAAAGGTCATAGCATCATCTGGGAGGGATTTTCCCCTCAGAATTTGTGAAAAGGTTTCAGATATAACCTACTAGATGAGGCATTTTAGGTACTGTGGGAGCAGCTCTCGTTTGCTATGGTCTGTGCAGTGTTCAGTAGGTAAATAGCTAGGTGGGGCCTGGAGTCAGCTTGCAAAAAATACTGTGGCTGGCATGAGATCAGCAGAGATCCTCTGTATCAGCAGCTGATTGTCAAACCTCAAAAGTAATTTTAAAAGCTATGTAGAAAGAGGAAGTATTTGCGTCCCTTTCTCAGCTGTTTTTATAAATACTTACCAAACTTGCCTTCTATGTAAAATATTAGTAGTGAAATTAGAGACAATACATGCAAAACTAACATGTGGGATCTGCCTATCGCAGTCTGTAAAGTGGTCAAAGAATGCTGAAATTGAAAAAGACATTGGTGACTTGCAAGTGTTGCAAAACATTTCTATCAAGAGCACCAGCTGATTTCAAAACAGCAAGAGCTTTGCAGGTGGATCCCCCCTGCACAAGAGGATTGCCAAAAGGTTTGCTATCTAAATTGGAAAATTGGGCAGGAAAAGCACAGGCAGGGATGCATGACCCTGGTGATATTCCAGACTGGACTGGAGTCACCTGGGCCTTGCCCCAGTGTCAGTGATTACAGATCGCTTCCTGCAGAAGTCCTCAGTGCACAGCCTGATTTTGGAAATGCATCCATTTCCTGGGCTCTGCCTGCCTGCTTGCTCTGTTTCTGTATCAAAGAGCAGAATTCTGTACATAATTGCCTCTGTGTGTGCTTCCCTGGGACTCGACATTTGTGGCAGGTGTACTTTACAGATTTCGGTGCAGCCTCATGGCACTGCTGGAATGCGAATCCAGGGACAGAGGACAGGATGTGACAAAGATGATTTCGGTCTGCAGAAGGAAAAAAAAAGGAGTTTGTACAGAGGAAGCCTTTGGGTCACCCTACAAATTTTAGAATCCAGACACAGGTAAACCTCATATTGACTCCTAACCCTCGGTGTTTTGAAACACGTATGACGTCATCTGTACAAAGAATTCTGGTGACTTCCATTTGTAATGTAGAATTTGTGTGACATGTTCCCTCCTCCATAAAGGTTCTGTATGCTGGAATTCACTCCTTTTCCCAAAGTGCAAACATTCAGGAATGTAACACACGCAAACACACACACAAAGAAAAGAGAAGCTGTCTGACACTAATGACCTTACTTGTAGTATGCAAAACAGCCAAATAAATGAAGGCAATGGGGGTGGCGAGAGGGAAGATGACTGCTGGGAGATTTGACACCGAGGTGACCTGTTTGCTCCTCTGACTACTGTGGAGCTAATTAAACACAGCATCCCCAGAAATAAAGTGCTGGAGAGAGAGTGAGTAGTCAGTTGCTCTCACTGCATATGTCACTTGGGATTATGATTATACCCATTGCTAAAAGGCAGTTGAATAAACAAATGTTGTTTTGCAGGAAGCAGGAAAAAATTCCATCTATCGTACTCCACAGTGAGACATGAAATGTATAATTCCGGTAATGAGCCCTGGAAGTATGAGCTATGTTTTAAGCCATTTAAGTTATATTTTAATCCTTCCTTCCCCTGTTCTGCTTAAAGAGAAGGAAAAATGATTTTATGTAACAAATGCATTTTGTTTTTGTAACAGTGTATATCTGGGGCTTTATGGTGAAAACCATCTCAGTGCTTTAAGGCTTTGGGGCTTTGTTAATTTTGTTCCCAAACTCCTCCATCATTGGCCAAGCTACCTCAGCACCGCACTCTGGGCAGTGAAGATCACCCAAATGAGGATTCCTCCAGGGAATGTGTTTGAATCCCAGAAGATTTTGATTCATTTTTGCTTTGATTTTTCCACTACTCACCTTTTTTTTTTTACCCCAGATCTGATGGACTGCTACAAAAACCCAAAGTTTCAAAACCCTGTGCCCATAACCGTGGCAGTAAGGTGCCAACCATTGGTGTCACCACTGGTCTGTGATGTCACAGCCATGCTCCTTCAAATTTTGGATATGCAGGGTGAATGTTCCAGCTGAAGGTGGGGATGGGGCTGGAGGTGTGGGGGGAATTTGGCTTTCCCCAGGCCGGCTGAGAGAGGAGGGAGAGAGGAGAAGCTGGTCCTGGTGACTGCCTCATGTCTGGGCTGAGCCTTTGGAGCTTGCAGGGGGGTCAGGGGTGGTCTCTTCATTTTTCCTGTGAGGAAGGTGTGTGGAGCCAGTGCCATGCCAGTGTTTCATTCCCCTGCTTTCTTCACCTGTCACCTTTGCCTGGGTCTCAGTGCAAGCAGCAATCTCTAACTCCCTCCCTGAGTGGCTCCAGAAGAGTGACAGAGACTCAAGTCACCCTCAGCCTGTCTCTGGAAACACGTTGTACAGTAAAGAGACAGATTTTGGGGTCACTCTCTTCTTGTTGCCCTCTTTGTGTGGGGATGTCCCCTTGTTCCTGTCCCCTGTGCGCCTCAGCCCTACTCCTCAGGTGAAGTGAATACAGCGAGGAGCTTGTGCACTTTTCTCCCTGATGCCATAAGCCTGAAGCCTGGAGATGTTTCTTTGCAGATCCCTTTTCTGTTCCCCCGTGTGAGCACAGTGAGCTCAGGTCCCTCGGGTGGCTGTGCGTGGGGCAGGGCGAGCAATGCAGCCTGGCTGACCTTACCCTGACTACACCTGCACCTCTGACTTGTGGGGCTGTGCCCTGCAGTGCTGGCAGAAGCAGAATGACTTTTAAAAAGCAGCAATAAATGGGTGCACAGCTGTGGACACATCACATGGAGACGGAGCTGCCATTCCACGTCAGGGGAAGTAATGTTTTCCGTGTTTCCCCTAAGCTAACTCATTGGGATGAAATTGAAGCCTATTTCCTGTTTCTAAATGCTTTCTGATTCTGCAACTCTTTTCAGCGCCTTTCTGGATCCTTTTCAAACACTTACCTAAATCAAACAAAGTCTTGCCTGTTTGTTGCTCCCTTCCTTTGGCACTGTTTCTGCTGCACGGTTCTCCCAGTGCAGCCCCCATGCCTTCCCCGTGTGTCTGCACTGCAGGTGGGCACAGCTCTGGGATCATCAGAGCATCCACTCTGAGTCAGTGCAGGAGAGGTGGGAAAACAGATCCAGAGGCCTGGGAGGGCCCCAGATGTGCTGGTTCACCGTATTTCACATATGAGGCACCACGACCTGGGCTGTTGTTTCACCTTTTGCTTCTCTAGATGGAATGAAGTAGGGAAGAAAAGGCCACTTCTTGCCATATCTTTGGGGCAGCTGGGGGCATTCTCGCTGCCCAGCTCACACCAGGGACAAAGCTGCTGCTCAGAAGGTTATCCAGAGCACTCTGTGCTCCTGCCATAGGTACCTTTGGCAGTGGATGTCCAGCCAAGCCCATGCCAGACAAACTCCACATGCTGCGATGTTTTTCCAAAGGGTATTTTAGCCGTGTGTGTGCTCTTTAGCTGCTGTAGTGCAATGAAGTCAGTCTGTCGCTGAAGTCTGAGGGCAGCAGTGCCACCTCTTCTTGTTTCAGTCAGTGGAGGAAGCTGATGTGTGCACTAAGAAACAAATATACTCTTTTACATTTCTTACAAAGGAGTAGAATCATAATTTATGCCAATAATTATCTTAATTTCTGCAGGAGTCTTCCTGGACTGCTTTTTCACAGACTATTCTCTTAAGTCTTTCTCATTTTTACCACTTCACATGAACAGTGGTATGAATTAATTTGTACTGCTGTGCTATATGTAGATATTCAAAAGGTGCTTAATTTCCATTGAAAATATTCATATGCAAATGTTCCATATTTTTGAAGTGGTTGCAGTTCTGCTGAGGAGGTAGATCCGCCTCTATTCTACCACACAACAGATTTCTTTTATATTTAGATTTTTACTCTGAGAAGAGAGCAATGAAAATTGGTTGAATACAAAAAAGAAGTGCTAGCTTTGGATTGTCAAAATTAGACACTTTAAAATACAGAATTAATAGCTCCCAGTTTCTGTCTTGTTGGTGCTGGCGTGAGGCAGAGATGCTGTCAGGCCTGAGGCTGCGTTCTCTGCCAGTTGTCTCTGCCTTGTTGCTTGCTCTCTGTGTGTATCTTGGTGAGGTGGTTCATTTCCGTCATCTCTGCATCCTGTGGCTCAGTGCTGCTGCTCCTGTGGCAGTGGAGAGGTCTGTCTAGGAGAATTATACACTGAAATTATGAAAAGGGAAAAAAAAATTTGGCACTTTTAAATATCTCTCTGGAGAACTAATTTGGTTTGGGATTTTTTTTTATTGGTTTGGCTTTTCTTAAACTGGTGTAAATTATAGAAGGAGATTTTTAGAATAGATGATCCTTTATAGAAAGATGATTTCTTGAAGTTCTCTTTAATGTTTGTGGGATAAATATAATTCAGCAGGAGGCATTGACTTTAAAAAGTATAAATTCTGGGCTGTTGCAAGACTGGAAGTATAATTTTAATTTAATTTCTTACATTGAACCATTCGTTCTTGGTGGAGGGCTGGCATTGCTGAGTCAGGGTAGTGCTTGGAGCTACTCCCAAACTGGTGGCAGAATCGGCATGATTTAACACACTTGATAATCTTTAAGGGTCTTTTTTTCCCCATCTAGTTGTTTTGAGATACATATCATTTTGTTTTCTCTTGTTTTCATGCATAGATTTACTTTGCTTTTAAACTGAGTAATTTTTAGGGAGAAAAATATTTCCAAAATGGCAAAGAGTTAATATTTCTGTAAGAAGAGGAAACTCTGGAATTGTCTTTATATTGTAAATGAATGGGCAGACATTCATTATTTTGGACTGAAATCCTCCATCTGATGCAAAAAACCCTTGTCATGGGTCAGTCTTACAAGCTGCTGAAAGACTGTGAAAATCAGAATGATTGGAAGTAAAGCTATCAATGTAAGGAGATGTGTCAGCTCTTGCAGGGGATGTGATTGCAGATGTTCATAGGAAGAACACTAAATTCTTGTCCTGACATGAATTTTTATAAACCTTTCTGCAAGCAAGATGAAACAAAAAAGGTGATCCACTTGTTTCAGTATTCATCACATTTGGCTCAGCTAAAAATAGTGATTAAGTATCATAATGCATCATAACATTAGATTTTGTGGATGGGAAAATAACTTTCCCATCCTGTGGAATATAAGCTCTGAGTACTTTTCCCGTTCAACAACAGAATGACACTGGAGCCTTTCATGGTCAGAGTGCATTTCCTTTGTGTTTTGTTTGTTTTAAATCGCAATGTTGATGGGGAGCACAGAAACAGCAGCAAAAACACCCAGCAGCATGAGTTGGGGCTCATGGAGCTGCGATATTCAGTGCACAGATATTAAGTTCCTACTGTGAATCATGCAAAACATGAGGATTTTGGAGTATGCCAGTATGCTAATTAATCAGATTGGATCTTGTGGACAACCATAAAACTCTGTTTTGCCACCATGAAACACTAGACCCAGTTGTTGCTGCCACAAATTTTTAGTTTTTAAGGGCTGGGAGCAAAGATTGGAAACTGCTCTAGGAGCAGTCTGAGAATGGGATGTAGGAGTAGGAAAGAGCAACACTGGAGCAGCAATAAGGGAAAAAAATCCAGCCTGGAGGAGCAGTTCTTCTGTTTATAGTGGAAGGATTATAGAAAGTAAGGCATATGTGCTGCATGACTGAAGATCAATATGAGTTCCATCTCCTTACAGGCATATTGATCTGGGGCACGTACATCACTCGTAATCTCCCTGCTGTAGCTGGCAAACCAAAGTGTAAAAAACGAGGATGGCAGGGCTAAGTTAGGAGATTAGAGAAGAAAAATGTTAAGAAGTGTACACTTTTGATCCTCGGGGTGTGAAAAGCACAAGGTCATCTGCTGTTATGACTAGGTTGACTATAAAAGCTAAGTGACTCATTGATTTCATACACCTATCCTGTAAAATATTTTGGTTTATGTGATATAATCTTCCTTTCCATTAACCTGAACTGAGTCACTTTATAAGCAGCTTGAGTTTAGCGTATCAGTCAAAGATTGATCGTGCCCAGGAACTGCGTCTAGGTTTGGGAGGACACTGTTTATGTGTTTTTAAGAGTTTTAAGTGTTGAGTATGAAAAGGACTGTAGGCATGCCTGTGAATTGGTAAGTGGCTTTTTCTCTGTTGTTTGGTTGTTTGGGGTTTTTTTCAGTTTGCTTTGTTTTTTGAAAGTGACATTCACTAAAGAGCAAAGGTCTGACACTCCTTTTAGTCTTTCCACTTCAAAGAAGTCAGTAATACCACTAGGAAGAATTGGCCTTGTTTATATCAATGCCATTCCATGAATAAAACTAAATGACATCTGTGATCTTTGAGTTGGTTGTGACTAATTGTGCAGTTTGCATGGATGAATATAGGCAGGCAAGTCCTTGTGATGAAAACACAAGTACTTAATCTTTTGTAGAAAGTAAGGAGATTTATTATAGAATTTAAAACCATTTATTTTCCAGAGCAAGCAAACCTTACCCCAAAAATAACTCTTCAAGACAAACTCCAGGGATATTCACTGACTGTGTTAAGAGTGTGTAGGCAAAAACTAGAGGTGTGCTGTTGGGTGGAGGTTCTAATGCAGGACTTGAGCAGCCTGATTTATTTGTGTGCTCAGAGTTACTGTATTGTCCCCATTTCACAGCAAGGAGTCTGATGTGGGGTTATATCAGCGTGATACTTAAAAAGGATGTGTCAGAGACATGTGCAATGACTGACACGTGGATGGTATTCAGAAAATCACTTTGAATAAGAAGTTTAGTGGTATTTCATATTGACATGGGCTCATGTACAAGATTCCCATTAAGCAGCACCAGAAGGGTTTACCTGTGGTTCCTCCCCCCTCCCTGTGTATTTCCTTGGTGATGTGTGTGCTGGTTTCTGGAAAGATTGTCTTTCTGTGCCTCCTGGGAGGCAGGGCACAGGTGAAGTAGGCAACGGGAACAAAACTGATCTGCTCCTCTTGGGTGTCTGATGCCCTTGCACACCTCTTGAGCTATTCCTCTGTGCTCTAAATTGGAGGAATGATTGATTATATTTGTATCTCCTTTATGATTGATTATATTTGTATCTCCTCTGGCTGCCACCCTGAGCATGCAGTCTGGAAGCTCTTCAGGACGTCTGCCTGGGCCATGGCTGCAGCTGCCCTGTCTAAGACCTGAGTCTTGTACAAAGTGCTGCTCTTTCAGGCTTTGAAAGCTACGTGTGAATGATTCACTGAAAAATGCTGTTTAATGATTCTGCCAAGTGTGAAAGGGAAGTTGAGAAAACAGAGAAAAATGAGGAATGTCAGTTAGTATAACTCTCCCCTCACTTCTGCAACGCTTTTTTTCTGACTCTGTGGAGATGAAGATGTCTTTTGTTCATGTCTCAGCATTTATTCCCAAGCCAATGTCGAAGGAGATTACTGAAGTAACTCTGGAGTGCCAGTTTATCCATAGTACTTTTGTGCCTTAACTCAATCCAGAGTTCACTATAATTAGTATTTATCTGTTTATCTTTGTAAAACAGCATTTAAACACAATTTGTTAAGTACCTAGGTTAAGCTTTTGACTTTTATTGCTGTTATACAGAACTTATTTTACTGTCATTACTCACATTGCAGCATGACACTTTATTGATAACTGATGTTCATCATTGAGATTGTCTTTTCTTTTGGGCATGGGGAGAAGGACAATTGGTTTTAATACACAGGGCTACTTGGGATTGAAATCTTCAAGCCTAACACATATCAGTGTGTTTTACTAATAATTAATCTTTCCAAGCTATGCCGAAATGAGATTTTTAAGTGAACTTCAGAACACATTGTAATCTGCTGTTTGTTCCCTGGCAGCCTTAGACAAGTATCTCATCACCTGAAAGTTATCACTGTGTGAATGGGGGATTAGAGATATGGCATCGCCCTTGCTTTGATTTATCATGATTAAGGACAAGGCTAAATTAATTTGCAGCGCTTTACTGCATGCGTGGCTGTACAAAAGACAGAGATGTTCTAATGGATGGGTGGAGCTAATACTTCACTTCTCTCTCAAGCCTTCCACACAATTTATTGATTAATGAATAACGTACCCCACGCAAAAAAATAGAAAAAAAAAGTATTCAAAACATAACTTATTTTGCAGTGAAAGAATTGCCTGAAAAATTTGGTGGGGGATATTTTTGTGAAACATTATTTCATCTGAAAGGTCTGCTTCAGAAATGCTTTTTGCCATCACATCCAGGGTGCTCTTGGCCAGAGCAGTACTTCCTAAAATATTTGAAAGTGTTAGGCTGGCACACTTGCACACAACTAAAATGTGAAGCAAATACCCACCTGTGAAACAACCTGCCACCTCACCTGAGAGGACAGGAGGGCATTTTGGAATAGTTAGCAATTCTTTCTGTAGAGGCAGTTGCAGCAGGAAGGACGATTAACATAAATACACATATTTTTGGAAGAAGTTTTTTTCTTCCTTGTTGACAGCCCTGTAATCAGAACAATGCCATTTATGTGAAAGGAAGAAGCAGGAAGCATTTCCTAATTGGTTTATGGGTAACTGGAGTAGAAAACAATTAAACATGGACAGATATAATAACAGCCATCCATTAAAATAAATGAGCCCGTAAGTCTGAGAGCTCTGAGTGTCCTGTTAGTTCCATCCTTGAATTTAAACAAGGGCCATTGAGGTCGGTTCTCTCAAGGCAGAGACTGCTCCCGACATTCCTGAGGAAGATGGCAGTGAGCTGCCTGTGCTGTACTGCAGAGCACCCAAAACTGGGAATGTAATTCTTAGTGTCAAGATGGGGCAGTGTGAGCCATGGTAACGAGCTGTAATGAGGATTGTTAAGCTGCTGCTGGGGGGCTGTGCTGCTCTGGAGGGTCCACTCAGTGCAGCTGAGCTCAGGGTGGGGCTCTCAGAGACATACAAGGAGCTCCAGACTTTCCCTCCCCTAGCCTTGGTGGAGCTAAAAGCCCATGGAGCCCTTTTTTTGGGGTCCCTGCTTGGAGGTACCAGTTTGAGCTGTTATTTTATTACTTATTACACTGAGATGAATTTATTTGAGGGATGTGGGTGGCTGGGGCTCTGCTGTGGGAAGGCAGGGGCTGAGCCCATGGGGAAGCCTGGCATGGCTGTGAGTGGGGTGGCCTCGGTCCTAGCTCTGGGGGTGCAGGGTGGGTGCCAGGGGCTCCTGGATGCTCCGATAGGGAAGGCTCCTGAAGAATGGAGCTGAGGGAGGTCATAGTGACTCCCCGAGAGGAGCAGGAGGCAGTGCTGAGGTGCAGGGCACCAGAAAATATAGAGATGCAGAGGAGATGGGGCTGATGGGGCAGCATGGAATGTGAGCAAAGGTCAGAGGAGGGAGCTTGGGGTGGGACAGGAGCTTCACCTGGGCAAGGAAAAGATTCTACCTTTGTAACAAATCTGACTCCTGTGCCTCCCTTAAATGATCGCTGCAAGGCCAGGAATCTTGCTGCTTGTTAGCAGCAAACCAATTCCTAGTTCCTGAAGCATCTGCTTCCCACCGGGAAGTTAACTTATTAGAATGCAGCAAAATAAGGTCAATTGCTCAAAAACTGAGCAAGGAGATTTGCTTGTTGGTTTGCTTTTGTATTTGTCAGTAAAATTAAAACATCTTTCAGAACTAGACAGAATTGAAGTATATTAACTTAATTGGCATGTTATGTAGATTAATAAAGTTTAATGCTTGAAGGTTGTCAGTATATTTAGAGTTTATTATGACTGTTAATCAGAATTAAAAAGCTCTGAGGAAATTTCAATGCCATAAGGACTCCCCTACTCATATAGCCCTTTGGTATTAACTTACTGCCAATATATCAGCTTGTCATAAAAATGTAAATGAGGAATGTATTGGTACTGCAATATCCTTTTAGCCTTAATTTCTTATGTCTTCTTGCTGGGAGAGTCTGATTTGGGCACTGACTATGCCAGCACTAGAATGCCTTCGTGGTTCTCTGGGGTTGCTTCTGAGATCCCAAAGTTGTCCCTGTGTGCCGGAGCACAGAGAACAGATCCTTGGGATTGTTGCTCTGGTTTATTTTCTTTCTTAATTTACACCATATTTTTTAGAAGATTCAGACAGACTGTGACTGTTTTGAATTTGGCACAGGTACACGTTGTGGCCTGATGGTTAAAACCGGAGTTCAGCTATGGGATGAGAAAATGTTAAACCTTCCAGGGCTATAGGAAAGGCTTCGTATGTTTGTTTTTCAAATCTGATACATGGAGTACTGAGTTTTGTGGTGTTGAGAACTTCTGTTCATGTCTAAATGCAGGGTAAAGGAAATATTTTGCTTTGCTCTTTGAATGCCCTGTTAGAAACCCATATTGAGGGCACAGGAGTCAAAAGCAGTTTTAGAAGTTTGATCATAAATATTTCAAAATACCCAACTTTTTTCAATTCCTTCTTTGATCTCCTAGCTTATAAATTGCAAGATCAACTTTATTTGTGACTAATTCCACAAATCTTGGTGGAATTTTGCCCAAGGATAAATTATCACAGGATGTTGAATTACGTAATTTCTAAACAGAGGTGCTTTCTTAGCAAACCTCTAAACTCTGTTAAAAGCAATGCAGAAGTAAGTGATCCTTGTTGTTTTGTGCTGAAAGTGCAAAAGTAATCTCTAGAGTTCCTCATCCCTTGCCAGTTTTGTTCCTACTGTGTGTACAGTAAATTTCATAAAATATTAACCTATAGTAAATATTTAATACATTATTTATTTGCATTATATAAGTTCACTCTCCAATATATGAAGTGCTGAATAGATAGTTATATAAATATTTTAAAGTGACAAATATATAAATATTTAAATGGCCAATATAAATATTTTAAATGTAGGAACAAGGGCCACATTCTCCTTTTTTCCCTCAGAGTTGAGTAGGTATAATTGCTGACAGCACTTTACTCTCCAATTCTGAAAAAAAGCCTCAGACAAAGAAATGTGTGCTTTCACTTATGTCGGTAAACTTTGTATTAGGTCAGTAAATATAGTAAGTTTCAGTATTTCATAAGGACAGAAATTATATTAGGGTTTTATGCATTTAATAGAATTTTGGGAATATTACAAAGAGACAAGGCAAGTATTAGCTTAAATTGAAAATGAAAAAATGGTTATGAATGAATTGGTTTTAGCTGGTTTCATAGAATTGTAAGGATAATACAAATGCGAAGGCTTGGGTGAGGGAATCAATTCTTAACTAATAGGAAGTGTAAGGAAAATTCTTTGAAATTTAGTGCCTATGTGAAAATTGTCCCAGCAAGCAGAAGCCAAATAGACATTCTAAGACACTCAAGAGTGTGAACACTTTAGCAGTTGCACCTAAAATAGTCATATCATGTACAGAAGAGGAAGTGATTCATGCGTTTGTAAATGAGACAGGACAACTAATCCATCATTTCCTAGAGGAAACAGGAAATTCACTTTAGAGAACTTGAGAAACTTGCTCAACAATATAGTTGTTTATAACCATTGGTGGTGATTGTATTATTTTTCTTTTCTTTTTTCCCCATTTTAATGAAAGTTTCTTTCTCAGATAATGTGATAGAGAAAGAATGAAGTCATTATTTGTTTGGGGCTAATTAAAGCCACAATTATATAAGCTGTCAAACAGTTGAAAATTGGGAAGTTTCTGCTTGACTTCTTTAAAGATATCTCTTATTAACAAGTCTAAATGCCTGTGCACTGTCCAAGAACAAGACCAATCAGCTCTGAATAACTTATAATTTCTATATTAATTAAGCTTAATCATCTTGCTAAAAAAACCCACACAGATGCTAAAGTTTATCATTGGATCAGCCGACATTTGTTTGCTCTTGTGGCATGAAAAACTTATTAAATATGTAATGCTAAGCTGTGCTGTCTTGTTTAAGCCGAGGCAAAACCACGCACAAAGTCAAACTTTGCTACTTTGAACTGCTCTAGACAGCTTTTTAGAACATCCCTACATTTGCTGAAAGAAAATTCATTGTGTGACAACTTATTGCGAAATAGGAATGGCCTGTTTTGCAAAAAAGATGCTTCTGTCAAAGCTGTGCTGGTACTCTGGTTACTTCTTTTTGTTTTATTTTTTTATATTCCAGAGTAGAATTAGAAAGGGAGAATAATTATTTTACCTCCTGAAATGCATCATGATTGAGTTAAGCTGAATCAAACTTACTGCATGAATTCACACTCTTCTGTTTGCAAATAATAAACAAGTCATGTAGCAAATGCTTGAATGTGAATCAGTGGAAATCACCTGCTCACTGCACTAGTAAATAACAATTATTCATAATACTTCATTGCATGCATTAAGAACTTAAAGAATATTTAATTTTAGTAAAAGACATTCCCAGATGCCTTAGTTTTCTCTCTATTATTTTTAAGAGTTATATGAGTAATATTATAGTAACAATTTCATGACCTCCTCTTAGAAACATAAATCTATAATGGATGGGAATTTGAGTGAAGTTTACATATTAGCAATGTATTATGCAGTGTTGGCTTGAATTTGCTGGCTCTATTATGTTTGAAGTCCTTTCAATCAAAGGCATGATAAAAATACCTTTATCTTCCTATCCCTCTACTTTTTAGTTGCTATTGTTTGATAATGCAGATGGGCTGGCACAGGTTGTTGCTCTATTGTGCAAGAAAGTGAAGAATATAATCTACTTCTTGAGGAGGAGGAGGAAGGGAAGCAAGATAAGGAAGTTAATAGATGTTGATGTAATTCATCAGATCTGGAGAGATGCTTTTTAATTACAGCTTGCTTGATTGGAGTTTGTCAAAGCTGATTACATTTTCCCTCATGGGTCTTAGTATTCTTTTGAAGTTAAATGGACTGCACCTTTGCATTTTGAACTTGCCTCAGTGGTAGCAGATCCCACAAAGGAAATGTAAGAGGACTTTGCTTCGTGAGATGGTGCCAAGTACAGGTTGTGCAGTAACCTTCCTGGGGATTAGGCAGCTGCTTAAACTCTGAAACATGCTTTAATATCAAATTGAGCCCACACCAAACTCGATTCAAACTAGCCTGAGAGTGTATCAGTGGGAAAAACTGCTTTCCTTAGCCAGGGAAGCATTTCAAGTTCAAATAGATGCAGTTTCACCACAGCTGACAAGTATTTCCTGGGTTACTGTTAAAACTACCAAGATCTGTCCTTTGGGTGATGATCCACTTTTAAAATCCAGATTCCACACATGGTTTAACCACTCAGCATAACTGTAAAGTGGATACTCACGGGCCTGTATAACAAGAACATATTCATATTTGGGAATGCTTGTGAGACTTGTCTGTTTTGGCAGAAGTTACAGTTTAGTATTGTTTAGACTTCTACAGGATAAACAAAACCACTCTCCCTTTGTCCTCCAGTGAAAGGTGGAGATAGTTGAGCAGCATGAAATATAAATAAAATCTGTACCTTCAGTGCAGACGTAGAAATACTTTAAATGGAAACAAGAAGTGAAGTTTAGAAGAAATAAAGTAAAAAGTGAGGGAGACTTTGCTGCAGTTCACCTCCCTGAGTTTGGCCAGTGCAAAATATCTGTCAAATAACACACCCCAGTCAAACAGCTGTCATTGTTAGATTGCTGCTCTACAGAGGTTTATGTTCTTAGGTTTGAGTTGTTATCATCTAGAAAAAAATGGTGTTTTGGAGGTCCAATTTATTGCCAAGTGCTTCAGGGTCCTTTGGGAACAGGTCTTTGTTGTACCAAAGTGCTGTATGTATGAGCTTTGGGGAGAGGGGTTGTGATGTTGATAGTGAGGCAATAAAAACTGCTTGAGGGAATCAAGCCACAGAAAAATTAAGCTCCCTTGGAAACAGCTGGTTGAGATAACTTCAGATTTCTCTTTAGCCCCTTCCTGTATAAACTGGTTATTCTTCCACTTCAGGGAAAACTATCAATAAATTTTTGCAGCGAAATGAAAAGATGAAGAAGAAACACTGCCTGTAGCCAGATCTAGCGCCATGGAGTTTCAGAAAAGCAGAGCAGTGCATCAGATCAGTGTTAGTGTCCCAGGGCTGCAGAGGTGGCTCTGGACTGCTCAGAGATCATGAAACGCTGCCAGCATTTCAGTGTAAAAAGGAGAGCATCAGGCCTTTGTTTAAAAATCTGTGTAGCATTTTGTTGAATTTCTATGTTATGTACTCTAGGTAATTTAAAGAGAGGGAAAAGGTGACATTTTAAAAAATATTTCCCGGATAGGGAAATAAGAGAGACAAGTTATTCCATCCTGGAATGCCTGTTAAAGTTGCTTCTTGCAACTGCTGTGTAAGGTCTGATCCCTGAAGGCTCCTGGGAAAATAAAGGCTACCTGTTAAGCACTGAGTTCCTTTCCAAAAAAACCTTTTTCTCAGCAAAAGAGAGCCAGTCAGTTGCACAAATGCCTTCTGTCTTTTTTGGATGCCTGATCTATCTTTGAATGTCTGCTAGTAACCCATGGGAGATTTGAAGGAAGTTCCCTGGAATGGGTAAGAAAGGAAAGAAGACTCCACATGAGGCCAGACACAGTGGCTTCTTTGGCCACTATTTGCACGTTCTTCTTTCTAGTGTATCTTAGTTCGTTCAGATTCTGCTTCCAGATGAACTGAAAGCCAATATCTTGTGCTGTGAGAAGGCAAATGAGAAATGCACACTTTTCCAGTGGCTTCATGAGATTGACTGGACCTGATTGCAGTCCAGAAAGAAAGGAGGGGAGAAAATGCATCAGCTCTACAGGCCATCCTTAGAGGGAGTGTGACGTGTTTGTGTTCCAAGAACACTTCTGTTCTGCTCATAGATCCTCAAGGGATTCTTCTCCCTCCTGAGCTGCGGAGAAACCAGGATGCAATGGGGTGGTGCAAGGGGAGTAGAACTGTACTTGTACTTAGTCTAACATGCATCTTATGCCAATATGAACGCTGGGCTAATTGCCAGTCCCTTTAGGGTCATATTAGTACTGGAATTCCAACTGCTTATATTAATATTGAATTTACTTAACTCCCTTTGCTTTGAAGAGATAGGCACAGAAAGGAAACATTTTAACATCAGCAGCAAAAGATAAAACAGTTTTATTGATCATGTGACAGACCAAATCATCTCTGCTGAAACTGGGAAAACTTGAAGTGGAAAGATGCTCTGAATAACAATCACACCTGGGAGTTTTTCCTCTTTTTAAGATAAGAGGTCTGGTTTAGGAGGAAATTACTGTATTTTACCATTGAGTGCAGCCCTAGTAGAATGAAATTCAACAAAAAATCCCATAACCCTGGATGAAGACTAGATGATACAAGCTGTGGTCTTCTGACAGTCTGGACTATCTATGTGTAGATAAAGAAACTTTTGCTTTAAGCAGGTGAGCTTAGTAAATGCCTGGAAGTACCTTTTTCTGCTATGCAAGCAGGAGTGTAGGAGAGGAGTTGCCCTGGAAGTTTAATCTCCTCTTCAGAAGCTTAAAGTGCAACCAAAGCGTTGTGGTGAAGCTGTGTCTGTGTTCAGGGCTTTCCCAGCAGGGCTGCCAGCACCCCTGGGATTGCTTGCCTGCACTCCTCCCTTCCCTTTCCTCCCCTAAGCTCATCTTCCACAAAGGTGTTTTGGCAGAGATTTCTAGTATAGATCGTTTAGAACTGAGTTTTACCTTCCTCCTGCTTTTAGTTCTGTTCCAGGCAGAAATTAGTAAGGAGAAATGCCATAGGAACAGCAGTAGATACTTGACTGTCTCATGCCACTGATAAATAATAGCTCAAAGTAAAAGCTTGCTTCCCTTTAAGGAGAAATTATTGCTCTTTTGTGAAAAGTTATTAATTTTATATGACTTGTCTTTTTTATGTTCTTACTTGCTATACAGTGGATATTTTAAATTCAGTGGGGCTAAGTGCTTTGTAGAATGGGAATAAATTTAGAACAAACAAACAACAAAAACGTAAGGAAAAGAAAATGGCTTTTGGTATATTTAAGTTCTCAGGAATCTGGATGCCCCAAAAATGGTGTTTAGTTTTTTTGCATTTCAGAAGTCTTCAGGATTTTATTTCTGCTGTGGGATTTAGAATTCAGTAGGACTCAGTTTTTAAGAGAGCTTTTATATTTGTTAAAATAGTGATGCCTAGTGAAAACTGACAGTGTTTTTAAGGCCTGTTAAATCAATGTTTTAGGATCTATGCCTTATTTTCACAATTGATTAGCAGCTTTGGACCCAGTATGAAGTGAACGTGGTTGACCTTTGCTACAACTTCTCAAGATCACATTATGGTAACGCCTTTGATTTTCCTCTCCCTTAAACAGGAGGAGAGTGATATGTGAAAATCTAATCCATTAGTGAGACTCAAGGGCTCAAAGCAGAGTCATGCTATTGGCAGAGGGTTAAAAGAGTGGGCACCTTGGAATTCATTGCCTTTTAGGTATCTTTTCTATAGAGTTTTGCAAGCTTGACTTGTACAAAACGGCTCTGAGAAGGATCTTTTGTTTGACAGCAGCTGAATAAGTTCAGAAGTATAAACTACAGAGATGATAACTTACTGTGCTTGCATTTTATTTAGCAAGATCTGTTTTTACAGCAACTGATGTGAGGCCTGATGAGAAATGAGGAACCTTCACAGTCTGTGTTTCCCACCAGCTCAGATGCCAAATGCTTCACAAAACTACAAGTTGCATTCAGTGACTATCACTGACTCACTGTCATTTTGATAGTACCACTTCATTTTGATGTTTCACTCTGGCACTTTTAAAAGAGAAGGTGTCCTATAAAATGTGAGAACTGGGCAATGGGAAGTTTGGGGCTCTTCATGCTGTGCTGTAAATAATTATTTAGATTGTTTCATAGTTCCCTTTTACAGGCATGTTTTAATTTGCTAACTTGCTTTAACTAACCCTGTGCTAGAGACGCACCTCGAGATGAGTTGTCATAGGAAGTTTTTAACAAGTTTTGCATGTTTCTGAAAATGAAGTTAGGGAAAGTTATTAGTTTATTAAGCAATGAAAAACTTTGTAACATAATATAGCACACTTTTACTTTGTATGAGAAAGAAAGGAGTTGATGAAGGTTTGGATGTTTGTTGAAAATTCCCTGAAACATGGCCTTTAAGCCAAACCCAAAGGATTCTTCCAAGGAAAACAGTTTGTTGTTGTGTAATTACACAGTTTCTCCTAGTGGGTGCCCCTCCATTCGTCATTATAATGACAATATTCATAGAATGGACGGGACAATAATACGTATAAGGAAGATGAAAAGAAGATCGATAGTTTTTATGCATATTACACAGTTTGCAGTTGAAAAGCTGGTCTAAGAGCCTGAAGGTATTTCTTCTGGTTAGCAAAGTTGAAAATTGAAAGGTTATCCATAAAATGGAATTACTGACTTCTCATGTTTCTCACTTTTTATCTTTTTATGTTAAGAATTATAAAAGAAACTAAGAACTGAAGAGAAAGAAGATGTAAAAATTCAAAATGAAAACATGAGAAATGGGAAGAAAACAACTCTTCTCTCAAAATTGAATTCTGTAATTCTTTACAGTTTGTCTGAATCTGCAGCTTTCAATCACCTGGGTTTCTTGATTATTTTCACCAGGCATTTTTGAATTAGAGAACACCAAGTGTTTTAAAGGGATTGGGCTCTAAGGCTCTGTTCCGTATATTTTCCATTAATCTGTGAGTAAAAAATTACTGAGTTGTCCCAGGTATCAGCATGACAACAGCTGCTCACAATGGCTTGCTTTATGTACTGTTATTGGGAAATGCTTTTCAAATGAAAGGCTTTCCTGAGCACTACCTAGTTACCATGATAAATTTCCATTTCCAGCACTGTTAGTAGCATTGCGAGTGCAGCAGTGATTTACATCACTAGAGTGCTGCAGATCAGTGTTGAAAAGGCTGATTGATAGGGAAGTGGGTGCCTTCTCCAAAAAAGCAGTTGCTGACAGTCACTGTTTCCTTAATTATCCACGATGATTGTGGTAGGTTAGCCAGCATGCTCCAGGGATTTAGGTATTTAAATGAAGATGTAAATCAAATAGTGGAAGGTTCTTCTGGGGAACTTAGAATTCATACTTCAAATCCTCTTTATTTCAAGTAGTCTGATATAAAAACATAAATATGATAAATTTTTCTGACCCCTTTTGCCTATTTTAGAATCCTCCTTTAAGAAACTGCTTTGTTGGTTTCCTGATGTTTATTTACTGTGATGCTGGGAAGGATTTTTTGAGTGCCTGAACCTATTCCTTTTGAAAACATGCCCTGCCTAGGTCAGGACCTTCTGCCTAGTCTTTATAACTTCAGTGGCGCTTTGGGCTGCTTCACAAGAAGCACTGGTTGATGAATTATACAAATGTCCTGAGTAGAACCCCGGAGGACAACAGACTTTTTCACTCTTGGGCTGTGTGTGAGGAGACAAAAGCGCAAGGTTTCCTTTCTTTGAGATTCCCTCCTTGGAGGACCCAGCTTGAGCTGTTATTTTATTATGTAGTTGTTGCACCAAGATTAAATTATTTCAAGGATCTGCTGTGGGAAGGCAGGGGTTGAGCCCATAATGTGACTGACTGTGGGGTGGCCTCGGCTCAGTGTTTATCCTAGCTGGGATACATCAGTCAGGTCTTGGAAAATAATTCCCCCCACTGAACATGTGTGAAAGGTTCAAGTTCACTAGAGAAAGCTGGTTTAAGTGAAAGGTGAGATGATTCAAAGGGATGTATTCTCAGAATGAACATGGGGTGTTTTTTGCCACAGTGTTTGTTATTTCCACTTCAGGTAATGCTTTTTAATTTTGTTTGGTGTCAAAGAACATAGTGGAACTTTGGTCTCTCTGTTGGTTGACTACAGCTTAAAAATGAGTTATTCTTCACTGGTGATTAAGCCACAGAAATAATATTTTTTCAATATTACCTGCAGCTGTCGGGTGTACTATACTTTGCAGTATCTCTTAAATAGTAAGGAATAATAAAAACCTTTTGCAAGCTCTTCATTGTTATTTATGCTCCAACACCTCACTTGTTTTGTTTCAGTTGGAATATATGTGTACAACAAAAGTTTGTGTAGATTTTGAGGATTCTGTGGTCGAACTAATATAGTTGTGTTGTAAGCTTTTATTCTGCCCTCCACCTCAAAGGGAAGCAAAACGCTCCCATATTGGCTGGGTGACCTCCAACAAATAAGAGAACAGAATCAGGTGCTAACATACAAATTTATGTAACATGTCTGCACAATTTGAAATAACAAAGACTAACTGCCAGTGTTTGCTGCATTATCCACGAACAAAAATAGATGGTACTGGGCTATATTATTCTACACATACATTTAAAAGGCTTTACTTGACAAGTGCATGCTATAGAAAGGAAGCAGTAATCTTTTTTTGTAATGACCGTGTCAGTATGGATGCTGGAATTGCTGTGTTGGCTTTCAATCATGGATATCTAAGAGTGTGAGGGTACATAAATACAGAGTCAAATTCTTCTGTCAAAGCCCAGCATGTCAGGGTAATTGAGGCCAAAGCTGGTGCTGCCACTCTAATGGATGGCTGGTGTTTGCATATGGATTTCACCTTGGAACTGCCAGTGACACACTGGGAAATAACTGCAAAAGCAGAGCCTGATACTGGTTTGTTTACATGAGCCTTCGGTGGCTGCTGCAAGAGCTGCAAAAGCATGAATCTTGAATGTTATGAGGACTTTAACAAGTTACTTTACTGAAGCTTGCTTTCTTAAACAAAGCTTGTTTTCCTAAATCTGTGATAGCCTCAGAACTCAGTGGTCTCAGAATCCACAGTACCGACATGAACAGCCTTCTGAGTAAATTAAATTGCTTGGCCTAGCAGTGTAAGCCATCTTCAAATAATGTGTGGTGGGATTTAGCTGAAGACAAAAATTGTATTTTCTATTTGAAGAGGGACAAAATCTTCAAAGTAAAATAAATTCTCTTAGACTCTCAGAACTTAGACCTTGGTTTCTGTGGGACTGGTTATTTGCTATTTAGCAGTGATACGTTGTTCACTCTCCATACTATACTTTTTGTAAAATGCCACTTAGAAGTGAGAGAATGTTTTAAAGAGTGAGGCAGACATGGAGAAATAGAGCTCTTGTACATTGGCACTTCGAAGTACTGCTTTTGCAATATGCTGTGGTGACAAGAATGATGGCATGACTTTGACATAATTGTTTCTTTAAACATCAAGATCTTTAAATCAAACTTGTCATATGAGAAATGAGTCTGCTGATGGACCAAATTTATTAATTTATTAATAAATTCTTATTAATAGTCTAGATGTCTTTTTTTTTAATGTAGGAAATGTGGTTGACTTGTATGTTTTACCTCTCTGGGACCACCTCTTTGTGTTGCCTTAGTTTTGTCATAGCCCTTTTAAGACAAGAGGGCCAAGTGCTTTTAACAGATCCTTTTATTTTTATGTCCTAATGTTATGGACAAATATGAAAAATGTGAAATCACGGGGCCAGATTGCGTGATCATTCCAGTAAGAGAATTATTTATACTTAATCAATTTCATTGGAAAAAGAGGAAGTGGCAGCTGCAAGTAGCTGCTAATTATATCTAGCCCCCAGTAGATGGAAATATTGCTACAACTTTGGTGATTTCAATATCATGAAGTTTCTCTGTTTCAGGGACCTCATGGTTCTTTCCTTCTGTCGTATATATTAACTTGTTGGCAACCATAAATCATCTAAGCTAGTATCATAAATGGTATTGTAGAATAAAAATATGATGCTTTTTTTGGCTCTCATTCATAATTCACATTTATTGAAGTTGTGCAAATATATCAGGCACCATGAAAATAGGCATTTCTAATTATGTTCAGAATATAATTAATCTATCTGTAACTGCTGGTCATCTGTAATGACAAACTGATACACAAGGAAGGTGAAATAAACTTCAGTATTTTTTTAGTTTTGATTTAAGTTGTAGTTGTGTAACAAACGATTTGGTGTGGGGGAGAGATTACAGACAGAAATTAGGCATCATCAAATACTTCAGTTTGTATTGTGTACTGTAGGCCAAAACTAGAAATGCTGCTGTTAAATGAAGAAGAAATTGAGATTTCTGAGATTTGACTATGATGACTCTTACTAAAGAAAACTATAAATAGAGGATATACTGTTTATGTCTGAATATATGTATATACAGATGTATGCAATAGAAGTAAATAAAGGAAATGAAAAAATAGAAAAAGGATGGATAGGTATGAGAATATAAAGTAGATCAATGCATGTAAACAAATATACATACTCTGCCTGATATATTCTAGTATTTATATATATATACACACACACACATTAGTAAATAAAAATGCAAACTAGAATAATGTGGGACAGTTCTAAAAACTAAGACTGGATGTCATCTTGTTGATGCCCCTAGGCAATTCAATGAGCACTTATTCCTGACAAAGATTTCTCTAAACTAGTTTTGAAAATATCCAGTGGTAGTCCATGGCTTCCTTCACTGGCTGCTCCAGAGCAGTCTTCACCATTAGGTCATTATGATAATTATCTTGGTTCATAACCTGAGTCTTTCCTGTTTAGCTTCAGCCTGTCTTGTGCCATCCTAACTCCAGCTAATGGAGAGGATGATGTGTTCCCATCTCGACTGTAACTGCTCTGACATGCTGAGCGCCACTGTTCAGTAAGTACAGTGTGTTTTCACGGCAAAATGATAAACAAAAGGGTTGACCATTGATGGTCTTTCCATCCTTGCCTACAGCCACACGTATAGATTGCAAAGGTATGGGGAGAACAAAATTTTAATTCTGCTGATGCAAAATAAATCTTACAGGAGCCCAGTAGCTTTACCTGTCTTCTGTATACCAGGTCAGGAGGGGGAAGGATTCAACTTTCTATTGAAAGATCTCTCTCAAATGCCCAGTTTAAGATTATGAATTCTTCTGGTCTGTTTCATCCTTCCTGCTTAAAATTCTATTCCTCCAGATTGGGAATGAAGATGCTTTTATGCTGCATGTGATCAGCCTTCTTAAGTGTTACAATAAATACATTTGCAGTAAGCTGTTTGTAGACCATGGGGGAGGATAAGAGAGGCCAGGGGAGCTGTGGAAGAGATTAACTTGCTGATGAAATATGCCATGAACAAAATAAAGGATAAATCTGAATAAATTATTTGCAGCAGTGGCTTGGTTTCCAGCTGCACTGGCAATGAGGTAGTATGTTCCAAAATCATTTATGAATTCATTTAGAAAGACCTGCAGTATTTGAAAAGCTGATGAGAAGGTCACCAGTGTAAAAGTGCTTTGAAAAACCCAGCATTAATCTTTTCACAGAGAATATCAGATTCCAACGTGCTTTTCAAATGCTGTGTTTTTGCCAACACTATTCTCATGTTAAATTGTTAATAATTTTGATGGAACTTTATGTGGTTAGAACAGAAAAGTATGCTAACACTAATAAATATTTTAAAGTATGAAAATGCTTTCTATTCCAGTTTTTAAGCCAACAGAAAAGAGTAGTGAAATATTGCAAAATGTCTGCACATTAAAATGGTATTTTTGAAATTATTTTGAAATAATTTGAACAGATGCATTAAATTCACACATCAAAGCCTTCAATGCATTTGTACATTAATCTCTGCTTGGATCACTGCTCATGGTTTCTTTTCCCTCCCAGGGAGATATGTGTTTGTGGTTTCCCAGCAAAGTAAACTTTAGGGTCTGCTCCTCCAGGTATTGTGGTAGGCTAGTCTGTTTTCTGATGGTTTAAGGTTAGGAGTATTTCAACAGTAAAAAACCAGTCATTTCTTCAGAGAAAAAAAAAAAAAAAGAAAAAAAGTGTATTGTTAAAGGAGTCAGGGGTAAAACGAATATTTTTATTTATCTTGTTTTCAGTTATATGTAGATTCATTTAATACTTTTTGGTAGAGTTTGCTTAGATGCATTGGGAACCTCGAGGAAAAAATTAAAACCTTTGCATACAATACTGTGAACAAAGGAGGTTTTGTCAAGGACTTAATTTTATTATGCTGTATCCTGTCAAAATCTAAGCTTCCCCAGCAAGAAGGGGAAAAAAAATGGTTGGTTGGGTCTTTAGGCCACAGTTATTTGAGGGAAGTAGAATGGCAAGTGATTGGACAAAATAGTGGTGCAAACTCAGGAGGAAAACGTATGCATGTCTTAAGAAAAAATAGAAAATTATGCATGCTTCCTCTGTTGGCTTAATGTGTTATCAAGAGGCGCCTTAAACAAGGTGAAATTTGTCCTTTCTTGTGGACTGCAACCAAGGAGAATTAATTATCAGCAAAAGTTTTCTCCTGTGGACTGAAAAATCAGTCTTTAGGTCAGAATAAATGATAATGAAAAAGTGTGGTTATTAAGTCTAATGCACGGTTTCTAGAGAACAAATCTGAAAGGTCATTCAATAGGGTATTATCATACAGAAGCTTTCAAGCCTGCAGATTGTGATTTGGTTAATAAAATATGCTGAATATTTAACAAATTTGCATCATGTATGCTTCCCTTATCTCTGTTGAATCATTAAACGAAAAAATGTTAGTCCCAAGAAACTTTAAGATGATGATAGAAGTGAAACTCTTCCTTCCAAAAAGCCAATCTATTCCTGTGAAAAACAAAACCATAACAAAATAAGAACACAAAAAAATTCCTCAAAGCCCAATTAAAGTGTTTCACAGGCAGGGACTGCTGCTGCAGCATTTCGCCTGCAGGATTTGGGAAGAGAGAGAGCCCAGAGGTAACTGAGCCTGGAGAACAGCCCGAGGGTGCTGCAGGCTCTGTGGTGGCTCCTGGCTTTTGTTTTTAGTGCCTCCTACTGCACCTGTGCACCTGAAGTCTCTAAGTGCTAGCAGAGGCTGGTTAGAAAGTTTATCCTCTGCCAGATCAGTTGGCAAACTTAACAGAAAAGATGGTAAAGGTTGTTCAATCTTTGTCTAAAATGTTTGGTGGTTTTGGGTTTTTTGTGGTTTCTTTGGTTTTTTGGGTGAATTTTTAAAAATAAAAATTAAATTTTTTTTTTATTATTATTTTTGTTTTGCTTTTTTTTTTTTTTAAAAAGAAACCTGGGATGAGCTTTCACAGGCTTGCTTATTGAATTCCTTTCTAGTGTTATTGTTAGATGCTTAATTTTAAACCTCTCTGCTGCATAAATAAATGCAGTACATCTGACCATGAAGATCAGTTGGTCACCCACTTACAGAATGTTAGAACAGGGTGTTCTTCATTCTTCGTGCCTTTCCTTGCATGCCAGCAGGTATTCCTTATCTAATGACTCTTCTTGTTCCCCTGTGGGCAGTTTCCTACATATTTTTGGTAGGGTCCTGCCCTTTGAAGGGAATATCTTGAATTGAAATTAGGTTTCAAAGAGGTTGAAGGCTTTTATTGAATTTCAGACATATGCCTTTGAAAACTGGAGTCCAGTGGCACACAGAATCCAAAGCATCTCCTCTGCCATGCTGCCTAGTCTATGTTATTTTAATGGGCTCCAGTTTGTAGCAAAATTGAAAAAGAAATTGCCTACTGTGATTCATTATTTTCCTTATTTTTTTAAATTTATGGATTTATGCTTAAGTATCTACATAAAAGAAATGTTTGTTGTCTTGTTTTCCTTCCCCTGCTTTGACAAACAGTGAATGTGTCACAGGCCCCTCTGATTTTACAGAGGTGTTGGAAGGAGAAACAAACATTTTTCTTTACTGAAGGGAGAGAGTTTTAGAATACTTTAAAAAAAATGATTCAAATAGAAAGGCTTGTTTAAGAAAAAAGGAGTATTTATATCTAACTCATAATTTTTCTTTGAGCAAAAGATCAAATAAGAAACAACCTAGGGAGGCAGCATTAATTTAAAATTAAGGTGCTCCACTTAAATTTAGAAAAATTAGAGGTTTTATTCTTGAGCTTTTCTAAGAGCTATGGTGTGATTTGAGGGTGAGTTTTTATACCTCTCTTTTCTCACTGTGCAAATGGCCATATTCCTGTAAACTGATTTTATGAAATAGTTTTCAGCCTTTTTTAGAATGCAGTTTTGGTTTGAAGTATATTCTTAGAGCAGCTCTTTTTATGAAAACTTGTTAACAAAGAACAAAAATGAACTAAAGAGCATAACATTGGCTGGGATTTCCTGGATCGTGGCATGCAACTGGATTAAAAACTCAAGTTCAGTTTTTTGTTTTTTCTCAAATAATTCTTCTGGTGCAGCGAAGGATGTAAAAGGAAGGATTGATGTATTCCTGGGGAACTCTCTGGCTGGAAGTGGAATATTTTAACTCTCTAGTTTTAATAATTGTGAGAATGTGCATCTAGGTGAATGTTTTCTTCTGAGCTGTAAAGTGAGGCGTCAAACTTGACCAAAGTTTCGAAGCAGAAGAACCTCTGTAGGTAGAGGAGTGCAGTCAGAGTTGTGCCACCCTGACAGCTGAAACATTTCCACAGCCTTGTGTCTGCTACAGTCTGTGTTGGAGCAATGAAAATCATGTTCAAGTATTATGTATCGAGTGCAGACTTCTTGCTGTAGGCCATATCAGATGAGAGTTCATTCATGGTTCACTTCTTGATCTAGTTCTTTTTGATGTTAATGTTTAATTTCATCAAGGGAATATGAGAATATGCCACTGCCAAATCCAGGGATGCTGTTGGTATTTCACTTGATCTCCAGTATCTTGTTGCAAATGCAAATCCTTGGCAGACATGACAGGCATTGAATGAGTGTAATGCATCCTATTTGCATTTGGGATACTGTGGTGATAAGAAAATGGCAAAACAAAAGCCTGATTTGGACATCAGGTTTGCACTGCCTTTAAAGGAATTGGTGCTAGATCTCTGTGGGATTGTAGTTAATTTTCCCTGACAGTATAATGCCAACTGGGTGAAAATTCCTGTGAGTGTCTGTGCTCCACCTTGTGTGAAACAAAATGTGGTGTTCAGTGCAGCTTTGAGGTGGGGAACCAGTCTGATACAGATTTTCATGGCAGCAGCAGCGCTACTAAGTTTTCCCACCTTTTCCCTCCAATTCATTTTCTTCAGAGAATTTTGGAACTTGAGGTGTTTGGAGCACAGTTTGGTTTCTCTGGTGGCCTTGAGAAGATCACAGATGTTCGTGTGATTGTGTCATGACAGTGACATAGCAGCGCTATCTTAAGATGAAATTCCTGACAAAAGGGCTTTGTAAATTAAAATTCTTAAATAAATTGCAAAGGTTTTGCTAGGGTTTTTTTTTTTTTTTTTTTTGCTGTTGAGAACAAATATTCTACAAAGCAGTAAAGGTACTCTTGTGCACCAGAGCAAAGAGCTTCTTGCATTTCAGTGTTTGAAAGTTGTTAGAAGTGTTATTTATTGGTTGTCTGAGATACAAATAGAAACCATTAGACCAAATGAGCTCCTAATTAAAAGAAGGCAAATTGTTGTTGGTGGGTATTGAAAGAGGAGAAATCTAGCATACAACTGGGATTTTTTTTCTGTACAGTTGTATTGGATGTGCAAGAAAGAAAGTGGTGATTTGCCTTGAAAACCCTGAGAATGAGGCCACAAGTTTTAATTAACAAAACCGAAGCAGTTGTTAATTTTGCTGTTATAAATACTAAAGATTGACCTCTGAGGTTCTAGAAAACTAACTCTTTAGTTGTATGGATTGGTTTTAAAGAGAACATTTTAGGCATCTAAGCAAACCTTCTGCACCAAATTTGAGATTAGTGCAGGCTGAAGTGGAGATTGTGCAACTGGAAGGATCATATGTCATTAAACCAATACTTCATGTTTACAGGTAATTGTGTAGCAGATAATTAGCTCAAAATTCAGGTACTTTTTGTGCCTATGCTTCATAACCAGGAGAGTTTTTATTGTGCCTTCTTAAAAACTTTAGTGGAATGAATGAAGTCTGCTAAACCACCTCCCAAAGCCCCAAAATATGAATGTCCTGAGTTCCTGTGATAGCAACAGATTTAAGTGAAGCCATTCAAAAATTGTTGTTTCCTATTCTGCTTTGAAATAGTTTTAGAGGTGTGTTTGATATGCTTTAAAATGATTAAAAGGGATTAATATAAACATTTCAATTTTCTATTTGCTTTATTGACATCTCTCAATCCTCGTGTTAGTAAGCTTTGGTTTAGAGCCAAACCAGAAAAAAAAAAAAGCACTTTGACTTCTGGTGATGAGAGTTTTGCCACCTTCAATGCCATTCTGTTGTCAGCTTTTGTACAGGTAGAAGCTGATTTGCAGCATGAGTTGGTTGTCACTATTTATACTGACTCCCCTTGTGTGTCCTGCTGCTGCTCAATTTTACAAGGTTGTTGTTTGTTTCAGAGGAGTTATAGCCGTGTAATGTTAATATAAACCTTAGCTTATTGTTATAGTAACTCTTTCATATGGGCAAGTGATGGGAAGGATTGTAGAAATTGAAGCTTGTTGTTATTTAGATGATAAAATCTGAATGTGTTAAAGTACTCTAAGGCATTTTAACACCTTGTTCTTGCCCACAAACAGGAATTTAAAAAAAATCAGTGTTCACAGTTGGACTTAAGCAGTTTAATAGTAATTCCTGAGTGTTTCTTCAAAGTCTTTGTGCTTGCTGTAATGAGCTGCAGCCTGGCACATTCAGTGTGATCCAGGGCTGGCCTGCCTCGTTAAGGGATGCTGTGCCATCTACACAGGGCTGTGCAGGTTTAGTGAGGCAACTTTGCATGAATCCGTCTTGGATGCTGCAAGCATATGGAGATTTGCTTCAGTAAAATATGTTTTCATCATATTACCATAATTTAGCCAAGGGATGAATAATGGACCCTCATTTGTTAAGCAGCATAATGAGAGAGAAAGCAGGCTTCTGTTTAAACATTTATTGAAAATGAAATAGGTGTTTTTATTTCTTCTATTTCTCCATACTGATTGTTCCAAAAACCTTTTTCTTTTGTTTGTGGTTTATTTTTTTCCCTAGTTTCTCTTTTCCACTTCTGCTTACATTTCCTCCAACTTAAAGCTGCAATAAGAACAGTTCCCCTCAATTGTAAAAGGGATCAACTGGGGGCTGATTGGGTCCATCTGTCAAGGAAAGGGAAGAGCATCTTTGACAAGCTGGTAATGAGGGCTTTAAACTAAAGCTTCCTGTGAAGGGAAATCTCAATGCACCCCACTCCCACCAGTTTGGATCCAGTGCCAGCAGGAGATGCCCAGAGGAAAAGGGGAAATACAGCTCCCGTTTTGAAAAAGGAAAACCCAAGGAAAACCAGGCCAGTCAATCTCACCTCTATGCCTGGCAAAATGATGGAGCATGTCCTCCTGGGAACTGAGAAGGCACAGAGAAAATAAGGAGTTGATTAGTGACAGCCAAAGTGGCTTCACTAAGGCGAAATTGTGCCTGTCAAATTTGGTGGCCTTCTATGATGAGGTTACAGCCCTGTATCACGGCAGAGCAGCTGACCCCGTCTGCCTGGGCTTGTGCAGAGCTCCTGACACTGTCCTGCTCATTGTCCTCCTCTCTAAACTGGGAAAACATGGATTTGATGGATGGATGGTCCGGCGTGACCTTCCAGTGCCTGAAGGGGCTCCGAGAGAGCTGGAGAGGGACTTTGGCAAGGGCATGGAGTGACAGCACAAGGGGCTGTGGCTTCAGACTGGAAAAAGGCAGGTTTAGGTTAGATATTTGGAAGAAATTCTTCTCTGAGAGTGGTGAGGCACTGGAACAGTTTGCCCAGAAAGGTTCTGAGCTTCCCATCCCTGGGGGTGTTCCAGGCCAGGCTGGATGGGGCTTGGAGCCACCTGATCTATGGAAGGTGTCCCCCTCCATAGCATGAGGTTGAAACTAGGTGATCTTTAAGATCCCTTCCAACCCAAACCATTCTGTGATTCTATGATTTGCTGTTTCCAGACTAAAATCTCTTTGAATTTAGAGGTATTTTAAAATAATCATTAGGTAAAAATGACTTTTTTTTCTTGCAGATATCACACAAATGTTAAATATTACATTTCTTTCTAATCTGTAGACCAAGGAGTGCTTTGCTAAGGGAAGGAAAAGTGTCTTGAAGGGAGAAATAATTTTTTTAAAATAAAGTACATCAGTTTTAGGCACAGATGATGTGGATATATATGCTAATGATGGTTGAGTCTTGGGGTATGTGTACTGTGGTTGTCATTGGCAACTTAACACAGGGTTCCTTGGATAATTGCAGCTGGTACCGTGTCTGGTAAAAGCAATATCATAGTTCTGTAGTTAGAAGTGACTAATAGTAGGGTTTTTAATGCCTCCCACTGCAAAACTGTGTGTCATTACAACACTTTCTAAATATATCTCATCATGCATTTATCTTTTCCTGTGCTGATTGACTCCTATTCTCCTGAGACATATTTAAATGTCATTTTATCTTTCGGTGGCAGAAATGCTGATAGTTTATCCTAGAATGAAAATGACATTGAACAATATTTTGAAAAGAAAAGGTAGAAGAATTTCAAGCCAGTTTTTCTTATGTGTTGGCAAGTGGTTAGTTCTAATATTATCTGTACTTTTTAATAAAAAGAAATCACATTGATTTGAGGGGATATTTGGAGAATATTGGCAGATTGTCCTGTAAATTTGTTTTGAATTATCAAGGTAATGCATTGTTGCAACTCCAAATGGCTGCTTTGCCATTTTTATTCTTTACTGTAGCTGCAAAAAATATTTAATATGTTTGGAAAGGAAAAAGCTGAGCACACCATTATGCACATTTAACAACAGATACATTCAATGACAGATGGCTATGCATGTTGAGTGTTGTTTTAAACTATAATTGGATGCTTATGTAAGTTTGCTTAGTCAAATATGTGTAATTAAGCTATCTTGTTAGGCAGGCTAACTTGCAGGGCAGGTCAGGTCTCAAAGATGTCAAAAGTAATGGTTATGCTGGACTTGTTCTGCTGAAACACTTACCTAAACAAAACCCAAATAGAAGCATCTGCTGTTTTCAGTTATTGCTGTTTACTGCGAGGCCTGCAAAATCAGATGAAGATGAAAATTAAATGACGCAAAATGCCATGGGAGGTTTTGTCTGCTCTATTTTTAAACCTTAAAACATGATACGTGTATGAGAGAGGGAATGAGAGAGAGTCACAAGTGACATTTTTTCTTAGCACAGCTGGTAAATTCCTTACTGCAATGAGGTGTAATAGTAGTGCAGACATTTCTAGTTGAAGTTGGTGAATACAAAGCAGAGTCTTGAAAATTGATATGGCTGTCTGAAATCCATTCTTACTGAGTAATACCCTGAATTCACTGTGGACTAGAGGAAAACTACGCAGTCAATGAGCACAAGGTGTTCCTGCTTCTTGACAAGCAACCTCAAGCTGCAGAAATACAGATGTGCTGTGCTCATCTGCTCTTGCTGGGATGTGGAAGGAGTGTTTTCCCTAGGAGATAAGAAAACCTTTTTGATCTCCAGAGCTGACAGACATACTGGGACTTTATATATTTGGTCACATATGAGGTGGCCTGATTTATAGCTATTTTTCTTATAGATTTTTTTCTCCTAATTATTCTCTTCAAATTACTGCTGCTCCTATGCTTGTAGAGAGCAAAAAGCCTTCATTCTCCTTTCGTATTATGATAAATAGACAAAAGCAGCAATTTTGCATATTCAAACCAAGTTTAATTAGTTGCTATATTAACATGAAACTTGGCTTAGTTCTTTAAATTAATCTGAAGTGCTGAACTTGTCAAAACCATGAAAAATGTGTTCTGCACTTGTATTTCTATTACAGCAACTTCAAAATGTGATTGTTATTCTTTATGGACTCGCCCAGAAAAATGCCTTTGCACACATGGGCCAAGGTGTTTTCCATCCTACAGTTAAGAATAAACACCTGCTTAACCATCAACATGACATTAGGAGAAGTATAAAATAAGACTCATGTTTCAACTTTAAACTAGGAGGATTATTGTTTTGAATATATATATTCATATATATATATTTATATATATATATGTAGTTTGTGTTTTCTATGCACAAATATACCCACTTTAAACAGTAGCCCTCTCCTGGCAGACTGTTTTTAATAATACCAATATTTGATATTCTCTTCTCACACTTTTCTTCAGCAAGATCAGTTTCCAGGAGGTACAGTGATGATCAACTCTTTTTCTACTGAGCATGATTGTGTTCTGTAAAAGAGCATTTGCTGGTGCCCCACCCATGGGTGGATCCTCTGCTGTAGGTACCAAACAGAATCTTTGCTTTTGGCTCTGCACCTAATCCCTAGAGAAATGCAGGATCACATATAGTTCCTATGTTTGCATCTCCCAGGTTTTGCTGTCTGTTTAGAGCTGTGTGGCCTGAAATTTCCCAGTTGTTTTCCCCAGGAAGTGAATAAGGATGATACTCTATTTCTGAATTGTTTCTGAGAGTGAGATGCTTCATAATTAAGTGCTTTAGGCTGAGGCTCTCCAAGTATCTTGCTGCATCTAGTCTGGAGTCTTGAGCAGTCACATGGTGACTTCAAGTTGCTGGGCAACCAGGAAATGCAGTAAATTTGGAAAATATCACTATTTTCCCCCATAACTATTCCTACGTCTTTATAAATTCTGACATATGGATTACTCTTGTGTTTTTTGTGCGTCATCAGTAAGTTTAAAATGTCAGGGCTTTTTAAAAATGGATTTGATTTCCCTTCAAATGAAAAGACAACATATGTACCGTTTTAATTGTTGTCATGTTTAGATTACAGAATAGAATTGGTTAGAAAATAATTTGAGCTTTAAGCCTCCATCTTCAGATACATTGCCTTCCATATCTATCAATTTTGAAGGAATATTGTTTGATACAAATACTAAGCTGTAACTAGAACTTTGTTTCTCTGTTTATAAGGTGATTTTTTCATGTTTCTGTGGGTAGCTACAAGAAAAAATGAAGCCCTGTAGTGTTGCCTACAATTGAGTGTCGATGCTTGGTAGTAGTAATAAATTTATTCCATACAGGTAATTCCTTCATTTAGAAGTTTATCGGTGTATTTTAAGCAAGAAGACCAAATAGCCATGTTTTCCTGTTACTTACATAATATCCTGAGTTGGGAGTGACCCACAAGGATCATGGACGTCCAACTCCAAGGACCTCTCCTACAATCTTACCTTGCTACCGGTGCATTCAACTCCAGCATCCAGATTGGTGATAAATGTATGAAAGCAAAGTTTGGGGTCAGTTTGATCTGACTGGGAAGTACAAATTCCTTCTATGAGCCCACAGGTTGTTGCTGAGAACTTTTTTTTTAAAATTTGCAGTTAAACAGTCCCAGATGAGACCTGAAGAAAACCCTCAGCTTTACTTAAGTGTAAGGCACCAGAAAAGATTCTCAGTCTTTGCTTTCCCCACTGGTTTGAACAATAATATCTTTTGTTGAAGGAAATTCAGGTGTTTTCTTTTTTTTGATGTTAGTTTTATCAATTACATATGTTCTTGGATATGAACTTTTCATCCTTGGGAATACAGTACTGAGAGAAAACAATTGCCACTTCTTTTTTGCTCCTACCTTTCTAGACAGAAGAGGCATGAAACTTTTTGGAAATGCTTTCCTTGCATCTTCAGACAATCTTTTGTTCTGCTGTTGTCTATAGCTTTCAAACAGTTAGAAATGTCTGAGCTAGTTTTGACATGGTCAAAGATCCTTTGTTATTTTTTTCTTACTTTCAGTAAATAACAAAGAAAACCTTACATTTTTGATGTTGCTGTCTTGGTTGCTACGAATGTGAGGGAGAAGAACCCTTTCTATTTAAAAAGAAAAACAGTATCACACTTCCTTAAAGAAAGACTGAAACCACCAAAACCCAGAACAAACAGACATCCTACACAGAGGAAATCTTCTTTGGGTGTTATGCTAAATTAACTTGGGCAGTGAGGAGGCATTAAAAGCATGAATTCATTCTTCTGGGATTTGGGGTTGTTTTGATTATTGTTTTTTTAAAAAAACCTCATAATTAACAAAACCCCCTAAAAAACCAAATAGCAACCAGTAAAACCGTCACCTCAAAGATTGTTGAAAGCTTCTTATAGTATTTAAACTTTTCCTGTGTTCTAAGTAAGCGTTAGCCATAACTTCTGCTTGGATTAATAACATCTTTGCTGTCACAGTCCTCATTTTCAGTCATTTAATGTGTGTGCTGTACAGCAGCTTGTCGAGTTTTAAGTTGTAGCACAAGTATTATGTATGTAGAACAAAGAGGAATTTTTATTAAATAAAAAAGCATAGAATTTTGAAAAATTTGGATTTGGTTGTCTTCACAAATTTCCCAGTGTTTTTTATCTTTGTACATGGTTATGGAAGCCCTTGCAACTGCCTTGATGCAGTTCTTGTCATTGCTTTATTCTTAATATGTGCTTTTATAAGAAGAATTCATACATCTCCTCTCAAAGACGTTGTGGGGATGCCACATTTTTTTCACAAATGATGCCACATCATTTTTCACATCAAAGCCTACCTTTAGAAATGTTCGGAAATATAGGCAGTATCTTTTAATCTTTTTCTCTTTGTGAATATTTTATGCTTGTTTGAAAGCCTTAATTCTACTATGAGAAATTTGCACTCCTCTCTCTCTTTAATTGCTTATTGCTCTCTCTTCATGCCAATGCTGTTGTTCTTAAGCATACCTGCAGAAGTGAGAGCATCTCTAAATATTATTGCCTCTGACAGTCCAGCAGTATGAAACACTTTTTGTCCTCTCAAAACATAAATTTGTGCTTCATGAAGTACATAAAAATATTTAGGCTATTTAGTCCAGACACTGTATTAGGGTTTCTACTTACCTGGCTTGGAAAGTAGGTGTGACTTTAGAAATAAGGATATTTATAATAAACCTACATACTTATGTATTCAAGTTAGGGGAGGATGCAAAATTGTTAGAATTTTTGCTGTTAGATCAAAGTTATGACCATTTGATCTCCTCTTTAAAAGTAGATAAAAAAACAAAGATCGCTTTGTATTAATCACTTTTAATCAAACTAAAGTCTGTGTTGTAGCATCTGTATGTTTTCAGTGTAAGGATTTATTTTGCTTTTGTGAGTATACATCTCTGTAAATATCTAGCAATGAGTGCTTTAGATGTGGGTAATTGGTGGTTGCCTGGTGAATTCAGCCATTATTTATCACAATTTTGTGCGCAGTCAGAAATTATTTAATGAAATATAAATTCATTTGAAGGTAACTTCTGTCAAGCAAAGTATTTCACAAAATCATTTCCATTTCTCATTCTTTCTGGTTGGCGTGTATATCCATATCTAGCTACAGATGTATAGATATAAAAATATATATAAAATAAAAGCTGGAATGTATGAAGCCTTTATGAGCATTTTCTTATAAACTAATCTAATGCTGCCAACTACAGAAAACACAATAGAAAGCTCAAGTTGATTGTATTTTAAATTAGTTTGGAATGTTACTGGAATTAACTGTATTTAAGGGCTCCAGCAGTAAATTCCAGGTACTGGAAATTAAAATATTGAACAGTGTGTTAGTGGAGAAGTCTGCTACCTGCTCAGCAGAGTTTCTTTAGTCAAAGGCCTATGTGATAGAGTTAATTTAAACTTCAGATGTATTTTCTTCCACCTAATGTTCCCGGCATGCATGTGCTGTACCAACTTCTGGGAATTTGAGAGCTGCTAAACATAAGTTTTACAAATTATTTCTGAAAAGCTTGGTTTTTCTGGTGGAAAAAACAGTGGGACCTCTCTGCTTTTTATTTTGCTGGTAATTGTGCCTATGTTCTGTATAAACAAGGAAAAGGGGAATATTTTCATAGTATGTTGAAGCTTTTTAGGACCTATGTTCAGCACAAGCCAATTTCATGCAGACTCATGCAATTATAGCCTCAAAAAGTCACTGGTGTGTGTGTGAAGCTTTTTATTTCCTATTTTCTGTCTAATTGGGAAGTTGCAGCTACCATACTCTTAGATTTTAATGAAACATTGAGCCTATTTAAAGAAATCCTCATTTTATATTAACGTGTGAGATGCAGTAAAACTTGTGCTTATCTTCCCATCTCTCCAATATTTTTATCAAAATTAAACCAGCCTTTCTCAGCAAATGCAAATATCCAGTGGTCTCTTGAGCCTTTTCTTTCATCCTGAAAATTTTTCCTCCATTTTGTTGATCAATTTCTTCAAAAATGGAGCTAGATTCTTTGAAAGGCTTATCCAAGCTTAAAAAGCTTTGCTGTCAACCTGGAGTGCTTAATAAGGATGTAAAATTTTGTGAGAAACATATGTACTAATGTGGTCTGCAGATGAAAGTGGTTGGAAGGTGATGATTTAGGGATTGTTTAACCCTCAGTGGAGCAGCTGATAACATTGAGAGAAAAAACCCGTTTTTATATTAATCATGTAAAGGTTATTTTTGGAGAAGAGAGGGCCTTCTGCAATCCAATTTCTTAAAATAGGCATTTCTAGGAGCAGAGATCAGATATTTGGTGTACTCTGTGTGGGTTTTCAACATTCCATTTTCTTTAGAAGGTATGTATACCATGTAAAAGAGATTTTTAAAATCATGTCAGATGAACCTTGAAGTTATTTCCATGTAAAGCAAAAATTTTGTCAAAAAAAGTATAATATCCTACTTATAAATGCAATCCTCTAAGAATGGGATAATCTTTCTGAATTAAAATGAAAGAGAAAAGAAATCATGGTAAATACATTGTGATCCATAGTTAGCTCACTGCTCTTTGTTATTTTATGGAAGTAACATAGGTTAGACTAAGGAGATACTAAAATGAGCATATTTTATAAATATTTTATAAATTTGTCAGATATCACCATTGGAAAAAACCCGAGAGGTCTCTTGGGAATTGTCTTATGTCCTGGAAGGGTTGGAGCAATAGCAGAGATAGAGTATTTGATTTGTAAAGTAAGAATATGCATTTGAACTTCGAAGCTCATTCCTTTCTAAGCTGGAAAAAATCAAACTGTTATATGTTTACGAGTCTTATTAAACATATTAGTAAATGGCTTAGAACAGTTTAATTTTTTTAAAATTTTTTTAAATTTTTTTTACTAAAGCTTGTCTTCATCATTGAATGTCAAGGTGATTTATAAAGGAATTAAGTGTTGTTACAGCAATTTGTCAAGTTGGGGTGTTGACATGTAGAAAAGGCAAATGGTTTGCCAAAGATTACTCAGCAGACTGATGGAAAAGCAAGAATAGACTTTAATCTCTTCATTCTCAGTCACTTCAGTCCCATAATCATTGGGCCATGGAATGAAATGTGAAGGATTATGGAGGTTTTATTATGTGATGCTGCTCCTCTCTTCCTGTGCTCTTTCTGTGGGTATATGTTGCTTGACAGCTGACTGACACTTATACACATTTTTATTTGCTTATGTAATGTTAAATATGATATATTCTTTGCTGGTAACATTTTTCTTGTTTCATAAAGCAAACAGGAATGCAGCTGTCATTTTCTTGCTTCATATACCCTTTACAGAGCTTAATCAAGAATATTATCTAAAGGCCTGTGTTTAATTCCCAAAATTTCATGTTCTTGAAATCCATGGAAATGAGATATAAGCTCCAAATTCATCCTAAGATCCGAGCTTTTCCTTTGAAATCTGAATGTTTATCCTTCTTAAGGTTCAGAAGTGTTAGAAATGTGGATTCCCATTCATGATTTACATAAACAGAACTCTTACTTATGTCGTCCAAACTCCTTGGAAGGGGTAAATATTATTTTTTTGTGTATAATTTCATAGGAGTGTGGGTTTTTTAAATTAAACTGAATTTTACGAACACTGAATGGTAATATCAGTGTAGAGTGCATGTGTATTAATGTCTTCTCTTCAATGACAGCATCATCACACAAAACCCTTCTTTCTTAAGTATTAAAGAATATACATATATGCCTTTCAATGTAGAAATTTGATTGGTGTTTATATCTAGTTTCTTCTTGGAAAAAGCTCTTTTAACTGATTGTCTCCAAGCATACAAATCTGTTCACGTGGGGCATGGGGGGTAAGAGACCTTACACTACCACCAGGCAGGACTTGCTCCCCCCAAGCTGCAGATCCAGGAGATGATTTGTTGCCTGTAACGAGCATGTGTCAACTTTCCAGTGACAAGAGAGTTAAATTCTACTTGTGAACATCAAGTTTTTCTGAAGATTGCATCAGGGAGGGTTTTGAAGCTAACAGTGAGTAAACTGGGATGAATGAAATAACTGTGCATTACGTACAGAAAAGAGGGGGTGAGGCTGGGAAAAATGGCTGGATGGAAGAGGAGGGAACTCAGGGATCCCAGAAGGGCATGGTTGGGTTGTTTGATTTTTTTTGGGGAGTTTTCCTTGAAGGCTACTGGCAGACTAACTCGCAGTACTCAAGGCAGGATGAGGAAAGAGGGGGGAACTGGAACTGAAGAATTTGAGTCAGTAAGGTGATATTCATTGAATTGGAGGTTTCATTTAGAGACTTCAGGGGAAAGGGAGGGCTGAAGGGTAGGGAGGGAGAAGTTTCGTGGAACTGGAGCCTGGATAATACCGAGCAGGTGCTGCTCAGCTGGGGGTGTGAGTTCTGTGCTGCTCTGAAGATAAAGAGCACAGTGCTGCTGAGGAGCTCTGGGCTCAGCCTTTCTGCAGGGGTGGCACACCCCGAGAGAATGTTATCTCTGTTTTTCCCTAGAAATGCATTATGATTTCCAGTCACTTCCAAACCAAAATGTTGTGATTACTCTGTTATTACCGAGTAAAATAAGTGGCTGTAACTGAAGTCAACAAATTCATGTTGCGATCCTGAATGTGAATTATTTCTGTCTTGCAATTAGTCTGGGTATTTGGAACTTACTGTGTGCTCTTTTATCTTTGACCTTGATTTTCTTCCCTCTGGAAGGGACAACATGTCTTCCCCTGTGCTTTATTTTATTTGAATAGTAAGTGGCAGTAAGATAAACCTTCCATCTGTCCGTGTGGAAAAATTACAGCACAGGAAGCAGTGACACAGCCACTGCTGCTTGAGTTTTCAGCTTCTGCATTTAGTCAAGGAAAATTGCTTTTAGATGTCTAGATTTAGAATGTACAAGGAAAGGGAAAAATAACCTTCAAAAAATAATCCTCCCAACCTCTGTGATAACTTAATTTTTTTTGAGCAGCATGACCATTCCACCACGAGGACTATGATCTCTTACACCATTGAAAATGAAATATCCTGCCCTTGTACTTCTTTTTGGTTGTTGCTGTATACAATGGGAAAGTTAACTAAAATGTAAAGGTTCTCATACAAGCTGTCAAAAAAAAAAAAAAGAGAGATTAGCATCTCACATTCTTGGCCTTTGCGTGGCAGCATCACTCTGAAGGAAAGACAGAGAAACTAAGATGAAAGAAAGGCTCCAGGAGTTCTGAGTGGAAATTGTACCTGAGACAGGTGTGACACTGGATCCCCTGCAGGAGAATGAAGTTCAGTGTTGTTTACGGACTTGACCCATTTATTCAAGACAAAGTAATTGAAAAGCCCCTCTTATACTAGGTAGCTGTTTCTAGGTTAGAACTCCAAAAAGGCTCCAAAAAGAACTCCAAAAGGTTAAAGAAAAAAGAACATACTGTGGGAAGAAGAGTACAGTGAGATGACAGCTCCTGCCCCTTCTGTGTGTTCTGAGCTCGCTCTGCAACAACACACGGGGCTGGGGTGGGAATGGGAAACTGAGCCACGGTGAGCAGGAGGCTTTTCATGAAGTTTCTGTGACACTGGAGCAGTTTTGGACCAAGTACTGGTGCTTCAAATCTGATCTCGGTTGCACAAGTTTTTCACTTCGGCATACATAAACCAAGGATATTAAATACACGCTGCTGAAACAGCTGCTGTGGTCACATCCTCAGGTTGGACCTTTGCTATCCTGCAAAGTTACTCTAGGCAGCACACTGTATTCCTTCTTAGTACTGTCACCTGTGAAGTTCAAGAAGTTCTGCAAAAGATGGAGGAAGTAGTGGGACAGGGTATTTCTTATCTTGAAAATTATTTTTATGGAAGTGAAGGCCTACTTTATTTCTTCAGACTTTCCCATAGCTAACCCAAATAATCTGTGTAGCTGAAAGGTTTCATTTCCTTATCCTTCTGTGATACAGATTCCAAGATAAAAACAATGTTGAAGCAGTTCCCTTGGAATGTACTCAGTATCTAAAGGTATTTAGAAGTCATTAAGTCTTGGCCCACAAGGAACCAGAATTCGTGTCCTGTGGGGGAAGGGAGAAAGGCTCCTTCAGTACAATATTAGTTCTGTTTGAACAGTTTAGATGAAATGAAAGCTTTTCTAACTGCTCTTAGGCAAACTGATGTGTTGCAGGTGCTTAAATTCAGATGAAGGAAACCGATCCATCCTGATGACCATAACAGCTGCTCCTCTATGGAGTTTTAGTTTCCTCTCCTGTACCCAAAATGCTTAATGTTCATACAATTAGATGCTCACGGGTGACATTGGCTGTACTGAGCATATTTATTGAAATAACTGGAGGAAGATTGGGAAGGTAGAAATAACATCTGTGACAATACTGTGCAGTATCAGTTGACAACTTTTGCTGTGGAAAACTTGAATTTAGTATTGTCTCCTTTTTAATCCTTATAAAAGGAGATATGCTACAGGTGTGAAGCTCTTTCATCCATGTGGATTTCCAACGTGAAAAAATTGGCTGTTAACCTTTAACTTTCCTTGGAGAGGTAGAAAGAAAAATTTTGGACCATAAGAATCATGTTAAATTTGGTGTTAAATTTTTAGAGTGAGTTGTTTTTGAAGCAGAGATGTGGAAATTCAGGGACTGTAAAATGACAAATTCAGCAAGTTAGGATCAAAGAGACATGAGAATAGGGGGAAAATGAATGGGTATCTTTAAAGTATATTCTTCAAGTCTGACAATACCCTGAAGATTTCTCCCCAGCCCAGATAAATGGGAATTGTATATATCGTAAGAAAGTAAACAAGAATTTTTTTACAAAGTTGTTGCAGTGAGTTAGTAGCATATTGTACAATATTTAAGAACAAAACCAGCCCTTAATGATCTTTTTTAAATAACACTGTATTCATCACAATGGAAATCTCCTATGGTAAATGAATCTCACTGACACCACTTGGTTTTGCTTGCTTGTCATACCCGGTAGAAGGAATCAATATGAAAAAACCTGGCATAACTGGCATGTATTATAAATAAAGCTGTCTTGGGGAACTACATAATGATTCATCAAAATAGACTTATAAGTGCTCAGTATCATCAATCATTTCACATAATCTTGGTTTAGCAAAAATATATTAACATATTGGTGCACAGTTTTAAGGGTGAAAAAGGAACTTTACAGAATCTTTGACTTAAACCTTGAAAAATGTAGAGGGTCTCAGAATGCAGAAAAATGATGTGTATAACTCAGAGCAATGCAGATGAAGCATTTTATAGATTTATTTATAGCTGTTGTGCACTTTTGTTTTGCTGTTTAATTTGACCAAGTGAACTGCGGTTTTAATTTTCTTTTTGTGTTTTGTTCAGTCTTTTAACATGCTGGTGACATTTTAGTTTGACTATGTACTTAATATTTCATAGAATCATTGAAGTTGGAAAAGACCTTTAAGTCTGAGTCCAACTGTTAACTAGCTCTGCCAACTCCGGCAGGGAACACTGAGCACCACATCTACACATCTTTTAAATATCTCCAGGGCTAGGGACTCAACCACGTCCTTGGACAGCCTGTTCCAGTACTTGACAGCCCTTTCAGTGCAGGGATGTTTTCTCACATCCAGGCTGAACCTCCCCTGGCACAACTTGAGGCCATTTCCTCAGGTTCTGTTGCTTGGGAGAAGAGCCTGACCCCCACCTGGCCACAGCCTCCGTTCAGGGAGTTGTAGAGAGTGATGAGGTCCCCCTGAACCTCTTTTTCCCCAGGATAAACATCCTCAGCTCCCCCAGCTGCTCCTCAGCGGCCTCTGCTCCAAAGTGTGGGTGTGCCTGCCGTGGCTCCTGTCCCATCCTGGCGTGACTGGGGGCTCCTGGTGGGCTCTGAGCTCCCCCTCAGGTGCCCCTGTGGCCTGGGCTAGAGTGCTCTGCTGGGAGCTAAAGGGAGAGAGACTCTGCGAGAATTAGACCCAAGCTAGTGATAAATATGAGGATTGAAAACTGTTACTTCAGAATGGCTGTGAGGAGATTTATGAACAGATGGTCTGACCATGTAAGGGTAATTATATCATGATCCTAATTAATCACAACAAGAATGACCTTTTATTGACTCGTAAAATAATTTCCCTTAGATAATCTTCAAACTTTGATTTTTATTTTATTTTTGCTTTTTTATTTTTCCTTAGGTTAGATACCCATATGCTGTGTACACAGTAGAGCAGCTACAAGAGATGAAAATGTAATCATATGTTGGCAAATTTGGCACCAGTTATTGCATCAGGTGAGATCACGGGACTTAGGGGTGGACTCTTGAACTGGTGAGTCCAACTCTTTTTCTTCTGAACACTTATCCCATGTCTGTGTTGTATTCTCTTGGTAATGTCAATGAGTTTTCTTTCCCAACAATATGTTCATTAATTCATCAAGTCAGGTTTTTAGTAAATTATTTATCTTCCTATATGTCATGAGGAAATTTGATCATTTTTGTCTGGGGTCTAGGTTAAGTTATGTACTTGCAATCATGAGATCCAAGTAATTCCTTTGACCATTTCTGTTAAGAGTTTCATTTGTCTGATGTTTTTCTGTTTAATTCTTCTCAAGAATGGTTATACCCTTGTGATTAGGACTTTATTTTTCCAAATATCAATGCACAAACGCTGTCTGGTTTTTCACTTTAGTGCATTTTTTGCTCTCTTTCTAATTATGCCTATTGGGAACTTTAACTGTTATATCTTAAATGTCAAAATACCATGTAAATTACTGCTTCCTATGGGACAGTGATTGTTTACTACTCTGAAAAGTCATGAGACATAGTGATTAAACTATGAACAGAGAAAACACAATGAAAGCAAATATTTAATGTGCATTTTTATTTAAATAAAAACCACTCCATAGCTCTGAGGGGTTTTTGTTGTTTCTTTGGTTTTTTTTCCTGTTGTTTTTTTACCTTTGTTCTTTCTTCTTTGATCAAGTGTCGTTAAGGAAATGCATGAAGTGCATGTGGTTGTAGGTCTACTTTTTTGTTGTTGTTGTTGTCTTTTGGGTCTGTTTTAAGCTGAAACTCTGCAAAACTTTAAATGGTGTAGCACAATGACTGGGCAGGTGAAGTGCTTCAATTCTTTGATCCAGTAACTACCAGTAATGAGAAATAAAATGCTGTAAATAATCAAGCCCCTATAGGAGATAAGACACTTCTGAAGAAAAAGGATCACTGGGTCATTATTTGCTTCATAATCCTTCTGTCATTTCTAAAAGTGCCAAATACATCAGTTAAAGAGAAGGAAATGTGCTAAAGCACATTTTGTGCATTCCAGGTGTTTTACTGAGTGACAGTGAAGAGCATTCAGCTAAGTGCGCTGTTGCATTTTTACATGGATAACACTAAAATATTCTGAGGATCACAGCAGCTCTCAAACAATTGGAAAAGAAAAATTGTTTTCTGTATCTACCCATTATACATACACATAGCATAAATAATTTTGTCTCTTTGATCTTCCTTTAATTTTGCCTCTACTGCATATTTTCCTCTTTTAGAGATGCAGAATTCTGCCTGTTGCTATTTATATTTTTCTTGTCTCGGGGGGGTCCTTAGGAAGCAAATTTCCCATCTTTGAATTATAGAAAAGTGGCCATAATAGCTCTTTTTGTAAGGTAGCTTTTGTCTTTTAGGGAGTATTGTTCATGTTTCTTCTACATATTTCCCAAAACCTGTCCTAGGTTCGATACCCTTACTTTTCTAGTGTTGTAGGAAATCTGATTTTTTTTTTTTTTTAATGTGTAGGTGAGATGACAGTAGAACCAAGTTATTTGCTTTTTATTTCTGTTCTCACTTTCTTTTACCTTTTTTCTTTTCTTTTTAATTCAGTGCTTTCTGTTCTATTTGGGTTTTTTTTGGACTCAGAGAAGAATGCTTATATTTTAAGTAAAAAGGATGAAAAAAATGTTAATTTTTGATCATTGAAAAATGGGGGACAAATTTCCCATTTAAGACAGGAGAGCTTTGATAAAGTAGATGTCAGTTTAAATAGCAGGCTATTTTCAAAATTGAGAAACTTCTTTTTTTTTTTGAGGAGTGATGATGAGTTACTATATCTGGGAAATGTAAAACTTGGATCTTCATGTTGGTATTTATGCAAATGCTCTCCCTCAGCTTAAGAACCTGGTAAAGTCTTTTAATTACAACTTGGAAATGTCCATGTATAATTTGTTGAAATCAAACAATGTTTCTATACTATGCATAGAAAGTAAAGTTCTTTTTATCTCTCTTAGGGTTTTAAAATACCCTCTACTTAGTAAAGAGCTTGGTTAAAACTATGGATTGATTTGAATAGCTTTCATCTCTCTTTAATCTCTCTTGCCCATTTCCCTGAAACTGAAGTGAAGTTTTGATCTGAGGTTCTGGAAGTATTTAAGGTTGCACAAACTCTGTGAGTTGATGCCATGTGAGTGTGCCTGAACCCCATGGGTGAAATGGGGTTTGAATGTGCCTTTGCAGGATCACATTGTCTGGCCACCTGCAAATATTTATTTGCTGCTCATTTTTGCTGTGGAAGGTTGTTGCATCACCGACAATGTCGTATCATGTTCTCTGTGCTCTTTTCATACTCTCTGTCAAGGCAATAACATTAATTTGTGTCTATTTGAATAATACTCATTGTCATATGGAAAAAGATCTTGTGACAAGCAAGGCATTTGTTTAGCAAAAATACTTTTAAGAAATGGCAGTTTTGAGAGGCTTCATTTTACAGGAAGGGGTCAGAGTGGCTAAGTAATTCAAATCCATGATTTTTTATCTCAGTGTGACCATTTGCTGATGCACTGGGCATATGATAAAAGAAATTCACTTTCCATGGTGCAATCAAAATGCTCCATAAATACAATGATCACACTTTGTCTCAATTTCTGATTGCTGATTGCAGCTTTTTTGTTTGTTGAGCGATCCCAAGTTCTTCAGTGCATCTTTGTACTTACTGCAGGACGTGTCTAGTATTTTGTCTTCATGCTTGATGTCACTGGAACACAGAAATTTTCAGTTATAGCAAATACATCAACCTCAAACTAAAGAGATTGCACCTGTAAAGGAGTTGCTGCAAGAATGGGATTCAGATCAATGAAGAAGGTCTGAAGAGGAGGCAGTGTGATTTGACTGCTATGGCTGAAGTTACTGCTGGAGCTTCCCAACCAGAATTACTGGTCTAGAGGTCAACGTTATTCTTCCTAATTAGACTAAAGATTGGAATATGGTGCAGACAAAATTGGATAATTCTAAGAACTATTATGGAGGAAAAAAAATGGACCCTCCCTCTAAAATCCACCCCAGCAATCCATCACCAGATTAAAAATTCTTGATGGCCCTGCACTTAAAAATTCCTCTATTAAGCCGATGTGATCAGACAGGAAAAAGAGATACTTTTAAATTATTCAAGATTAGCCACTTATGTACCCATGAAAATGCAATTGCTGCCCCAGGAAGTATCAGCCCTATAGGGTTTTTTACATAAGTATTAGAGACATAAGTGCCATTTTATAGGCATCCTTTAGAAGGCAAAATGAGCATAAAGTAGAATTGAGAGAGAGGTGGGCAAGGACCATAACCAGTCTCATTTTACAGGGAGACCAATGGTTTGCCTTCCTAGGGTAGGAAAAACAAAGTATGAAAGTGGATTTGATTAGTTTTGTATGCATCTGTATTTAAGTACCACAGAAAAAACCCCAAATCCTGTTTATTTAAACTAGGAACCAACACTGACAATCAGTTTTTCATACAGTATAAAATATACTCGGGAGCCAGAGCTAACAAAAATTCTGCTAAAGCAGAGTTTACAGATAGGAGATCCACACTGCAGCTTGCTGGCAGTCTTCAAACTGCATTTATTTCAGAGTGACATTGAGGCCAAAGAGCCAAATATTAGCACATTATCAGGAAATGTTACAGGGATGTCAGTCTGGTTCCTAATTACCAAGGGACATCAAGCAGGAGGGAACTACATAGCCTTAAACTCCATCCTTTTATAAATAAAAGCATTTGTAATTGGGAAGATAAAATGCTTCATGTACAGACCAAGGGCTAATCTGTGTTTTCTAAGCATATGAACACATTTCTTGTGTTCTAGAACTGCAAGGCCCCAAGGAGAATTAGTCACTGTTGAATAAACCAGCCTGCCAGCCTGAAAAGTTTGATGAAAATGTTTTGATCAAGACTATGACTTCAGCTTGTCCTTTCCAATAGACAGTAATATGCTAGAAGTTGTCCCAGCACTTTTGCCATCTTATTTCTGCCAAGGTTTTGTAAATATCGGCTGCTCCAAACGGTGCAAGAAAACCTATCTGTTCATCACTGTCTTCAGTTTTGACGTCAAATGGTTTCTGCTTCTTGCAAAGGGACACACTAGAGGAATATTCAGTTTGTATGTGGTGGGGTGACCTTTTAAAGGCTAAAGTATTTCACATTTTCCTTCGTTGTTATAGGTACCCTTCTTCCAAAAACTTGATCTCTTCAGTTCGAGGAGCTTTGATTTTTATAGAAACTACTCAGGAAGGCTAAAAGAATTCTGAGCTATCACTGGATATATTATATTGTCTTTTTTTTTTTTTTTTTTTTTTAAATTTAGGTCTGCTGAAGACTTATGAGTGTCTTATAAAGGGCTAAGGATAATCTACCTTTCCAGTAAAATAACTTTTATTATTTCTTACCTCTTTTTGTAGTAAGCTTAGTAATTTGTCAGAGTGAGTTGTGTTTTTCAGCTGATGTTCTTTCTGCTCTGGCATCTTTATTGAGAATTTTCAATTAACAATCAGAAGGAGAAAATTTTTTATATATAGACTTAATTTCAGGATGTTTGAAGGAAAAAGATTATATATGTTAACTAGTGATGTCAGACAATTTTGATAAAGATCTAGTGAATTCAGGCCTTCTTGATTTATCTAAATGGAAATTTTGATCAAACCAGAAGTAATTATAAAGCAGCAATAATTCAGCTAATGTTGATAGCAACTCATTTGGTGTTAAATCATTAAAGAGATCTCCCTGATTCTTTAAAACGGTAAAGATTTCACTGATAAATAGCAGTTGTCCAAATCAATTGTTATTTTTATTTGTTATGATATCTAGAGTAAGGCAAACTTCCTGGGCTATAAACTCCTAGGAATTGTCCTGCTGAAGAGGAGCTAGGTTGTGATGCATTTCATGTTTGATACAGTGCAAAGGGGGTCCAATGGCCAAATTCTCTCCTGTTTTATCTACTGTGAAAGAAATACTTCTCTGAGGTTTGGACAGTGAATATTGACTCAGGATTCCAATTACATTTGTGGATCAATTACAGACTTCCTGTGCTGCTGTAGCAAGTAATTTAAGTGACACTTTCCTTCAGCTTCTCCTGTATATAATGCTTTGCTGAAGCATTGCAAAGATGAAATCCACTACTAATTTGTGAGCTGCATTGATTCTGCACTGTGAGGGCCATATTATCCCATGAACGAGTTGTCAGAAATCTAATTACATAAAATTATATAAATGTAATTATGTATTATCTGATTATATTTTCCTGAAGAATTTCACAAAGACAAACTCTTAGTTTCAGAAATTAAACATGCATGCTGGGTGAAGGAGAGATGACCCTGAGAGCTAGTAAAGCATTGAGTTGGGATAAAAACAGTTTGTGTATTCCTTAGATAAATGTAAGTTTCTTTTAATTCAAAAGAAATGTGAAGCATAGCTTGCAAATTCTGCATGTTTTATGTAGAAGTTTTTCCTTGAATATATGTTGTTATTTTAAAATGGAGTGACTAATATATGCTCTAATGAAACGTGCCTTAGGGTATTTTCTGGGCTTTTATTTTCTCAGGCGTGAGTATTGATTGAGTATTGGCTGGCTGCTCTCCACCGTCGAAGGAAGTCCTCTGAGCTGAGTCACAGTCGCTGCATATCTAGAAATGGTGGAGACAACAGCCATGTTTCTATAGATAAGGACATGTTTTTAGGCCTTCCAAACATGTTGCCAATATTATTTTGGATTTCCAAGGGTATAGCTCTATGAATTTCATGAGCTGGATGGTTGTTGTAAAACAGAGAAAAAGCTCTAACATTTTCCCTGTCACCACTTGTGTGTGAAAAATATTCTTTTCTCTTCTTTTTTCTTCATTTTCCATGATGTTGTGTGGTCTTATGTTTTGAAGACTGAGTATTTTTTCTGTTTCGGAGCTCAGTAGTTAAATGCTTAATCAAGCTCTAAATCAAATTGTGATTTGTTTCTCAGTAACAGTTACTGATAGTTTTAAGTTGCAAAGAAGTTGTGTTGTAGGCTTATAAGAAATAATTGTGATCAAAAATCATCCTAATTATGAATTACGATGTTACAGAACCATTTGCTAATTTCCTGTTCATAGTCATAGGAAGGTTTGGGTTGGACTGAGGAGGTACCCTGAATTACTTTAAACTCCAGTGTTATATTATTTTACCAATTACTTGCAATCATGAATTCAGCTATAAGATGCATAGCTGTGTGCTGCAAATATTTAAAATAATCATCATTCATCCAGGGACCTGCTTGAAGAGAATGGTGAGTTCTTATAATGCTTAGGAGGAGACTTAAGCTTGGGTATTAGGCATTAGCTGGAGTTTTGTTTCACTGCAAATAGCACCATTGGGCTGACATCTTTAAGCATAAAAATAATCTTTTAATTTGGGGACCCAGAGAAATAGGTCCCCACTATGGAATACCCACTGCATGGAATAATTTCTATAAAAGAAGAACTCTTTTTCTGAACATGGAAAATGTTACAGAATGGCAGAGAACAGATTTTGAGGTCTGTTGTTCTATTCTTCTGCCATAAGGCAGAATAAATTGTCTTATTCATTTCTTCGTTAGTAATTTCTGATACTTTAATGCATTCTTTTCTTCTGCTCCTGTTAGTAATTAGCAATGAAGAATTCACATAAATATCCTCTAGAAAGTCACAGGTAATGTCTCTTGGTAGGTATTGGAAGTAGCATTAAACCCAAAACCTTTATTTAGGCATTTTCAGCCCAAAATGCCAAAAAAGAAGCAGAAGGGGATCACTTAAGGAGGATTGGTGCCAAGTAAAGGTGCAGAGCTCTGTGCACATCTCTGATTTCTCGTAACCTTTTTCTTGGTCATTTTACAGTGTTTCATTCTAGGGCATGTGTATGCGATAAGCCTGAATATAGATATTAGGCACTGAATCTGTATTTCTTATTTATGACTGAGAACTTGGCTTTAGGGGCAATGCCAGCTTCAGTGGCAAAGAAGGATAAAGGAGATTGCAGGTGGCGTAACAAACACATTTCCCTATCCGTGCTGGAAGAGCTGACTTGTAGAGCTGTGTCCTTCCAGTCCAGGGCTGGACTGAAATCTCAGTGGGGAGCATGCAGGTGCCAGGCAGAATCAGATGGGGGTTTGTTTTCTAAATCCACCAGGGGGTTTGCTTTCTAAATCCACCAGGCTCTGTGCTAGCTTCAAAATACTTCTATGGAAAGCGTGGATGCAGCCTAGTGTATGGTACCCTAAGAGTAGTGGCTTCAGTGAAATAGATACCGTGTAGCCTTTTAGGGACAGACCTGTCAAAATATTGCATCTGTGCTTTACACATCTCTGCTTTCATCTTGAGCAGAGACTGACATCTGTCAGCTTGTGTGGTATGGGGGAAATGTGATTTAAAGGTTACAAGAGCAAACGGGATTCTGGATTTCAGATGCAAGTGAATGGGAAGGAGCTTAAACAAGTAAATGAATTAGGTTTTCTCTTCAGCCTATTGAGCAATGTTTATGGAGATTAACAATTTTAACTAAGAAGAAATAAATAGAGAAATATAGATTCATAAAATATAGTGGTAAAAGGCTGATTAAATTGATGAATGCCACAGTCAGGGTTGCTCTGTTCTACTGATTCCATGTATCTACTTACTACTTGGGAAACTTTATTATAATTTGATATTAATAATATTAGGCATGGTTTCATCAGGGAGTAGTTGTACCAGTTTCTAATATAGCCAGACAAAAATCCATATTACTATTGTAATCATTCATTTTCAATGTTGTAATTGAAGATTCAAAAAAACAATTGTATTAGCTGGTATTATTTGAGAAAGAAATTGTTTCTATGTGAGGTTTATAGTATTTAGCACCAAACTCTTAATATTGTCTTATACATTTATTGTGTTCCATAAAATATAGTGCCTGGATACTAAGATAGTACATGTCTTTGGTTATTAGTTAAAATTTAATTTGGTATTGTACACATTAAAACCTTTGTTATAATACTAAATTTATTGCTGATAAACATTTATAATAATGCATATTGAAAGATTGAAAATTCAGTTACATTAGCAATCATGTGTCTCTAAAATTAGTGTCTCTGAACATTTATGAGCAAACTTGTATTACTTACACTTGGTAGGACCAGGTTATGGTTATTACAGACTTGAGGAATAGTCTTTCTTTTGCACTTTCTTATTGAAAATACATAGGTGTGCATATATATATATACACACACATATACTATATATGTGTAGTTCACATGTTTGTCGTCCACATGTGCCTGCAGCAGATTTAGGATTGCTCACATTCTTAAAATCCAGACCTTAAGAAACAAAAATACAAACTGCTTGTACAATTATATTGTATGGAAAACTTAGGAAAAGTTCATTGTTGGGCAAGGCTTGTGATTAAAGGCTGAGCATTGTACCTGACTGCTGTGCTCAGCACTGTGTGAGCTGTCTGCCTGGCTGACCTGCCAGCTGCTATCAGCTGTCTGTCCTCTTGCTCACAGAGAATTTGAGTGGTGTGTGACAAGCAAAAATGCTCTTCTGGTGTTTCTGGTTTAATGAATTATTTTTCTCCTAGTGAGGTTAATGTTCTCAACTACTTCCACATGAAAACACACACAGAGAGCCCAATGCTATAAGAAAATACAAACCAGTGAGACTGAGATTCTGAGGAGTTACCAATAGAGAGACAGAAAGTCTTGGAATTTTTTGAGTGGCTGCAAAGTGTTTTTTGAATGGCTAGAATTCAGGGAAAAGTTGAGATGAAGAACTGTACTGATATTGGTTCAGAAAATTGTGGAGGGGTTGGTAGGGGAAGTGTGGCAACATCTGAACTTTCTTTCCAGAATACTGAAGCAAAGTGCTGTGACAGGAATAATACAGGGTGGATTAGCTGTGCTTATTGTATTGCAATCCTTGAGCTCAGGTGGGAGTACATCACCAGATATTTGGTTAAAAACAGCTCTGCTGACATTTTGCAATCAAGAGAATCATCAAAGCAATCTAAACCGGCTCCTGTTCCCCAGTTCTAAACTTTGCAACTGCCACATAACTGCTGTGTTTATTGAGCAGAAGATAAGCAACTTCTTTTCAAGACTTTGCCTGGAGATCCTGTGGACTGGACATCATTATTTCCATCTTCTGTTGCTGTTGCATTGTGTCCTGTGTTTGTAATGACATTCAGACCTTGAGCGTGGTCTGCTATCTTCCTCTGTTTTTGGTTTTTATTTTATTTTTCTGCATCTGCCTCTCTACTCTTGCTCTCTGAGCTATTTCAAAACAAAGACAGAACAAAACGTCAACAACAGAGATGTCTAACCAGAGAGCACAAGGCCAAGTTGGGAACTACAGAAGTTTCTCGAGCTATTTTCCAAGCAGCATAAAAGGAAATTTGTCTGATGACAGGGATTCTTTTTACACTTGGAAGATGGTGTTTAATTTGGAAATATGTAAAGAATGCCCGATGAGGAATAAATCTATATTCTGTAGTATGGATTTTAATGAGTTCATGCAGATTCAGCAGCATTTTCCTTCCAAACAGAAAACTGCAATATAGGCTTTTAGTTTTCCTTTTGCATAGGTAGTTTTGCTGGGATCTCATTTCTAACAAATCTTATGTTGTTTACACCTCCAGTTTTTGATCTTCTGTCCATATACCAGCTGTCAGGAAAACACCAAGCCCATAAATTACTGATTAGACACAAGGCACAAAGAACACAAGCTGCTACTGTTTGGAAAGCTCAGCACTCTTTCCAAAGACTTTGCCCCATTTGAACCGCACCAGTTTTACTTTTGCTAATGATATATTGTATAGCTTGTTTGGCAGTGTGGGAGTTTATCACAAGTTTCTCTTTTGTTCAGCCCTGAAATCAGGCTGAAATATGTAATTACAGTTACTTGTCATCAGAGGTCGTGTTTTTCAACAGTGAAAAGCTGCGATGCCTCTTAAATAGTTTCTTGATGAAAATTTGTATCAGCTGCCCATAAGGAGCAACAGTGTGATCATGCTGCCTCAAAAAAGATTTTTATCAAAGGTTAGAAATAATCTTTAGCATTCAAGAGACTGTGAATCTGCAAAGGAGTCTGTCAGGTCTTTGCAGTGTGTTTGCCAATTTGCTCAGGTGTTGGTTTTATTTTGGTGGTGGCGATTTTTTTTTATTTTTTTTTTTTTTCCCCCCAATACTAGCCTCAGCTTTCAAGCAGCAGCATCTGCTTTATGGGAGGAGAAACAGAGCCCTGTGTCAGGAAATCCTTTGTAAATATTGTAATAGATGATGCATTTTTCATACCATGCGAGCACAGTTTAGTCTCTGCCAGCCAAACTTCAAAATGGGGAGCCTGCAGTAGTTTGCCTCCCAAACCTACCATTTGGCACTTGCATGTGTAAGAGATTCCCAAATTTATAAGTTAGCTTGCTCAAAACCTGGTACTGTTCCATGTTTTCTTGGAGTAGAAGAAAGTTTGTGATGTTTTGTTCAGGCTAACAATTGCAAGATTAGGTAATGATCAGTTCTACTTGTGTGAGTGACTGTTATGTTTAATCATTTTACAGTGAAAACCTGGGGAGGCAGGGGGGATAACACATTTGTGCAATCCTGAATATTTTCTTTGCTTCTCTAAATAAATAAAATGGAAATAAAACAGGAGAAGACAGAGGGTCTGGATATGTGGGTAGCCAGCAATCTCCATCTCATAGGTAATTAACTTTGTTAGGAAATATGCTTAGCTGGAGACCTGAGCATTTCTAAGAATTAATGCAATTTATTTATGTAGGCAAAAATATAGACCCTAAGATAAGCATTTTTCTCTTTGCATTAGCATAATTTCTTTTTTTTCCTATAGAACAAGAAATACTTACCTATCTTGTTTCTGACAACAAACATGTGTTATTTATTTGTATCTCAATTTTTTCCAGAGAAGCTAAACTTACTTTGAGCCTATATGTAAAATGTTGTTTTGTTTAATTTGCAGTACTCTTAAAATTTAAAAATCTATACCTGCTCTTGGAAGTTGTTTATAACAATTGAAAAACACTTAGTGCTGGCATTTAGATTAAAAGTACCTTGAGTTACACTTGGCATTCTTTTTTTTAAAATTGCACAACAAGTGCAGATTTTCAAGAGAAATTACGTGGCTATGCAAGGCCAGGAATTGAAAGGGAAAAATAGATGTTTTGGCATGATTTCTGCTGGTCCTTCTTTTACCTGTCTGCAGCGGCAATGCATACACATGTAATACTAGAGTAACACAGTTAGATATCTGTGTTGTGACTAATGAATCTTGGTATGCATGAACTAAATGAGGGACATACAATAAATCCTGCCTATACAGACTAGAAATTCTGTTCAGATTTTGATTATACCTTTGCCAACATTGTTTTTTTCAAGGTACTGTGTGATAAAGGAAAACACCAAAATTGTTGTTCTTCCTCCCTCCCCTTCTGCATTGTTAGTGCTTTAACATCAGGAGTAAGTAGATGGTAATTGACTTTCCAAATGGGGAAATTCAGCATGCTGAGAAGCACTTGCTTGAGAGCTGAAAGAGGGAAAATCAATAAGGAAATGAGAAAGTTGCCATTTCTAGTACTCCATTAGCTACTGTGTAATAAGATCTCATCAAATAAATCTTATCAGCAGAACAAGTGCTTTTAAAACCAGAAAATTTCACCAATTATGAGAGTTAAGGCTGCGGTTTTCCAGGATCTCGTGTATAAACAGTTTAACCACTGCTGAATGAAACAGTCAATATGTAAAGCGTCAGTGCCCGTGACTGGACAGATTGCTATTGATTTTGGTGGGGTTTGGGTTAGGCTTTAGGAGCCAAAAAGATCAGAATTGGTCAGCTGCAAATGAATGATGGTGTAGGCCATATTTTCTCATTCATTTTCCTATTGAATAGAGGGAGAGAGAACAGAGAGAGAATATTAAAAAAGGATGCAGTGAGGCTTGGAATTTCTGGTATGCTGTTTTGCTTTGATGTGACATCCAAATAAGGGTGACATCTTGTATTTGTGTGGGATAAACAGAAGGATTGATTTATTTCACTCATTAATAACATCCATGCTTATTAGAAGAATGTAAGATAATATAGGAAAAGCATCAGCAAAGGAGTTGAGGAAAATTACAAATCCATACCTTTGAAGTTAATTTTGTAGTGTTTAACTTTATTGTAGGAGTGGAGTTCAGCAGATAGTTGCCACCTCAATTCCTACTTCTTTTCCTTACACAGAGACTTGTTTACTGGTCAGCTGCAACTGGTGATTAAATGGTGGTTAACTGATGGAAAAATGTTGTCAATCTTTCCCAGATTGTAATTTTTTTTTTTTTTTCCCTTCCTAGTGGTACAGAAGAATCCTTAGGTTCTTGGCTGAGATTTTTTAAAAATACCTGTTTAGAAAGCTTCATAACTGATGTAAGATTACTCTGATCTTCATCCTGCCTTTGTGTAATACAGGATGCAAATTTCTTGCAGTGAAGGTGATACTCTCAGCTAAGTTTACTCTTGCTTCCGCTGATCTCAGTGGGGTTACTCTATAAATACAAGTGGAATTGCTTATGAATTAAGAAACAATCTCCTTCCTCCACTGACAAATAATTTATTAGGTCAGTCTAAATCACTTTACTTGGGAGACTGACGTTTGCTGTGTTATATCATTAATAAAATAATGGATGTTAAATAGAATACTGTTTTGCTATCAGGATGTTCATGCTGGTTTTCTGCGCTATTTGTTTTCTTCTGTTCATGAAGTGCTTCATAATTGAGTTTCTACTAATTTTATATTCATAGAATTTTAATTATATGGGCTTCCCTCCTGGCATGCATTAATGTGGTAGCACCTAAAAATCTAATGGAATACCCATTCTGTTAATAAATTTCAGTCACTATTGGAATAAAAGTATTTTAGATCAGTTAGGATATCACTCAAATTTATGTTTTCTAGGACATGGCAGTCTCAGGCTTTAGATTTAGTGTGAAATTTAATGCAATTTGACCTGGGAAACAGCCCTGGGAGTAGAAATGCTAACTTAAGACTCCTTCCTCCCAACTTCTTACACCCAGCATTCAGGCTTGCAGGGCCTGCTCTTGCTCCAGTGGGAAAGATGGAGAATATTTCTTCGGAGTTTCTGGGGCTCTCAGTGGTGATGAAGGTTTGGAAAAGTGTCACATAGAGGAAGATGCTGCAGGCAGGTGCATGTAAGGACCTGGCCCGGGGCTCTGCTGCCCCTTTTGGGTGCCATGGGACTGAAATAGTAAGTATTAGAGAACTTAACTTTTAAGACCCTAAATCTTGCATTTCCTCTAGCTTTTACTCTCAGTAAAAGAAGGCAAAGAATAACAGGTACAATGGAGAAAGGAGGAAAGGTGTGGTGCAGGTGCCAGGCAGCAGCTCGCTGTTCCTGCCCATTAGGCACTGTCAGGAAGCCTGGGAGGTATCTTGCTTCAGGCTGGCATCGTCAGAATTTCTTTCTCTTGTATTGACAGAGTAATTTTTAAAAAATTTTTTGATATATAGTCAAAACCTGACATTTTCTTTGAAGAAAGAATGTAGAGGAAAACTGGATCTATAAATTCACTTTGACTTTCTCTTGGTTTTGTCAGAGCATAACTTGCCATTCAGCTGAATGTTTAATGTGTCTTTCTCTTCCAGGTTTTATTTAACATTTATTTCTAGATGACTGATGAAAAACTATTTCGCTTGCATTTGATTTGAAAACGATGATTCTTATTTCCAAATTATATTGTCAGAATACTTTCATTCTGGTTGCTCAGAAGAGAATGGGAAATAATTCTCCACCCCACCTCATTGTGGATGTGAGTGTATTTTTGTGTGTGTGCATCTGTGTGCACACACAAACAATATGAGGGCGGGGTGTTGTGAGGCAATACTTTTCCAGCACTGTAGAAAAATGTCTTTTAATACTCTTTTCATGGTGGTTGTTATCCAACACCACCAGCTGAATGTGTCTTTGAGGCTGAAGTCTCTGCCTTTCGTATCTCCTCCGAAGGTCACATTTCCTTTTCTCTTCAGAAATGTGCATGGTTATATGACTATAAGGAGATTTAATTGCATTTCAGAATTAGTATGGTTTGAGTTTGAATTGGTTAAATAGGAACTATTGTGCACACAGTAAGTTATAGTGTAATTTTTCTAAACAATTTCAGCCTCTGGAGTTGTGAGGTGTAATTCCAAATTTAGATTCATTAGAACCATTGCTGTATGTCAGGAATCTCAAAGAAAACACCAGCAATGTGCTATGAGCTAAATGGGCTTGAGTAGCACGTATTGTATGGTATTTCTTATTTTTCTAAGTGCAGTATTTTCACGTGTCACCTGTTTCTTTTAGACCTTTCAGTTACTGGTATAATTTGTCATGTTTTTGCATGAGTGTTTGATTGAAATTAACTGAAAACTAATATCAATGAAAAATCAAGCTGGTAAATTGTGAAAAGGTGGGAAAATTTTCCTGTCTTTGTCAAACTAAAGTTATGTGAAATGTATTCTATCTTTACTCTTCTGAGAATTTATTTTATTTGGGGAATACAGTTTACTGAGAAACAAAAGAATAAAGTTTTAATTTGTTTTTTCTTATAAGCAAAACTGCAGTTTGCTGTGCTAATTACAGCAGCTGGATTACACAGCCTGTCTTAAATCCCAGAGGAAATCAGGAAAAGAGGCTGGATTTAAGTATTTTTACTGTCTCCAAGGTTTTAAATTAAAACCTCTTTTGGTTAATGAGAAAAGCTTAGAAATACAGTTTTTATTCGGGGAAGGAGTCACCAGGAATTCTTCTCTATTCATATTTCACACAAAGCATGGCATTTTGATTTAGAAAAACAATCCCAGTCAGATAGTGGGCAGCAGTACTTTTAAATTTATTGGAGAAGGCTGAGGTCTCTGATAGATGCCTGAGCACAGAAGGGGAATATAGAGAACCTCTTAGAAAAATAAGACACGTTGGTTCCCTCAGGTCTTTTAACAGACATATGACTTTTACCCAAGGTAATTAATATATTAAAAGACTCCACTTTGGGAGGTGCATTTGGCTGTCCTATCAAATTCTGGATACCCTCAGCCTGCTCTTTATTTGCATTATTTTTCAGTCTGAGTTCAAATCATAACTACTCTGATTTTTTTCTCCCTATCTTTTAAAGTCTGATTGTCTAAGTCTGGTTTAGTGATAAAAAATACACTGTCACAGCTTCTGAGGTTGGATTTGAAACTTTTTATTATGAATAGCTTGATTGCAATGTAAATGTCTGGATACTAATACTTGTCAGCCTCAAAAACTAGAAAACCCTTAATGTGCTGACAAAAACATGGGCTAAAAACAGCCTTTGAAATACTGTGAAAAGAATTTACTTAACTAGTGAAGAGAAAAATGTCAGTTTGTCTAGAATCATGAAAATGAAAATTAATGAGAGTTGCTACATATGTAAATGTATTGCTTCAGAGAATTGTGGCAGAGATCTTCTCTCTCCATCTGCAGTGAGGAGAAAAAATTTAAAGAATTTATTTTAGGGAATCATTAGGGAAGCATATCTAATGGCAATTAATGGATAGAATAGGAAGAGTAGTTGTATTTTAGGGCAAACTTTACCTCCTTCAGCCAGGTGTTCCTAGCTTGCAGCCTTGTACTCCAAAATACAAGGCTTAACTATACGAGTTAAATTAAATTACCTAGCAGCAGTGTTATAAATAATCAGATTAGGTAGGCACCTTGAGAATAAGTGACTTTACAGTGTAAACCCCTGTATTCCACTGCTTGGATATGAATACCCATTCCTAGTAAAGGGCATGGGAATACAGTGTGTGAGTCTTGTGTGAATCATAATTTTTTGTTGTAACTCACCTCGTTTCTGATTGCTGGCAATCATGTGGCTGTGATTACTGAGGCTTAGGTTATATTTCAGTTGCAACAAAATGCCAAGTTAATGACAGAAAGATCATATGCAGCTTAAAAGTAGCTACAGAGTTGTGAAAAATCAAAATGTGCTAATTGCTTTAATCACCTGCTGATTTTCTTAGAATTAATGAAGGCTTAAGTCAGATGTAGTGTAAGGACATCACAGTGATTTGATGATGAACCCATGATATTGTCACTTTGAGGTGCACTATTAAAAGTGCTTGTAGTTGTGTGTTTGTCAGGTTGCAGACACAGGACTGGCGCTGGGCAAGGCTGCCCAGAACATCAGAGCAGGAGAGGAAAGCCTGGGGGTCACTCCACCCTTCTCACACAGGGTTATTACCAGTGCTGCTTTGTGTTGGGACATAATTTCCACAGACAGGCTGTATTCCATTCTCTGCTGTAGGGATATTCCTATTTCTCATCTAAATCTCCACTGTGGGAATCCTTCTAAATACTAAAATAACTAATATCTGAGATGTGAACGCATAAGGGCTCTCAGAGGCACATGGAGGAGGATGGATTATTTGGGTGGAAGGTGGAGCTCGTCCTTGTGCTATCCTTACCACAGGCTTGGTGCTAAATGGTTTCTCTTTATAGCTAAAATAATTGTATTCTATTGAAAGCAAGGGAAGGCAAGGTATACACTTGGTTTTCAACCAGAAAAGCTGAAAGAACAGGAAATTCTTTATGTCCTTTCTGGGATCTTATTATGCAGTATACCTGGTAATGCATCTAGAAGTTTTGCTTTGAAATACTTAGGTATTTGCCATGTTGATAAAGGATGCTGCTGCAAATTCTATATATGGACACTTTACTCTAGCTACTGTAGCTACTTGGTGTAGTTTTATTTAAACTAATATGTGATTTCATTTTTTGAAAATGGTTTTGTTTGGCCAAATGTGATAATTTTTTGGACACCATTCTTCATACACTAACACCATAAAAATGATACAGTGTGACCAATATCCATTTGGAGAGAATTTTTTTTCTCAAAAATCTTTACTCAAAATTATCTGAAAAATATTTTGTACGGTATTCTTACTTACAATACTCAAGCAGGGAGCAAGTTTAAGATTTGTTCTGATCTATCAGTGGAATATTAGTTTTAAAATCAGATTGAGACAATTTGGCTTTCAGGGATGACTATTACTGCAAATTCATCTATTTTGGGCCTTTGGGGATAATGTGGTTCAATGCTCCTGCTGAAGCAGGGTCTCCCAGAGCAGGTTGCACAGGCAGGCAGGTTTTGAATTTCTCCAGAGAAGGAGATGCCACATCTGGAATTTAAATTTGAAGTGAGAATTCATTGCCTTAAAAAAAAAAGTCATTACGACCAATAGTTATTATCTGATGAATGGACAGAGCCCAATATGCAGAGAGAAGCATCTGAAATTGAAACCCACCTCATGGACCATTTCACCAGCAAGCCAGAATTAAATGAAGTGTACATTCAAAATTTTAGTACAAAACTAAGTTTTGCAATTCATTGACACCCTGTATTGTAAGCATTAAAAAGTCTTTAATATTAAGAGTATAGATCTATATAGAAAGAATAATGTTGACATTTATACTCATGTGTCCAGAATTCAGTGAAGCATTGAGTATTATGCTTCAGCTTATAATCTATGAGTCAGATGAGGCCCACAGAAATTTTTCCATGTTATAGAACCCTGGTGATTTTTATAGCCTCATTATATTAGGAATATTCAGTGTAATTCTGTGTTAATGATAGAATTGTAACTAGAGGAGACATTGGGATAATGTGCAATCAAAGTTCTTAATGTGTGGCAGATCTACACATGCACTGAGGATATTCAAGAACCCCAACCTTAGTCTGTCACAAATATGAAATTAAAGATCTTCATTGCCCCAAACACAAAGAACTGCAGAGTTCATCAACCATTGCACCTCTGAGTAAGTGAGTGTGTAATGTGCAGGCCAGTGATGAATCAGATAGAAAATGCATTTTTAACTGTTTCAGTCTCCAAAACGAGCCTAGTGTGAGGTTAATGCTCATCATTCTACATCACTGCTTTAAGGGTTGTAAGGAATCAAAGACAAAGGTTTAAACAAATTAGCACTAAGTTGGTCTAGTTTAGAAACTTTTTTTTCATAGCTTTGTTAGTCATAAAGGGAAACAAATTTTACCAGTACTTGTAAAGAAACCTTTTATTGGCAGCCTACCAGAGGGAGGCTGGTGATCAAATACTGCAGCAACATTGCATTTCTGTCAAACAAAGCCAGAAGAGTTTTAAATCATTAGAAAGTGATTACAGAAAAACAATGAAAGAAGTAGGTAAAAATAACCATTATACCAGCAGCTGAGGTTTCTGAAATTTGATAGTTGTTATTCCCAGAATATCTTGTACACAGGGAAACCTCTGCTAGTGGAACATGAGCTTCTAAAGTGGGAGATACTATGGAAGTGCTTTGATTTATAATTAATACAGTGCAAGTGCAGTAGCATGCCAATTCTTTCAGACTATTTTACAGAGCTAGTGAACTACAGAAGATACTGAATTTAATCTTGGAAAGGGTGAACAATTTTCATTGCACTTGCAGATTAATGGGTGTAGATCAAAACTTTTCATTTTTTAAATTTACCATCTAATACAGAGCTGTGCTTATTATCAGCTGATGAAAGGAATCTCACATTGACAAGCATTTTTTTCTGAAGGCTTGATATGGACAATGTGGTTGTTTTACAGCTGCAGAGGGAAACATGCAGGCAATGCCACTTCCAGGATGGTTTCTAATTTGATATATTTAGAAATTTCTCCTGGTGGGGCATTACTGTACTCTTGTCTATCTCCAGATGGGCAGTGACAAAATGGAAAACTTGCAACCTTAAACGTTGGCACTTTCATTTAAAAATCAAAAGTTATCAAGAAAATTTAAGAGTAAAGTTCAAAAGGTTTAGGGCTTGAATTCCAGAATTTGTCAGTCTGCAGCAAAGTTGGTTCAAAATACATTATTGCAAAACTGCATCATGTGAAATTCAAATCAGTTATTGAAGTTGTCAATATCTTACCAGAGAATAATAACTTAATCAAGAGTAGAATCTTAAGGGTATTGTGAAACTTTTCTTTTTGCACCATTGTAACATTTAGAGTCTGTCATGAATTACCTATTATTAATTGCAATGCTGGAGGCAGATGAACTACCTCAAAGTAGGTGCACTGTTTTCAAGCTGTGGCTAGTGAGAGCTGATTCAGATGTTGCAAATTCAGAGAAAGCAAAGCTCAGGACTATTTGGAAAAAGTCTGAATGTTCATAGTCTTTGTGTTGTTAGGCTTTAATAAGGCTACCAAAACTTCCTGTGTGCTTTTCCCACTAGAGTCATATCAAAAAGGCTCCCAATGTCCAGGAAACTTGTGCATTAGTTAATGTTTGCAAATGTTGGTGTTCGACACTTACAAAAAAAATACATTTAGCATGCCACCCACATTTCCCTTTTTGTCATGCTGTTCTAGTTGATTCTGCTCCCAGCCATGGATATCCCAGTGCTATTAAACACATATTAATTGGTTCAGTTTGCATACTTAGTCCTGCTAAGTCCCCAGTCAATGTTTGTATGGCGGAGGCCATAACATAATAATAATATCCAGGGTTCTTTCAATATACTCAAGCTGAATTTATTCCTAAAAGGCTGAAGTACAAAATACCTGTAATTTTTGCAGTGAGGCACCAGTGGTTACTTTTTATGCATTCCCTATTTTCATTTTTCTCCTGCCATTTGCACTGGTTCCAGGTTACATAAAATGTGCACAAGCCTACATGAACATTGTCTAGTTGAAAGTGGTTTGTGTTTCTGGCCCACTTTAGGTTGCACAAAAGTTAGGAGGCTTCCTACCTCCTGAAAAAGCTGGGAAAGGGAGTATTAAAAGGGCTGGATGTAGAAATCTCATAAAGCATTCTGCTTAGAATTTCCTATGATATGTCATTTACCTCTATAACAAAGTCATTGAAGTGGATCAAAAGTGTAAGCACATTATCTTCTGATAATACTTAGTAGTCTAGGTTTATATTGAAAACATGAGTTACATGCTGCATGTTTTAATATGTAAGATAAGATTTATCAGTATTCACTTGCTGTAGTGCTTCAGAGCTCCCAGAGAGGTTTTCTTATTGGAAGAGTTATCTGTGGTAATATGAAGAACTTGTATTTTGGGGTGGGTAAAACAGACTCTGGTGCTTAGTGAACTCGCATTTTTTACTCAGGGAGAATGGAGTACAATTTATCTCTAGTGGGGCAATGTCACCTAAAATAGCATAGTACAGGCATGGCCTGATCTTCTCAGCAAATGTTGCCAGCCTGGATAATAAATTGTTTTACAAGGGACTATAGGCTAATTCTGACAAGGTTCATCAGGTAGTGAAAGGGTTGAAGGCACTGCAATTGTGCTGATTTACAGGAGTCACGATTTTTCCCATCTCTAAAATCACTCTCTGAGACTGTATTAAAATGTTGCAGTACTACCACAGTATACCAAGCAGGGAATTCATTATCCCTGTGCAAAAAAGAAGGTGTATTGAGTTTGGTTGGGCAGTTTGTGGCAGTGGGTGGTGCTGCACGGTTGGCTTCTGTGAGAAGCTGCCAGAAGCTTCCCCCATGTCTGACAGAGCCAACACCATTCATCTCCAGGATGCAACGAGGCTGAGCCCATCACTGCCTCTGGCATAACAGATTTAAAAAAGGGAAAAAAACTGCTGTGCAACAGCAGCTGGAAGAGACGAGTGAGAATCTGATGTGCTCTGCAGTGATGGAAATTGTTTGGCATGTGCCAAAAGCATGATGTCACAGTCCTCTCTATCTATCAAATCTGAGAATTCTATTAAAGCCTGAACTTCTACCAGGATTGCACATTTTTGTTCAGAGCTACTCTAACAATTTTAAACTTAAAAAAAATTTGCCTTTTCTAAGGCAAAAATATAGTATACTTCTGAGAAGTTTTAATTTTACTTATGTTCGTTCAGCATCACGTGCACACACACAGATACACCCATTAGGAAGTGTATCCAAAATAATTACCCCTCACAAAAGTGCAACTGATACTGGATGTATTACTTGAAAGTCTGTTTGAGCCTTCAATTTTCAGTGTTTTGAAAATCAGGTGCTTTTCAAAATGTTATCTGTAAAATATAATCTTCAATGTGTAATTAACACTTGCTGGTTACTGATTAGGCCTTCAATTTTTGTATTCTAAAAAGAAACTCTTTATATATGTGTTAATCCTATACAGAATTTTACACATGTATAATTATATTTGATTATACTCTTCAGTTTCTAAAATATGGAATTAAAAGACAGTAAACATTTAAAAATATAGTGCTGGATTTTAAACATGTCATCCTTAATCTTGTAGTATTTCATGTGATCTAATACAATATTCTTAAACATATAGTGCCATCCTCACATCCAAAACCGTCAAATTTCTCTCTGCCTCCCCACTGACCCATTTTAAGCCAATTGTCCATTCCTCACATCTTAGGGCAGTACAAGATCATGCACTCCAGAAGGACTCTTGGTACGGAATGAGAGAAGACAGGAAGGACTGAGTCAGATCCACTTTTAGAAAATTTTCTTCGTTTATTTTTGTTTGCTAGGTTGATTTTGAAATTTTGAATTTTTAATGGGCAATGGTGTCTCTGCAACACTAGTTTGCTATAATACTTGATGCAGTCTTTCACACTTGTTTTAAATACAAAAAAAGGAAGCAGCCATGGGAAGCTGGAGGTCTTTTTCAGAGCTACTTAAGCGTATGTGTATTTCTAATAAAAACTTTTATAACATTGAATATGAAAAGGAGAATGTTTCATCTTAAAGATCATTATTATCGTATCCAACCTCTGATTTATAACAGTTGTCAAGTTTTACCCCCAACATTATTATTCTAAAATAGCATACTTATCAAGAAATAAGTTCCAGTACATTTTATGTGGGGGACTTAAATCGCTTTGAAGTTGTTAAAGGTGGATCTGATCCTCAGCCTTTTAACAATCCTACAAAATTACCATCCTTACTTTTTCAATACCTGCTAACATCTTTTATTTGTGTATATTCACCTACTCTTTGGAATAGGTGAATGCAGTATGAGCAAAGACTGGGAAGTGAAATTACAGCAGTGAAATAAATAACCTCTTGATAAATGGGCACACCTTATAACTCACTGGTTCAAAAGCAGTTTACAAATTTTAAAAGCAGAATTATGTTGTGCTCAATGTAGTGTAAGTAGTAAGAATATAGAAATACATGTAAAACCTTATGTACAAAGAGCTGAACATCAGAAGTGTAATCAAAGACAGACGCAGAGTTGCAATAGTGTCTGACGGTGATAGGAAATGGGAGAGATGAATGGTTGTATCTGAAATGGATGGAGAACATGAAGTGTTCCTGCTGGAAGAATAATAATGAGGTGGTCAGACAGAGATTGGGGAGAAAAGCTAATTTCATCTGAATCCTTACAGTGCTGCATTAGTAATTCTTTAGGAACCATTGAGAATGGCAGCTTAGGAATTAAGAAAGGGGGAAAAAAAAGAGAAATCTGACCAGGGAAATTCTCCTTGAATTGCCCAACTGTGCCTAAATATTGTTTTAACAAAGTGATTTATTCTGAATGTCAGAGAAAAAAGCCAAATACAGGAATATAACACCAAAGCTTCCAGAATGAGAGAGTCCTCAGTGAAGAACAATTCTGTTGGTAAGACACTGAAGAAGGGCATCTTGTGTATTTAAACCTTGTTCTTGCTGTGCTATTTTTCTGTCTGCCTCATCTGGCTTGCATCCCATGTCACAGGCAATGTTCTTAATGTACAAAAGTAATTATAAAAGAAAGTCAAAAGCAAATGTTTGACATTTTGTTTTATTTATTGTTCAGGTGGCTTATCTTTCTGATTTGCTAATCAATTTTTGTGTATGAGTAGAAGGTTAATGTAGAACCTTTCATGGAAATGCGTGATAGCTGGCCTCAAAGACTTTACTTGGACTTCTGGAGAGCAAGGTAATTTCTAAACTTCTTAATGGATCACGCTACCATCTTTCAATAGTGATATTTTTCCAGTTATGGCTTAATTAAAAAATGGTGGTTTTTAGACTCTTTCCATTCTGACTCACAATTACTAGCAATGTAAAATGCATTGCTTTGACATCTTTGTCAGTTGTGAATGGATTCAGGAAACCCTGTGCAATGTACTGAGTGTGCAAAGCTGTGTTAAAGGTTTTCTAAGTTTGGATAAACTGGTTACTCTTCACAGCTATGCTACCTTGATTATGACAGCTTTGAATTGCCCAAGGTTCTTTGATACCTTTTTCTGATTTCATGTTGCTTTTGTTTTCATAGATGCACTTTAGGATCTCATTGTTTAAGACATTTTCATTTCATAGCGTCCTGTTTTTAAATACCCATTCGTGGGCTGTCGGGACTTGGTTTTCTTTTCCCAAACTATCAGTTCACTTGAAGGTGATCAGATAATCCTGATACTGGTGTAAATTGGTGGTGACCTCTTGGAAATCCATTGACTGCACCAGAAAAAAATTACCGAGAGTGGGAGGAGAATTAGAATTTGAGATTCTAACATATTTAAATCAGCTATTCTCCAGGATAGAGGGCTTACATTCATTTCTCCGCTAACTGTACCAATACATTAATTTGAGCTATTTCACTTTTAAGGATTCCTGATTCACTGAGAGTAATAAACCATCAGTTGTAATTTACAAAGCAGAGTGATTTAGCTGCTTCATCTTCATGTAGTTCTGGGTCTTATCATCCATGGGCAAAGCATCTCTGATTAAAGTCTTTTATAACTACCATATGACAGTAGAATTAGCCCTGAGATCTTGTTTTACTTTTATTGATTATGAAATATGAGTGTTTCAGTGGTGAAAATAGTTGAGATCCACTAAAAGCATACATGAAACAGCTCTGTTCCCCTGAAAAAAAAAGAAAAAAAGAATTCAACATTCAGGGGGCTAGACTGCTACAAAAGTGACAGTACATTCACACATTCAGATTGTATTAGAAGCACTGTGTTTGTCATTAAAGCAGCATATTCTGTGGTTTAGGCTTTACTTTGAAATCTAACAAACTGACTGATAACAGCAGTGATTATCTTTTGCACTTTGGCCAGCAGTTTTGTCAGTCTCCAGATCCTGGATGGATAATAGAATGTTGAAACCTTTGTACTCTAGTACCAAATTGGTGTTGTTTTCAAAGAACACAGATGGGAAGGCAAAAAGTGATTTGAGAAGGTAAAAGTAATTAGCAACCTTCCTGCTTTGGCCTTGTGATGAAAGTTTGTGAGGTGATAAGAGGAAAAAGTAACCACAGCAGGAACCTGCTACCACAATCCTTCCAATTAACATAATTTAATTATGACACAATTATCTCTAAACCCTTTTTCTCACATCTGTTATGCAGCTTGGTTCTGTTCTTGTCTGATAATCAACACTGGGATAACCTGGCTGAATAATGGATTCCACTTAGAGACAACAAAGAAAGTAAATTGTACCATAGAAGATTTTAGTACCGTATTTGATGTCTGATAATCAACACTGGGATAACCTGGCTAAGTAATGGATTCCATTTAGAGACATCTAAGAAAGTAAATTTTGCCATAGAAGATTTTAGAACCATATTTGACAGTTAACTCAAATGTCCTTTCCTACTGCTGTGCTTGGGTTCTCTCCATGCAGATCTACATCTCTATCCTGTCTCCATTCTACCGATGTTTTGGGACAGCAGGAAGATCTTATTTACCTCAAAAAGCAAAATGATACTTCTAGTGACAGAGTGGAAGGAAACTTGCAAAACAAGCCATCTTTTTTACGACCCTGAGATCTGAGTCCTCCTGTACTAACTTGGAAATGCATATTTATGATTTCTGAGAAATTCTCTATGACTCAAGCTCTAGGGTAGAAATAAAGCAGAAAAACCTGGTGTACTCAAATTATTACAGGATTGATTGGATATCAATAAAAATCTAATAGAATAGCATGTAGCTTTAAAAGAGAAAATGCAGAAAAATATAAATAACTGCAATAGTCCAATTTCAAAGTTTTTAGTCTTTGAAATTATTTTGTTCAAAATGAGTAATATTTAATTCCTTTCATTTTGATGCTCGGGCTTTTCTGACTGCAAGGCATCAATGAAGAGAAATCTAATTGTGTGACTTTTCCTTAAGGTGCTGTCGGTAAATCTGGCTACTGTGGAATTATTAAATGTCTTCAGTAGTTGTCACCACGCAAGAAGTTTTATTGAAGTGGGCTGAACTAGAATATCGAATTATGTTGTGAAGGTCTTCATTAAAGGGATAGCAAAGCTAATGATCCCCATTGACTCAGTTTTATTTCAGATAAAATACGAGTACTTGGATAATAAACTTAAGAAAAGAGAAATTTAAGATTTTTTTTTTTCTTTTAAAGAATTTAATGTTAGATACTTTTGTAAGTGCATGCAGACTGTGAGTGGCACTATTTTATATGAATCACACTTCTGTCAGATTGCAAGTCTTCAGGTGGTAGGGCTCTCAAAAATCAATATTAGTAACGTCTTTTGATAAAAATCCTGAGAAAGACTAACACAAGTTCTTCAGTAATCCTTGTTATTTGCAGGTCAAATAGAATCTACTTCCTTTCTCACTCCATAGAAAAGGTGCCTCTCTTTAAGGGTTAAGGATGGGTGAAAACCCAGAGCATCCTTGAAGAGATTTCTGTTCCACATCTATCTTATGTGACTTCAGGACAAAATGATCTCATATAATCTGTCTAACTTCAGTATCAAAATAAATGGCCGATTATACTAATCTTTCCCTAAACATGCAGAGTAGAAAAGTCAATATTAGTCATACTACATCTGTCCTTTTAAAAAGCAGTTGTTGTGTTTAACTTCTTGGTCTTACGTGGTCCTGCAATGAATAACCTTGTGTTATTTTTAACTGTGTCCTTAAAGCAAAGCCCACTGAAGCCAAGCAGAACACTTTTTATGATTTTAGAGTGCCTTGGATCTATCTGTTATCTAAATATGGCCTTTTTATTGTTCTAAATCAATAAATCTGTTGCTCTGGCACATTTTCAAATGTTACCCTTGCTTATTCCCTGAATGGCCTCTTTATAACCAACCACCATGTTGCCAAATTGCTTTGGGCTTACTTTGCATGGATAAGTCCCAATTTTATAAGTGTAATAGATCTTTAGAATTAAACATGTCTTCCTGGCTGGCTGGTCCCACTCAGGGTTGCAGTCTTGATGTCTGCGTGGGGAGCAGGGGCAGGAGGTGTCCTCAGAAGTCACTGCTGGGGCTGGCACTGCTGCAGGGTGACAGGGACAGCGGACAAGCTGGACAAAACTGAGATGTGTGGGGTGCCTGACATGCTGGAGGGAAGGGATTCCATTCCAGAGGGGCCTTAATGGGCTTGAGAAGTGGTTTTGTTGTGATGCCTAAAGCAGGCTACCTGAAATAGAGGCCAAGACAAATCAGGAGTATACAAAATGGAAAAATTTATTCAAGACCTTCAAGGTACAATTGAGCAAGCAAAGTCCCCCTTGTGGGACTATACCCAAAATGGGCACTGCGTCATGAGCCCTCGACCTTTTATAAGTTCTGTCTTATTAGCATATCGGCCCCTAAATCTCCAGTCACACCCTTAGGTGGTGATGTTAACCACCCCAGGCCCACTCACCCCATTTCACAGTTGTTTACAAATTTTCAGGCCCTAGGGCAATGAATATGTCCTTAGATTTTCCATTCAGAGGAATTGTTTGGACTGAAGGCGTTGGGAGCAGAAGTGTTAGCACTTTATAAGAAGCACAGAATTACACCAAGTTACAGATACATGAAGAGTAAAAAACCAGAAATTATTAAGGCATCAGTGGGAACCTCAAAGTTCAACAAGGCCAAGGGAAAGGTCCTGCACGTGGGTCAGGGCAAGCCCCAGCACAAACACAGCTTGGACAGAGAACGGATTCAGAGCAGCCCTGGGGAGAAGGACTTGGGAGTATTGAGGGATGAAAAGCTCAACCTCACCTGGCAATGTGCCCTTGCAGCCCAGAAGGCCAAAAGTGCCCTGGGCTGACCCAAAAACAGCACTGGCAGCATGTCCAAGGAGGTGATTCTGCCCCCCCCTTGACAGTAGGATAATTCAGAGCTGTGAAAGTGATGAAGGTAATTACCTGCTTCTTCCTGCTTCAGCTCTCAAAATTAATAGCTGAAGAATGGGGGTACTTTTGAGTTGGTTTTGAGCTTTGCAAATTATCTTGTTTGGATTTCTAATGCCTCGTGTACAGTTATGATGGTGTAAAGACTTGAAAATATCTACTTTTCCACTAGACAGCGCACGAGTTGTTTAGATAACTCATTCTCCCTGGATTTTAAAGCATACAGTTGGACATAACTTTAATATGCTTTGTGAGGAGCACTTGTTCTTGGTAGAAACACTATCTTGCTAGTGCTATTTGAATTGTATGTTTACCAGCAGTTTTCTTTTGCCTTAGCTCAGAACTGGAACATCAATTTAACTGAGAAAAATTGTACCTCCGCGAGCAAATAATGGGAAACTCAATAGTGCCTGTGACTGACTAGCTGGGGATTTCTACTTTCCAGGAACATGTCTCAGGGTGTTTCTAGATCTGTAGTAGTTTACAGCTGAATGGGAAGTTTGTTTCCTGGAAAACATTGGACAGGCACAGTGATGGCAGCTCTTGATGTTTAGGAAAGATGTCTTTTTGTAAGTTCTGGAGTGTTCAGCTTATTAAAGCAGTTTCTTACCCTTGTATTTAAAATGTTATTTGTGTACTGCATTCATAATTACGATACCTTAAAGCTTTCATGATAGCATTTTATTCCATGAGTATATTTTGGGTTTGAGAAAAAGCTTCCTCGTGAGCACACATTAGACTAGAAGTGACCTCAGGAAAAAGTGGGCTGGAATTTGGGTCAATGTGTGAAACTCTATTCTTTCCAAGGTTTTTGTGATTGCCGTCAAATGTAAAACCTAACTAGAGAACAGCAAACCAGAACCTCTGGACTATCATGATCCATATAGTTCCTTACTGCTGAAACTCCTGTTACTTAGTACTATTTTACTGTCTTAGTGAAATGATTTTATATGAAAGGCTTTTATATTTTTTACATAGCCTTTATTCATCCAGCAGTTGTTTCGGCTTCTGTGCGAGACAGATTTGTGGTGTAAAAAAATATAAAATGCTTATTCTTTTTCTTTTTTTAATCCATGAAGCTAAGCTGATTCTGCCTTTTTTTTTTTTTTAATATGAACCCCAAATACAACAAGTTCACCTGCAAGTGGTGATATTGCATGGCTTGCTTCTCTGTAATTAATGAATGTATGGTTTTACTGAAATTATTGGGAAATTCTGCCCAGTGATGCAAGCAAAATGTTACACTCTTGGAGTTTAAAGTAACTGACAGTTGCTGGCTGTTGTAGTGTAAACTTTAATTTGTGTTTTCGTAACTTCATCTAAAGAGCCAATTTCTCATTTCAGAGCAAAACAGCAAAAGTTACAGGAACATTCAGCCCTTGGTCTGAAAATAGAGGTGACTTCACTTGGACTATTTACCTGAGAGAACATGAGGCTGATAGTATTTCCAAACACTGATGGACGGGTTTATGAGCAGATTTTGCAGGATTATCTGAAAGTGTATTTTGGCATTTGCCATTGCTACAACACAATTCCTTGTCTCTAGCAATTTCACTAAAGAGGAGAAGGAATATTTGTGGCTAGAAAATCCAATCTTTTCCTTATTTTCCTCTTTGTTGATACAGTAGTTTGTTAAAGCTAATCCAACCTGACACCACCTTGTGCCATATTTAATTACTCTCAAGCTTGGCATCAGTTTTGCGCAAAGCCCCCAGGTTAAAATCCAGAACAATTCATTCTTTTATGTTGCAAATAAATGTCGAGAGATTCTACAGAAGATCAGAATGTGTTTGTAGTTGAGCCAAACATTTGACCATGCACCTTCGTGTACCTGGATCTTAGCTGTGCCTTAGGTGTGAGTGTGGCGTGGGCTGGAACAAGAGAGATGTGCAGCCAATATGTTGTGGAATATCAGACCTGGAAATTCAGCAGGAGATTGTGGCTCCAGCCTGCTAATGCATGACTGAAACATGCTCAAGGGAAATGTTAGCTCCAAAGTACTTTTTCCCGATTTTTTAACTGGGATTGGCAGGAGAGGAAGGTTTTATTTTATAGTAAGTGTGGGCAGTCTAGGCCCACTTGGTGAAATTCTAGACCCACAGACTTAATGAAATTTTAGAAAGAGTTGAATTGGCTGTAATTTCTGGAGTATTTTCAGTTGATAGAGGTTCACCTCAGCCACAGCCTTGACTGAGGTTATTTTAGTAAAGACTGAGGTTAGGCTCTCTTTAAGTCTGTTTCCCTTTCAGAAGCTGACTTGAAAAGCGTGGCTATGCAAGGTGTTAATTTTGGGCAATCAAGAGGTTGCTTTGCATTACTTCAAAGCAGTTCAAATTCTGACTTTTCATTTTTTTCAATTATGAGATATCAAGCAGTATATACAATACTAAGAACTTCAGAAACAAGTTTAATAGGGAAAAGATAGTTTTGAATTTCTACAGGAACATACTCAGAAATTTCCTACTAGATTCCTACTGATTCCTACTTCAGTGTTTTGGATTACAGTGCTTTGTTTTTTACAGGCATTAGTGGTAGTTTCTACAGTTATTATTGGTACTATTGACAGGATGTGATGTTTACAGCAGCTAGGAAGATAAAACACTGGTCTCACGGGAGGCAGCCTAATTAGAGTGGACCTTCTCCTCAAGACAGGAAACCACTACAACCAAATCTTATTGAGCTTGGATTTTTTTTTTACAGGTTTCTTGAGGCATCTTCACTCATGAATACAATAAATTTATGCTATTGCTCAACAATATCAGGTTTTGAGACCTTTGCTACAGCTCAGTGTAATAATATTAATATCTGTTGTCAGTACAGTAAAACACAGACTAAAATGTTTTGATTTACATTCTATTCCAATTAGTTTTCTGGTTCAGTGTTTTTCCTCATAGGTTTCCATACCAATACATTTAAGGGATAGAACACCTGCTATAATAAATGCATGAGGGAAATTTTGGATGGTGAATCATACAACAGAACAAGGAGGATTATGGGAGTCCCATCTGGACATGGAAAGGAAAGAATTTGAGACACAAGACTAGAACATACTGTGAACAGTTCTTAAATCTTTCTTTTAACAGTGAGCAATATGGTGTATTCAACCTGATATTGAGCAACTAGTCTTGAATTCTGTAATATTTCCCAGAAATGCAAAGTATCCTTGGGAAGGCTGTAAAGGAATAAGAAGACAAAGTAGACAATACTATGGAACAGTCTTGGGGCTGTGGACTGTGTCAGAACTGGCAGTAATGCAAAGTTAGCACAAGATTCAGACACTCCTAATTCTTTTGTACGCATGGTACTGTGGCTAGATAAGGAAGAAATTTGTCCTAGAAAACATTATTTTGCTCTATTGAAGTGATTTTTTTGTTTAATATCACTGTTTACTTTAAAACACAATAGTCTAACCAAATCAAGATAAGGTTTTGGCCTTTTTTCTTTAACTCATTTGGAAAATAATGAAGTAAGCATTTCTTCCTCCTTGTAGGAAGTATTTGTTACTAAGAAAACCTGTTTCTGAAACCCATTGAAGTATAGCGAAGAAATATTTTCTGTAATATGCCAAACTAGCTTTGCTTTGATGTAATATTTTCCTTTAAGGAAAATAATAAAAATTCGAATGTATACATATTCATTAAAATCTCTCTGATTATGTAGTTCCTTGGTGGATTGCCCATGCTTTAAGGTAATCTAAAGCTCACATCTTTGCATCAGAAAAGCAGAGATTTCTCTCTGATTAACCCACATGATTTTCTTAAACTGCAGGTGAATATATCCTGAGAGGTACTTTGCTGGACTGATGATTCTGCGTTAAACTGTTTTTTGAAAAAAAAGGCATCTCAAGGCTGATTGTTGATGTTGAGCAGGACTGGTAGGGATAACCTGTAGGAACAAATAGATGCTGCAGAGCCAGCAAACCTGTTCCATTTTATTTACTTTTACATCTTGGGCTAGTACAGTGAAAGTTAATGATTAAAAGATGAAGAAAATTCAGCCCATTTTGTTTAGGTTTTTTTAAGTTGGAATATTTAGAATTTTATGTAGGGCTAGGCAGAGGTGACTTGAAGTATAGCTTTGGCAAACTTTGAATAACTTGATGTGTGTAACAAAGAGATACTGTAGGTACCATATTTCAACTAGACATGGAAGTAGAATGTTTGAAATTGGTGGGATTTCTTTGTTTTTTGGTTGGGTTTTTTGTGGCATTTTGTTTTATTTTTTTTTTTTTATTTTTTTTTAGTTAGACCTCATCAGACAGAGAAAAAAGGCAGCAGTAGTAATTCTCTAAAGTTCATGACTTTAATGCTGCTGATCAAGATCACTGCTGTCACAGTTTGTGTTTCTCAGTGGCTTATTCTCTATAACACATATGTTCAGATTTTTAACAGTAATCACACACTCAGTGCTTATAGGATCTGAGTACTTAATATGTTTCAACAGTTCCACATTCATTCTATGTTTCAGTTTCACTTTGTAAAGCTGAGATAATGTTATCCCTCTTCTTTACAAGGATATTGTGAGATAAACGCATTAAATGCTGCAATGTGCTTGGGACTTATGCTAATCTTAGGTGTCTAACATACTCCAGTAAACTAAGTACCTAACGTGTCTAGATGTTCTCATCCTGCAGAAATTGCTTGGGTAAAACTTAGCTTAGCATAATATGAATTATCTTTGTAAATAAGATGACGGTTTTGGTGGTGATGCAAATATCAGCACCAAGGGCTCCTAATGACTTGAATGAACTTTGATTTTGGTCCATTAAAATTTTTCATCAACAATTTTCAGCGCTCAGGTTCTGAAAAATTAATTTTCATTCTGCTTGTGTTTTGTGCTGTGAATAATCTTGGGTTTTTTTTCCATAGGACTGTTATGTGCTCAAGAATATTTGAGTGCTGTATTTGTGTAGCTCTAATGACTGTGACCATTTCTGTTTAGGTCAAAGGAATTAGGTTTCTGAGGCAGTAAATATCACCACTATTAAAGGCAGCCATTCATCCGTTTACAGACTGTCAGGTGGCACGACAAATAACCTGCTATTACCTTTTCTGTGTTAGGAGAATCAGCAAATGTTTATTCCTTATAGTGTTTGCTCCCTGCTTTGTTATCCCCTTTCACCTGTTCCCTCATCCTCTGCACCTTGTCATGGATGGAGTGATGCCCTTCACTGAGAGAGAAGCAGCAGCAAAGCTTGTTGATGTAAAACAGCGAGTTAACAAAGTTCAATGGTAAATGTGACGTTGCTTTAACAGGATTTGATGGCAAGGTACACTTGACTATTCCCTGCCGAAACGATAAAGTCAGAAAAAGCTGTCAGGGAGAGCCTCCCACTGAGTCATGAGGCTCAGGAAGGACCTCCTTGCTTTCTAAACTCCTCCTCAGACTGGAGCTGCACCCAGTCCCAGCCTCAGACCCGATCAGAGGTGTCTGTCCAAAGGAGTTTATGTGCACAGCCAACCTTTTGTATCCCTGAGCTAAGATTTCCAAGGTTAGCATGCCATTGATCACTTCCCGAGGATTTGTTGTGGCAAGGAATCTTTCCTTGAGTGGTAACCTGGAGGGTTGACCTTGAGCCTGGAGGGGTAACCTTGAGAGCTGGCCCTACTCAAGGGGAGCTCCTGGAGTGCCGCCACGGCCATGCGGGAGAGCGCAGCGGGCCCTGGGCTGTCCACTGTTTGTAATGAAATGATTGACTGGTGCTGATATTTACATCGTGGCAAGACGTCTGGGTCACTGCTCCAGACAGCCCTTGGCTGCCCTGGAGCCGTGTGTCCCCAGAGTCCCCAGGAAGCTGCTGCAGGCACCACGGCCCCGCTGGTGTTGGGGCAGCGCACATCACATCACACCACCTGCAAATTAAACAGAAAGCCTCCTCGGGGAAAATGCAATTATACTGCAGGATGGGGATGTGCTGTCCTGGACTCTGTGTTCTTGGTCAGATTGGTGCAGCTCTCTGCTTGTGAATGCTGTGCAGTTCCCCCAATTCAGAGCTTTTTGTACCACCACCAAAACTATCCACCAGAATTTTGTGGTTTGAAGCCACATTGTCTCTCTGCAGAGACAATAATGCCTGATCATGTTTAGAGGTTTTATTTTGGAAACAGTATCTGTGTGAGCAAAACAATTCTCATTGAACTAAAAACTCTTGCAGGAAATAGAAAGAAATCTGACAAAGTTTCATTGTGAAGTTGATTCTTGAAATATACTTCAATACGTATGCATGGTACTTCAAGGGATGGTACTGAGAATTTTTGACAAATTGCTACTTTCTGAACTTTATTTTGTAATTGAATGTCCATGCTGGTTTGTATAGCCCTGAGTGCCATAGCAAGGAGCATAAATTAAGGCAGGTTCTCATTTAAGAATCCAACCCCTGCAAATGAGTTCAAGTGATTTTTAGATATAGATAAAGAAAATTAATTCAGTAGTTTCATTATCAGCATTCCAGTAAGTACTAGAAATAATTTTATTTTCAAACTAAATCTATGGAAATGAACAAAGCTCATAAAATGAAGAAATATTATTCATATTTAAAGTGAATTTCTTTAACTATTCTACGGGCAAGCGAGATAAAATGTCTGAGTGAATTTAATCTTTGATTTATCTAGGCAAATAAAATTAGGATTCTTTACATTACAATGTTAATGCAGCCAAAATTTAAATAGTTATCTTAAACATTTATTATGACTGCTGTATCTGTTAGATAAAACCCATTAATTTTAAGTGCCAACAATATAAGATAGGAAACTGTGGACACTTCTGGCAAAGGAAAAGATGATTCTAAAACTCACTTAATCACTTGTAACGTGTAGAGGAAAGTGCAAATTAAATTTTGATCTGAAACATTAGTGATTGCAACAATCTCCATTTCCATTCACCAATACTAGGTACATGGTATTAATTCTTCTTGAAATCTGAGGAAATAGAAGCTGAGGGAACTGAGGAGTGGCTGAGGGAGCTGGGGTTGTTCAGATCAGAGAAAAGGAGGCTCAGGGGATCTCACCACTCCCTACAACTGCCTGAAAGGAGGTTGTAGTCAGGTGAGGGTTGGTCTTTTCCCTCAGGTAATGAGCAATGGGACAAGAGGAAGAAGCCTCAAGTTGTGCCAAAGAAAGTTTAGACTGGATATCAGGAAAGATTTCTTCACTGGAAGGGTGCTCAAGCATTGGCACAAGCTGCCCAGGGAGCGGTGGAGTCACCACCCCTGGAAGTGTTAAAAAAATGAATCTATGGATGAGGTCCTTGGGGATATGGCTAGTGGTGGACCTGACAGTGTCAATTTAATGGTTGGGCTCAGGTCTTAGAGGTTTTTTCCACCCTTGGTGATTATATAATTATGTGATCTTTAGTTAAAGTAAACCCATTGTCATTTTGTAAGAGTTATAACAGGACAATTTTTATCCCAAATACTGCATTCAACTGAAATTGTGTTTTTAGTATGGTTAGTTTGTTTTGTTGTGATATTCACCAATACAGTTCATAGGTCCTCTTTCTCCAGAAATTTTTTAGGATTCGTGTGTTTGTTTTCAATGACAAGCTCTGTGTTACTGAAAGGATTGGAATAAAACTGAATTTCCAAGTAAACCAGAATTGCAAAATACACTCTCCATAGACACATCTCAGGTGTTTCTTTTACACAATTTACAACACAGAGTAGCTCACATCTGTAATAAATTCAGCTGGGAAGATGTCTGGGTAAGAGAGCTGTCCTACTTTTTGATTTTGTCTGTGCACTGAGACATATTTTGGCCACAGGCACACAACTGGAAATAAGAATGTGCCTGAGCTGCCTGAGCTTTAGTCATAGACTGGGCGTGAATATGCATGGCAGTGTGGAGGCTCCTGGTTCTCTCTGAGGAGCAGAGGTGCCATCCCAGGATGAGATACCACAGCCTCTTTGTGGTACATTCCCCACATTCATTTCCTATTATGTTGTCTCGTTTTGTATCAGGTGCCTGGCACTGCAAATGTCATGAAAGTGGCAAAGGCAAAATAGCATAAAAAAGTATCTTCCGCAGCTTCACCTTCTTTTTCCTAAGGTGTTTTCGTCCCAGGTCAAATCAATGAAAATAATATAATAATAAGCTATCTTTTTAAGCTTTCTATTGAATTGCTATCTCAAAGAATTCATGAGCTCCATTTTGTTTGTCTGTTACCAGCAAAGAGTTATTTTCAATGACTGTGGCTCCTAAACCTGTGTCAGTGGAAATGTATCATGTTAATGTTCTTCTGCCACTAGCAATGAATGTTAATTGGAGCTGGATCTGACTTAGTCTCTCCTTGGATTATTTAGGATAGTAAGAGCTCTGCTGAATGGCTGTTTGTGCAATCCATCCTTTAATTCACTCTCTGAGGCAGAAGAGCGTTTTAAGATTTGTAATTTTTCCAGAGTGCATTTGTTTTCGTAGCATCAAAAATAATCTCTTACTTTATTAAGCAAAAAGTTTTTTCCCCAGAACAGACTGTGTTTTCCACACTTACTAAATGGAAATAATAGTTTTTAATTGTGGTCAGTGTTTTTTTATTTGATAGCTTTGTCAATAGCAGTGTTTTATGTTTGCTATTTGAAGATAATATTTTGATGGGAACAGCATATTTTCTGTAAAGTGTAATGGGTGAAATAATGGCTAAACATAAATTTTGTCTTGTCAAATTGTATGTTAGAGCTCTTATTTACACTTTGCTTTGTCTCTGCTGTATAAAGAGTTAAGCGTGGTAGCTTGACCCTTTCTAACCAATACTAAATTATGAATAGGTCATCATTTGTGTGGATGGCGTTCTCAGGTGTTGGATAGATACCCTCAGAGACGGAAAATTGGTCAAATGTCTCTGGCCCAGCAGACCCATGAAATTGCATGTGCTTAGCTTTACTTTTAGTGACAGGCAATTATTTGAATACCAAAGAATTGAGCAATAAAGCTCCCAAAGTTTCTGCTGGGATCAGATTTTACCCACATGACATTTTTTGATGCTTTTCTGAAGGAAGGGGCTGGACTGTAAATGTGTGCTAGCATAACTTATCTAGTTGAATCACTTCTATGGGACCTAGAGGCAAATTTGTTAAGACCACTGGGACAGAAGACTTCTGATTTTGCAGGCTTTAAAAATGATCCTTAATTAGCTACCTTGTAATGCAAATAAAATAATTAACATTATTTTTTAGGTTTTACACTAAACAACCATAGTATTAAAGGTAGATGTTTTGTTTCTATGTCTATAATAATATTTCTTGCTGTTGAAAAAAGAAATATGTTATTCATGCATGTCTTTTCTTCAGCCGATAAGTTTCAGTTAGAAGGCAGCTGATATCTGGATCTGTGTTTTTTACAATTTCCCTCTCGAATTAATGAAAACGCTTTCCCCATTCCTTTTGACTTAAAAGCTGTGTTATGGTACAACTGATTTGTAACCCTGTTAATTTTTAAGTATAAGGAAATGGTTCATATTGCACTTTTTTTTTTTGTTAAAAGACTCAGATTTGAAAGAGAAAATCAGCTAAGTTTTGCTTCATAAGCAGTACATCAAGGCAGATCCTAGAGTCTGAGTATTGAAATAATTATAATTTGTTATAAAGCACACCAGTTCTGATATTCAGATATAAAAAAATTGGCATTGTGATGTTTGAAATAATTCCTTCTTCAAATATTACATACAAAGTGCTCCTCTACAATTTGTTTATATGTTTTAAGCTTCTCTCCCTCATTGTTTCCCCTGTCTGCCACAGTCCTGACTCTGACAGTGTCCAAACTCTTAGTTCGAGCACGCTGTGCAGCAGCCAGGACACAACTGTGACACAGAACTTCAGGCAGGTTCTCTTTAATGTGAGTTTAAACTAAAGCAGTCCACAGGCGAGGCCACCTTTGCAGCCTTGTTAACAGCAATTATGCTTTAGAGGATTGTGTTCTCCCCCCCTTACACTAGAGCATAATGGGGTTTGTCATCCTGTTTTTGCTCGAGCTTTTCCTCCCACAGGCTTTGCGGTCGCCCCCTCGTGCAGCTCGTGGACTGACACAGTGCGTGGATTTTGGAGTCTGCAGCCAGGGATGTTTCAAAACGTCATCTATGCGCAGCCTCATATCCACGTCAGGGTGGAGCAAGCGGAAAATGAGGTTCTTGCACTCTGTAGAGAGATTTTTTGACTTGAGGAAGGGAATCTTCCGTTGTTTCTGAACCTGGAGCATTTCCCTGACGTTGGAGCTATCAAATGGCTGTGAAGCATAGAGCATTGCATACAGGATGATGCCCAGGCTCCACATGTCAGAAATCCTGGGGTCACAAGGAATGTGCTCGAGCAGTTCTGGGGCTGAGTAAGCCAGAGACCCGCAGAAGGTGCTGCTGAGAATGGTTTTTCCATTTCCATCCCGAGCCAAGGGTTTTGAAAAGCCAAAGTCTGACAGCTTGAAGTTAAGATCCTTATCGAGAAGGATGTTGTCACATTTCAGGTCCCTGTGGGCAAAGTCCAAGTCATGGCAATGCTTGATGGCAGAAGCCAACTGCTGGAACTTGCTGCGAGCGACGCTCTCCTCCATCGCTCCCTGGGTGGTGAGGTAGTTCAGCAGGCTCCCCTTTTCCCCCAGCTCCATCACGATGTACACTTTCCCAGAGGACGTCTCGAAAATCTCATAAGTTTCGATGATTGAGGGGTGGTGCAGGCGCATCAAAGCTTCCATTTCCCTGGGGAGAAATTTTTCCAGGACATTCTGAGAAATTTTCTTCTTGTCAATGACCTTGATGGCCACTTTGCATTTCAGGCGGTGGCTGTAGGCAGATTTCACTTTGCCGTAGGAGCCTTCCCCAAGAGTGTCACCGAGGCTGTAGCCCTTCTTCTTAAGCACCACAGCATCCATCCTGGGAGAGCTGCAGGGATCTGCCCCAGCGGGAGCTGCTGCGCATCCTGTGCTGCTGGGCTGTGCTCCACGCCTGGTGGTGGCTGCCAGGAGTGCTGCTGGGCCAGGAGTGTGAGTGGGTTCTGCGTGATCTCATCAGCAGTTGCCCTGGAAGGTCGGGAGGATCTTTGTCACGTCATGGAGCTGCTCTGTGACATCGTGGAGGGCAAAACTCTGTGCTGTCACTGATGGCCACCCCTGCACATTGCAGACAGAAAATGGAGATGATTTCTCAAAGATAGATTTCTCTTATTAAAATGGCCAGAGTAGGATGATGGTTTTTATATCTTAGTTTTGTGATGCTGTTTTTTTAGTGGCACGATTGCTGTACGTCATTACTGCGGTACACTGTGCAGTTTTGGTGGATTTGAGGAAAATAACAAAAACCGCCTGAGGTCTGAGGCTTTGTAGAGCAGTGTGGAGCAGTGCAGTCAATTTTATTTCTTTTATTTTATTTATTTATTTATTTTTTTGGTAGTACGATCAATCCTGATTTGTTAGTAAGTGCTGTTTGTTGAGTTTGATTGCAGTAACAGGTGACTGACATGAGTCTTCCAGGGAGTACCATGGAGTCCCACCACTTCAGTGTTTTATGTCAGTATTGTTATGAGCATTCCAGAAGTCTGTTCCTTATTTCAGAAGAAAAGAATTCTATGGAAATTCAGAATTGTCACTGCAGATAATCTCTCTGTACATGCAGCTTTCTTTCCTTGCTTTTAGAACTTAGTGCTAGTAAACTTTCAGAGAAATTGTAGAGAAAATTTAATTTTTATTAGCCACAATACCACCACAGAATACAGCCACATAAGCAGATTAAATAATTGGAAATCACGCAAAACTGCAATCACTTCCAGTAATTATAATTTTGTAATTGTATTCTTTGATATTAGGTAAAATACTCTGAGTTGCTTTCAAATTAATGGCTTTCCTTTAAACTGAAGATTTTATTCATGAGCCTCTAAGGTTGCTATAAATGTGAACAAACCAGAAAGTTTAACTGTAAGTTTGGAATGATAGTAGTTCTCAAGGGATTAAACCTTTTTTTTTTCCATGTTAAGTGGTGCATGTTCCTCTTGCATCAAGTCATTTGTTTTGAGTTTAAGGAGGATTTGCAGTGGATATTTAGCAGATGCTTCTCTGCATATTTTTGTATTAGTCTTTCAACAGCCATATGGAAGGGAAAAATACCTTCATTTTTGGGGAAGGGGAAAAGAGCAACTTCCTGATGTTATCCCAGAGCAAATGTTCTTAAGGGCATGGACGGGTATGATGATTTCAAAATATAGGTGTAACTATTCAGCATCGTGCCTTTTTCCGTCCTGAAGGTGCAGGGTGTGAGAGGGAAGGCATAAATCATTGTGATGACATTGGAAAGAAAAAAAGAGGAAAAGTCTTTAAAATACACGCAAAAACACATAAAGATTTACAGTGGACTATTACATGTAGTTCTTTCCAGGACATTAATTTAATTGCTTCTTTTTCAGGTGTAAATAAAAATGTGGCCTTGTATTAAATGTTGGATAGCCTCATATCACCTACTCATGCTTAAAACCACTCCAGCTTCTCGTGCAGATGGCTTACCTTCATGTCAGCCTGTTAATTCTCTGGGAAATCTGTCTTGCATCTAGACAGTTTTATATTTGTGAAAGGTACCCAAAATGTAACATGCACAGTCTGCTTGTTGTTGGTGTATCTTCTCATAGTCATTCTTTTGAAATTTTTATAAAGGGATACAGAAAAATATTAATTTTGGTGAAATTGTTAGCAGTGATTTCCACCAAAGCTGCGTGGTAGCATTAACAGAATACAACTACAGTCTTTTCCTTCTCACAGTAATTTAAGGGCATAATCATGTTTTTATGAAAATGCTTGTATTTTTACTGCTAATGTAAATTAAGACAAAATTGAGTGTCACATCCAAGTGTATCAGCTAATTTGAGTAATTGCCTCTGGTATTGTCACAGGCAATGGATGTGGATGTGGAGTGGTAGGTGTTTGTACCCTGCTGTATAAGATCAGCCATGATGTCACCATGGAACCAATGGATTAAGAAAGAGGATCTGTATTCAGCAAAGCAGTTAATTCCTCTGACGTTAAATGTGGTCAAACTTATTCAAAATCTAAGTGAAAAGTCAGGTCTATTACCAGTGAAATAAATTTTTGTCTCTGTTGGTGTTAATGTAAGACTTCCTTTAGCTAAAGCAGCTTATTGGTGTTTAATTAGAATTTTGAATAATACTTAGAATCATCAATATTAGCAAATTTACCAAAATTATACAGAGTTTTTTTCTGGTGCCCATCTGTGTCAGTTGCAAATGTAATAGACTCAGGGCTTTAATGATGTAAATTAAATTTTCCAGTGAGAGAAATGCCAATACAGGCTGAGAATTAATTCTGAATCCAAAGAGGGAAGAGCAAACTATTAATTCATTCCATCTGGCAGAAGCAATTCAGTAGTTTCCTCTTTAGTTGCTTTAGTTATATTTGGTCTTAAATAACAAAGGAAACCAACCCTTCCTGTACATGTGCACATGGAGTTGCTGGACTCCTCATCTCTCAGACAGATCTGGTTTTCTATTGCTTTCTTTATTCTTCCTGCTCTGCTGTCATCCCTTTTCATAACCCTCTCAGGTCAGGGATGGAGGGAGAGCACTGAAATCCCCACTGCATCAGTGTGGGCCCAAGTGTATCAGCAGTGTCCCAAAAATCAGGTGCATAGTGCTGGCTCAGGGATGAGTACAACAGGAACTGTAGGGCACAGGGATAGTGAGGGGAATAACAGGAAGGCAGAAATATTTTAAGCCCTGAATAAGTATTTCCTTGCATGCTAAGTCTTCTGGAAAACAAATCTTTGATAGTTGTACAGCGCCATTTTATAAAAAAGAGGATACCTGGAGCATATTTTTTTTCTGGAATAAAATTAATGATGGAAGGCAAGGGTCCAAAGCTGCCAGGGCCATACCTCCACACCACCCTAAGTTCATTTTATAAAAAAAAGCTGCTATTTTGTTTTCTTTTCTTTTCTTTTTTTTTTTTTTTTATTCAAAAACTACCTTTGNGGGTCCAAAGCTGCCAGGGCCATACCTCCACACCACCCTAAGTTCATTTTATAAAAAAAAGCTGCTATTTTGTTTTCTTTTCTTTTCTTTTTTTTTTTTTTTCATCAGAAAACTACCTTTGAAGTTTATTGATTATGCTGATGATACATTTTTAAAATAACACTTGTGTTGGTTTTGGCTGGGGTAGAGTAAATTTTTTTTATGGTAGCCCCACAAAGCCTCTTACTCACTTTACCCCAGTGGGGCTCAGTTGCCATCTGGGGTTTAACCATGACAGTGTTGAAAGCATTTTCTAGCTTTACCAGAATTAGGTATTGATTTTTAGTATTTATGATTTCTTTTCACAGAGATTTCACAACAGATTTGTCCTGGTTTTCTTATATGGAAGAATTATCACACAATAAATTTAATGGATTTTTAATAGTATTGTCATGGGAAGTACTCTGCTGGCATCAAATTCTTTCTTAGCAATTTCCTGGAATATTTATCAGTGTCTGAAGGAACTCGAAAATATGATTTATTTGTATAAAACATCTCTGGAGATAAAAAGTTTGGGTTGACTTTAATTCCAACCTTGTGCATGTGAGGTTTTTGTTCCTAAAGTGCAAGATTTTATGTGCACGTCCTAAGGTAGAGCTGCAATGTGAGGTCTGACTTCTCCATGGCTTTCTGCTCCCCTCTGTTCTATGTTGTAGGGGAGTGGAATTGCTGATATTCGTGTGGAAGGGTTAACATCCTGGTGATGACAACTCTGCCAAAGCCATCCATCATATTTTGACTGAATCTGGCAAGAACAGGGAAACTGAAAAGCAAATTGTTAATATTAGTGCGGGGAACCCTTTTTTTGGTGACCCAAAAGTGAGTCTTTGGTCAGAATTAGCGATGAGTTGAAGTCCATAGTTTTTCATGTCCTTCTTCACCGTGGGCACTTGAATGTTGCGGATGTCTTTTGTCTGGATTGACCAGAGCTCATATTCTAAAACCTATCAAAATAGTTTTCCACAATAATTGTAAATTCTGTGAATTAGGACTTCAAAAGCAATCAAAAAAGATGAAAAACCTAAAAATTTTCAAGCAATTCTTGCAGAAACATATTTGTGTTTTAGGTTAGTCACTTATGAGTGTAAGAACAGTAGAAAAGCCCTTTTTAAATTTCCTTACTATTTTGCTTATGAATACAGTACTTTGAATAAGTACGTGCTGTGAATATCTTGTGTGAAAATAGTGCAGGTTTCATAAGAGAGTTGCATAAAAACAAAATGAGAACAGACTGTTCCTGTGAAATAGTCACAGGTATTGACCACTACTTGGGGAACATTTTCTTCAAAATATGTTAGGACTTTTTTTAGGCATTTAAATTGAAAAGAAACAATTTAATTAAAAATAAATCCCACGTGCTGGATGCAGTACCTGGCTGCTTGTGTGGAAATGTTTTTAGGTTTATATTCTATACAGAATTTGAGAAATCCTGCCTTACCTGTCATGAAATCCTTTTGTGCAAGAGTCAGCCTACGTGAGGAGATAAACAGATGGTATAACTGAGAGTACACAAAATGCTAGCTTAGGTAAAATGCACACTGCTGATAACCCACTAAGCCTTCCTGGGTATGCTAATCCTAATTTATGGTAAATCGTAATTAAGACAGTTTTGTTTATTGCTTGTAGCCATGAGCACCTGGAAGACTGACTAATCCCATCCATGTGTTGGGGGCAATCCAGCTGCTATTGTTAATTCAGAATGCAGAAAAATTTGTATTTGTGAGTTGTTTTCATTGGTATTTTTTCAGGCATTTATAGAGGCCCTTTTTCCCATCGTATCAGGAACTGGAACAGAAGAAGAATCCTAAATAAAATGGATGAAGGGATTTTTGGAGCAAGAGGCCAAAATCAAAATAGGCTCAGTGTGTTTCCAGCCAAACTTTAAAACAGAATATCTCTGATATACCCATGCAAAAATAGATTCACAACTTCTGTCATAGCTGTGCTTCTGTTTGGTATTGCACATAAAATTAGGCATAACTGTCAGATTTTGAGGATTCTGAAGGGTTTTGTTCAGGAGGCCATGGGTGGTACCACGGAAGTGAAATGATAAATGATGGGCAGAGGAAAAGGGGCAGCATAAACTGAATCTCAGGAGAATAAAGCCATAGGAATGGGGAACACGTAAACCACTTTGTGTAAAATTACAAGTTCTTAGTTGCATCTTTTTTCTAATGATAAGCTAAACCTATGTTCTCATGTAAATGTTGCTATATATGTAAGGGTTTTGGACCTACACCCGATGCATATAATCACACAATTACATCTGTCATGGATTGTGCCAGCAGGTGACAAGAATTGTTTTCTGTTTCTTGTACAGCATTTCTTCTTAAACTGTAGGTAGGAGCACCCAGGTCAATATACATATTTCCTGTGAAAGATTTTTCCTTTTCGGAGAATTCCTTCCCTCGGAGAGTATTCATTCTAATGACTTCAAATCATCCATTTTAAAAATCATGCAAGAATGGTAGTGTTTTTCACCTTTTATTGTTAAATCTTTGAGCTGTTTAGGGATTTCCTATTCTTAAAATTTCATTTTCTGCCTTTTCATGATAAGAAATATGTGAACTACTGTTAAGTGACAATTATATTCTCTGCACTATTTTGAAGTCAGCCCATGCAGAAGTCAGTTGCAGTGTGGAAATTTGGACCTAATTATCCATTCATTACATACTGAAAAGTATCATTGAATGAATTTTTTATGAGGTTGTGGTAAAACAAAAAGAAATAGGGATTAAAGGTGAAACCAAACAAGGACATATATTTCATAGGTTGTACAAAATTCAAGTGTGAGTGCAACTGCTTTGCAAACCCTTCTGATTCTTCTCATGTTTAACTCATGGTGTTTGCAATTACAAGGATTTTCTTGCCAGTTAAAATTAGATTTGATTTTTGTAAGAAAGCAAAATTAGAAATGAAAAATTCGCAGTGTACATATGTGTGTTATAGAGCCTGAAATGAATGGCATATCTGTAATAATTTCATGTGGATTCTTCTTACAGACAGCAGAGAGCAGCAGTGTGATGACCTGAATCAGAAGGAATAATCTTAAGGAATACTGAAACTAACTAACAAGTTAAATGCTTCCAAAACCTCCCAATTATTGCTTTGATAGTTGTGCAATTCTCTTTTGAGGGACTTTTGCAAAATAAATAAGGAGACTAAATTAGAAAATGACATCGCAAATAAAATAACCATCATGAAAATAAGTGTCAAGCAAGATATTTTCATACAGTAAAAAAAGTGACAGCAGAGGGTGGGTAACTAATTGTTTAAGGAAAATGAAGGATAGATTAATGTCTGAGCTGTTTTTTAGAACTGTCCAAAATGATGGCGCGGAGCAAAAGACAAACATTAGCTCACGGACTATACTTTAAAAAAATTTACTTGAATGCATACTTCATTGTCTGAAAGTTGCTAAACTCAATGAAATGAATTTTTGGAAATTATTAATTATGTCTACAGGAAATTTCAAAGTCAGTATTTTTGTTCATCCTAAGAGTTCATAGGTACAAATCAAACCACATTAAATCACTCAGGGTAAAATTCATAATGTACAGCATGAAATACTGTTTCTAAGAGCTTGAAAGTAGTTTTTTTCAGGTATCCCACTTCATTTGTATTTTATTAACTCGAACCCAAAATTTGTGGGTTTTTTTTTTTTTTTTTTTACCAGTGCCTGTGTTTTTTTTACCAGTACCTGCCTCCATTATTTTCCATAGTAAAAACAGGGTGCAGACTCTGGTGGGTAGTGAGCAGATATAAATACCTGTGAGTCAGATAAATTATGCTGTATCCCTTCATTCCAGGGAAAGTGCTACCCTGCAGGATGTAAGCAGATGCTGTTGCCCTGGTGATGGCTCGCTGGAGTCTGGATTGCACCGGGTCTGCATTCCTCCCTTCCCCTTTTGCATTTCTGTACACAGCTCCCATGGACAAAGGCTGCAAATTAAGTGCAAAGAAATGAAACAGCAAGCACAGAGTGTGATGTGTTGAAAATGGCATGTGGGTTATAAGGAGTTATCACAATGTTAATAATTTTGATATGGAACTAAACAGAGAGGCACACAATTTCTGCCAAGCTAATCTGAGGGCCTGAGTTTGTGTGTCCCATCTGAAGTAGAAGAGACAGCAAGTCTCTTTTTCTGATTTATTCAACCATATTCTGACGGTTGAATTATTGAGGTGGCTCTGTAGAAACTCTTTTTATTCTTTTATTTTTTTCCCATCTCTCTTTGCTGCTTTAGGCCGTGAGGTCTGATCTGAAGTGCACTGAATTAAAAATAAAAGCTGCTACACTCCACAAATTATCCCCAGAACTTAGAAAAAAATACTATTAATCATGAAATGTTTATTCTCTGATTTTTTTTCAATATTTTTCCCTCATAATGAAACAGCCTTCATTTTTGAAGCAGGCGTTCCCTTAGGTAGTCAGAGTTATTTGTATTCTTGAGTTTGTGTTTTATGGAGGTTTTGATAATACAGACTCTTCTTAATGTGTCTGTGACCCTCCTTTTTTGAGCTTTGTGTACTTCTCATATCATGTTTCTAAGATTCTCCCTTTCTTCAGAGATGCCTAACATTTCGTGAGCCTGGAAAGCATGACTGAAATTCCAGAAGAAGCTGTTTTGCAGTGAGTTGCTGTTCAAACAGATCCAATCCTGAAACTTTTTACTATTATGTACTATTATGTAATTTCACACTCTCATGCCAATTATTGGAGCTTGTATCATCCTCACATTAGCTGATAATGCAGAAAATTCAAACAATGCATAGAAAAATCAATAATTAAATAATTTTGGCCCTGCCTTCTTCACTCTCTAATCCTGCAATCACTGCATCCGCAGGGAATATTGAATATAATCCTTTCGATGCATTCATTGACCACACATGTCAACACCTGCATTTATCAGCTGGCTGAAGTTAGAATGAATTTTCTGATAGAGCTTTTTATAAAATAAGAATTTACTATTTTTATCTGTTTGTAGACCTGATTTGACTGGTAGACTTGAGTGATTTAAGGTCAATAGCTGTGCCATTTCTGAGCAGTTTGGTGTATGACACCTTTTTTTGTTGGAATTCTTGTTGACTGCATTAAGGGAAGAACAAATTGCTAATTGACCCTCAGTAATAGAAATGACTCAGTGTTCCTAAAATCACGATAGTGTTTTATTGCAGGGTGTGGTTTGGAGGATGTTGAACTTCTAGGTAATGTTAAAATCATGTGGACAGTAAAGAGATTTTCTTATTTGTCCTTTAATTTTGTTCTTCCTGAAATTGCTTCTTTGACTTCTGTGCAGTTTAGTTCATTGATAAATCCTCTTTGTGTGGAATAAAGGTCTTCTAAATCAGAAGCACAGAAGAAACTAAGAAATGAGGGATAAAAAGGACCAAGAAAATGGTATGACAGTAAGTCATAAAAATAGAAAAGTATCAATAGTCAAAATAGAAAAGTATCTTTTCTGTTTGTCACTGGTGATTTCTCTCTGGTTGATGGCATATTCCTGATCATCAAGTTCCCAAATATTGTTTTATATTTGAATGTGTTGATTGGTTGATTTTTCTCCAAAATCATCTCTGTGGTAGGTGTTAACTAATTGGTTTTTAGCTTTAGGAAGGGTTAAGCTCCTTTTCAGGAGACAGCTGCTAATGTAGTCCTTTTATTTTGTACTCCAAAGGATTCTGATGGTCCCAGAAGTGTGGCAGGGAGCTGAGACTGGGCTGGTGTGACAGTGACCTTATTCTGACTTTTTCCTTGCAAGACTGAGCCAGACTTTGTGATAAATTTTGGTACCAGCTTTTTGACACAGCAGTGTAAGTACCCCAAAATCAATTTGACATTTCCTAATGATCAAACAGTCTAGCTTGTGAATAAGTAATGCTGTGGTTCTTTGGAGTTATTCACAATGTTGCATACAAATGATACAATAATTTTGTCAGTTAAAGACTGAATTAGTAGAAAAGGCTATGTATTGTCCCTGAAATGCAAGGGTTTCCTCATTTCTGTGGAGGTCTCACAGTGGAACTGTAATTGTGAATAACCCAGGGATGACAGTGGAAGAACAATGACTAAAGACAGGAATTGTGAAAATAACAAAATAGAAGCCAAGTCAAGCTAATGAGGTTTTTATTAAGAGGTGAAGCTTATTGAACTTCTCCTGCCAGTTGGCTTTTGGATGATGGTATTAATTACTGTGTTTTGGCCATTACAAGGCTGGTTTTCCTGGTGGACCCAGAAATAGCTCTCTTGCATCAGAACTGACACTTTCCATTAAGAATTCTGCTTTTACCCTCTACCTGCCTGCATGAGGCTGCACTTGCTTTGTAAATGGAAAAGCTTATTAAAGACAATGGGAGCCTTGGCACCAGCGTGATTATTCTAACAGTTTATTGGTGCAGTGCATTAGGAGGAATAAGGCATAGAGAATTCACAGAGCTAAGTTAGGACCTATTCTGCCTTTTCTAATTGTGTGTGGGTATGCTCTTCTCAAAATCACGAAGAGATTTTAATATAAATTCATAATGGTGTGAAACCTTTTCCTTATTTGTGCTAAGGCACTCAAGTCTTACCATCACTTCATGGTGTTTATCTACTTTACTGCTAATGTGCTGCAGAAGTGTAAACAAATATAAACAGGGTTATCAGGCAAAATACATTAACATAAACCTTTTAATATCATGCTCTTTCCACATCTTCAAGTGGACTAAGTATTTAAATGAAACATTAACTCTTAGAAGTAAATGGAAGTTTTACTGTGTTCTTTCAGTAATATTATCCCACTATTAGACTTTGATATGTTCAACCATTGAAAAGTGAAAAGCCTCAGTGTTCAACAAAAGTTTTTCTGTTAAACTAAGAATTTAAAAGGCAAGTAAAAAAAATTGGCTTGGACAACATGACTTGAAAAGTAAATAATTTTGTAAAAACGAGTTGACAACTTTTATCCTGTTGGGAGAGGGACAGAAATCAGCGTGAACTTGAATTTTTTGCCTAAGTCATAAAAAAATGATCTGAGTTCCATTCTAGTTCACATTAAATTATATTAAGATAGAAAATATTGATTAAGATTAGAAATTGGAACAAATAATCTATCTTCGGGGTATTGTGCATACAGAAAAGGGATTCTGACTTTAAGAAATGGCATAATCCAAATTTATCAATCGTATAAATGGATGTTCACATTGTGCATAAAAAAAAAAGATTTGCACCTATTTTCTGATACAGAATGAAAAGAAAACAATGTGGCAGAGTAGTATTGCCCACATTTTTTTAGATTTCATGAATGCAGTCAACAGAGAAGTAATTTTGAAAGGTATAGGTTTCTAAAGGACAATGCGGAATTTAGATATTTCCATGATATGATATTCCAGGCCAGATGATGGTGCAAGCTCTGATAATTGGTTTGCAATTTAAAAAAAGTTACCTGTATTCTTACATCTACAAGCAGTCGAGGAAATTATGAATATCTTTTTAGACCTTGTTGAGAAAGACGTGGGTACAATTGAATGATAAATAGACCAGACATGGAATAGCTGCAGGAAAGTTGACTATCAAGCAGGAAATTAATAAAAACTTTTTTTTTCTGACTTCTGCTTTGAAGGATTATGAAGAGGGGAGAGTTTGCACTTCAAAATAGAAAAATAGAAAATAACCCTTGCTTTGTGAATGAGAGAGACCTCATTGCAATACATGTTGGTGAGTGATGCTGCTTGTAGTGTTGCTCCTCTCTCAGAGAATACCTCAGTCTGTTTTTAGTTTCTTTAATAGTTATCTGTTTGAAAACTGAAATGCATGCTGCAGTAGTGGTTGTATTACAGCTTTTTTCCCCTCTTATTTGATCTGAACAGTCTGTATCTTGTCTCAGGTTTCTGGAATCTTTTCTCTCTACAAGTAAATTAACAGGATTGTCCATTAGAAAGGAAATCTGTTCCCTGGCAGCAGGGACAGTTCCTTGATAGCAGCAGAGTCTTGACCTTGTTGAGTCATCAGGTTGGCTTAACCTGCACAGCTGCTTACAGCTTTCACCATTTTACAACAACTTTGAAATGCAGAGTTCTGGGGACATTTTGGCCAGATATGTCAAACCTTAATTAATAATGAGTAATTTCAGTAGGTAGCAGTTTTTCAATTTGTCTTTAAATCTTGCAGCTATGTCAAATTAAGTACAGGTACAAGATCAGATGCAAAGTCTTGACAACTTTTTTATCCTCAACAGATCTGCAAAACTTGCTGCTTTTTTGCAGAAGTTAGAGCTATGTTGCTGTAACCCACTGAATAGAATTGAATAAAATAGGAAAACCCCTCTGTTTTAGAGAGGACTGTGTTAGATTACAGGAATACTGCTGCCTGGAAGAAAGAACTTTTTCAGTTGGATCTTCTTCTGTTTTATAAGGTATATAAGGATGAATTAGCTTTTTTTTTTTTTTTTTTTTTTTTTTATNTTTTTTTTTTTTTTTGGCAAGTGATTTACTTCGCATTGTTTTTACCTCCTGAATATGGGTAAATGCACAGCTTAGTTTTACAAATTGTTACAGGGGTCTGAAGAAGAAGCATGGATTCCATACTGAAAGTCACGTTCATTTTGTGGATTGCTGGCTCACAATGACTTCTGCATCCACCTCCCTGTCTAACACTCAATAATAACTGTCTTAAATCAGTTCTGATGAAAAGTTTCTGTGGGGAAAAGTGCACATAAGGAAACCTAACCATTAGGAGTTAGCATAAACATAGCAGAATTAGCGTGGGAACAGATGGACAGTTTTCAAAAGCTGAACCCTTGGCCACTGAGACGTGTAGAAAACCCAAGCACAGGCAAAGCAGATTAAAGGCTAGGAACAGTGAAGACTTTTTGTCTAGTTTCTGAAGCAGATTTTTAGAGGAAAAAAAAAATTCTCTGAGATATGATTATGATTGTCTTAATTTCTTTTTAACTTGAATTTTTCATCAGAGAAATGGCTCAGGTTTTTTCATTTTTCTAGATTTTCAGCAAAATAGGTGAGGTGATCAGAGGTGACTATGGCAGTGTGTTTTTGAGTGAGAAAGAGGAATAATCCTACAAAAACACCTTCCGGGGTCCAGTTTCCTGAACAAACCTAAAAATTGCATCTCAGGACCCCAATGACACATTCAGAACTTCTCCATAGGTATCCTAAATAGGTACTGATGGTCTAAATAGTCTCTCCCTGCCCTCACTACTCATGTGCTCTTCAAAAACCCTGGAGTGATGTTTACTTCACTCACAGCTTTTCTTAGCTACGTGCTGGTTTGTGGAGTGGATTTTGCTGTAAGCATGTTTTAGAAAGGGCCAAAACATTTTAATTGTGTCCTGGATGTTTTTTTCTTGGTGTCAGAAATTAAGCTGATTAATAGTGTTCATAAAGCGGTGAGATCACAGGCACAGCTGTCTCTGAACATTTCTAAAGTTATAAAACTATCAATTTCTCAGCAGTATCATTAAGAGAAAAATATTTTATGCAAATGTATTTAACTTTACAGATAATTATTCAGATTGTGGGAGTTACATTTGTGGCTTTTTAAAGACATTTTGCCTCTCTATCATTCTGGACATTTTCATTTGGCTCTGTTAGAATTGATAGCTCTGCTCCATGTTAAAAACCAGCATCTAGCTTTAAATTTTAGTTTCCTTAGTTGATTCTATGACGGACCAAGCCTGGCACCTAAATTTTAAACAGACATTAAGGTAAAATTAGGACAATACTGAAGGTTTCAAGTGTTTGTATCTATGTTCAGCTCACAAAGCTGTGCTCTATCAAAATAAAAATAGAAAATAGGTAGCAAAACATTGTGAGCAGGACTATTGTCTTTTGCTGTCCATGGACTGCCTGAGTAACCAAAAAGCAGTTGATGAATTTCTTACCTTTGCATAACTCAGAGACAGGAGAGTTCTGTACAATCTCTGTACAATCGATTAGGTACATAACAATCAGTTATGTACAGTTAGTGACATAACATTTCAAACCAGTAAGTTGATTCAGTACAAGCATGTTAATCCAAATTGGGTAAAACCAGTAAAATTAGTCCCTTCTGTTATTCTCTTGGATACAATGAACTGTATTGTGAACCAGATTTGGCTGAGTATGTGGAAACAGAGCCTGATAGACCCTGTTGAATTAATGGACACCAATTAAAGTCTTTAGAGATTAGGAATATCTTCCTGTTCAATAGCATTTGTTATCTTAGTTTTCAAAGCTCAGGATATTTTTCCCATTTCTAAAAATAATAAGGATGTTCCTAGTGATACATACTCACATAGCCTCAACCTCAATTTGTTTCAACAATTTTTCTTTGCCTTTTAACACATTCTTAGTCAGATATTCAGCGTATATCATGGCACTACAAAAAGTCATTTTTTCTTTCTGTCATCTGTGTGCTCTTCATCTTATAAGCACTGAAAGAGCCCTCTGGCTGGGACGTTAGGTGATCTTTATTCCCATTTCATTATATCAGTGAAAGAAAACAAACAGTATTTTAAAAATGTAATTGAACTTAAAAAAAAAAAAATCTAATTACCCCAGGCAGTACATGAGAATGGGCACTTAAATTTTAGTTTGAATGTATTAATTTTTTTTAGTGTAAGTCTATTTCAGCTACAGTAGGCTACAAAACAGATGAAGTTTTCAAGGCATAATTTTTTATCTATTGTAATAAGTTTTCACTGTGTTGCAGGTCAAAATTAGTTCTGTAGTTTTAAATTAGTTTTTGGATATTAACAACTTAATGGCTGTGGAATTTATATCAGGATCATGATAATTTTTTTAACTTTAAGCATGCTATGAAGGCAATATAAAAAGCTGCTCAAATTATTAAAAATTAGATTTTTTCCACTAAGAGAGGACCAACCAAATTAATGAGATATCAGAAAATCAGAACATTTGCACAAGGTACAAAATATTCCAGAAAGCAGGTTGCATTCATTATGTGTTTCATCAGTAGGCACTGTTGGTTCTCTTCTGTGTTTCAGTGCCAGCTGAAGTTCAATGCCAATAGAAGGTCATCGGGGAATGAATGGATTCCAACACTACTATTACTTTATGAGCTATTGCTCATTTCACCACTTCAACACTGGGAGAGATAAATTTTCTAATCCTGAAGTTATTTGAATTAGCTGCTTAGAACCTTTTTGTAAATTGTAATACTCTGAAGCACCTCATTTTTACAATTTTTGTGCTAAGAACTTATTGAACAAAAACACTCTGTACTGTACATGTGCCAAAGCAGCCCATGGGAGGTTTGAATATCTCTGAGTGGCTTGGTGCCAATGACATCTTGAGCTGACTGTGCTGTCTTAAAGTAACAATCTAGAATCAGTTTCATGCTTAAAAATGAAAATCTCTACTGTATAAACTCTTGCTATTTATGAGCAGAATGAAGGGAAGACATTTGAGTTCAGTGGGCCGATAGGCATGAGATGATATTGCCTACTGAACTTTTCTGAGCTAGCACAATGAGAGGATGAAAAGGTTTGATAAAGATCCAACTGAAACCATTTAGAACGTCTTTTCTGGGGTTTTAAAGTAAATTCAATGACATCAGGAAACTTGTGGATTGGAACTGTGCATTCTCAGCCTCAAAAAGCAGCAGTATATTCCCTTGAAACCTTAAGTATTTCCCCTCGTTTCCAGTGTATCCTTTTGGCTAGTTTAGAAGCTTTCTATTTAAGTTTGTTTTGTTGGTTTTTTTTCATAATCCACTTATTTTTGTTTCATTTTGCTTATGGTTCATACATTTTATAAGGGTCTGTAAATACCAGTTGGTAGCACAATACATTTTCTGTGTCTAGCCTTAAACATCTTACTGTTGCACCTCCCAGAGCAAATCTTGCATGCTTTGGTCCTTTCCAAGGTAAAAACCATCGATGTTAAATGAAAATGGTTTGTAGAATTTTGCTCTTTATTCTCTGACAGGTATTTCTTGACAGCCTGGAATTTGCACTAACCCCTGTATGATTTTTCACACTCTTGGCAACCTAAACCTGGAGGTTTCTTAAAGGGTGCCAATATATCTTGCATATTAACATCTATATTAAACTGAGGTTTTAAAAATAATTTTAATAGCATTTGGCACCAGATAACATTTAAATGGTGACAATTGTATGTTGTTATCATTGGAGACATAGTTCCCGATCATATCAATGGACATATCATTTGGAAATGGTTCTTGATTTCTCTCTGGAAAAAGGTGCTGGTTCCATTATACCTGCCCATTCTATTTCAGGAATATTTAATTAAATATTTTTTGGCATATTCAGGTTGCATATACATTTTATTGGGCTATAGCTGAACACTAGGAGATGTGATGGACAGAATGGTACAGTTTCTGCAGTTTGTATTTCAGTGAGAGAGAGCTCTTGGCTAACATCTCTCTGCTGTGAACTGTCATGCACCGCACAGGAAAGAAATATTTCCTCCTGTTTATGAGCTGGTTTGATCCTGGTCAGCACAGGCTGGGTACAAAGGCCCCCTGCTCCACCTGTTTATTACAGCAATGTGGTCATGTTCTGCTTCCTGGGTGTGGGGACAGTACAGAAAAATAAATACAAAAGGTACTTTTCAATGAACACAGTATGATCCACTGCAGCGCTTGCAGCTTACACAGCAACAGCATCATCCTGACTTGGCAAAATGCTCAGGCAGGGCCGTGGAGTCTCTGGGAGTCTATTATCGTGTTTGGAATGCTAACAGTTTAACTGTGGCCAATTTTAAAGTTTAAGAATCACTTCAGATAATAGAGCTCTTCTTCCTATGCTGCTGCTTTCTCTGGAGGGGTCATCACAGTCCTCAGATTCTTGCAAAATTTGAACTTGCTGTCTTTTTCTCAGACAAATTATCAGTGATTACAACTGAAGATAGACTGCAAACCATTACATGGTAATTATTCTAAGAGATAATTAAGAAGCAGAACAGAAAAATAGTACTGAAGGGATAAGACAGCTGCATTATAACTTAAAGCAAAAATGCTGCAACTCACACTCATAAAGAGGTGGTATTTTTGTGTGTTATGCTGTAGGAAACGTAGTCATCTCACCAAATAGCCCCCATTTTTGTCTTTACCCCAGGAGGTAAGAGTTGTGAAAATTTGAGTCAGGATTTGTTCTGAGAGCTTGTGCTATTCCAACCATTCCATCGTCTTTCCTGAGCCAGAATTGACTGTATCTAAAACTTTCTCTCTGAAGTTCTCCAGCCTCTTACTGAAAACATAAAATGATGAGTATCACACAGTGTCCCTAGTGACTTGTGTCAGTGTTTACTGCGCTAATCAGAAAGTGTTAGAAAATGTGGCAAAATCCAGTACAAATTCTCCTTGCTGTATTTTAATTTCCTTATGACTACTCTGAACTTAATGGACATGGAGAGCAGCTTAGAGACTTTTCTTCGCAGTAACAAATACAAAATATCCTTCTGGTTTTCCTTCGATCTGTTTCTTCATGGTTAGGTCTTAAAAGAAGTGACCAATCCAAAGAGAAGTTAATTCAAAATGATGGATGCTTTTGAGCCAGTTAACTTCAGGGCTTGATCTGATGCTGATTGAAGTGATAGGAAAGTGATCTTGAATCACAGAAACTGTGTTTTTGCCACATGAGGTGCTGGTGCCCTCATTCCTGCTGCAGCCAGACACGAAGATTTCTGGGCAGCCCAGAGCTGGCTGAGCTTCTCAAATACATTAGCAGTGTTAGCTGTGCCTTGTCCCAGCCCCTTGCCAGCTGGACGAAGGGGATGGAGCCATCACACCATCCACGATACCCAGATGGTGTTCTTTACTTTTAATTCCCTGCACTTTTGCTCTCTGCTAATGTGCTTTCGTGGTCACGTTTGCCATCTATTTATCCACGTACGTAAAATTAAATTTCCTTGTTTTCTCCTCCCCTTTTATTTCCTCTAGTTGGTTTACGTGGTGGCATCTGTGGAATGCTGTAACTTTAATTACATGTTTAACATGCAAATTGAGGACAAGGAAAACTTAAAAGATCTATAGATTTGTTAAAAATTCCTACAGTTTACTTTGCAGCTTGACAGCATCCATTAATGTTTTTAGTATCATTGCAAGCACCTATGCTTACACGTAGAAATAAGAAAACAGTTTGAATACATAGAAAAATACAAGGCAGTTAGTATTCATTCCCTATTAATTTGTGAATTATGTAATTCTATCTTGGAAGCCTTATTTTGTAATATTAAGGGTCATCATTCCAGATAAAAGGAATGAAGCAGAAGTTATTTTGAAAATATTTAATACTTATTTTTAAAATTTTAGTGAAGATCTTATTTTGCAGTTGGGGTCACATGCCCTTCTTTGTCCTTTGATACTCTGGATTTCAGTACCTTATTTTAGCATTCCTTTTTCATGGTCTGCAAATTTTGGAGTTAAGTTTTATGTGCACTGTAGGAAGCAGAAAGACAACAACCTCTAAAGTTATCAGAAAGAAATTGCACCCTGTAAATGCATTTTGGGGTAGTTCTGCTAGTCTTTATCTCCAGATAATCGTGGGTATTCAGGAAGCATGCACATCTATAAATACTCCATTTCTGCTTTTCTGTTATTTATATTTGCATTCACAATTACTGGGCAATTTCAGATTTTCTATGCTGGCACAGCCTAGATTGACTTGGGTACCTCCATGCAGTAGGAATAGAAGCCCTCTGTGCTGGCACACGGATAATGAAATGGTATGGCAGCAACATCACTTGCATAATTATGCTACAGTTTATGCTGAAGGAAAAGCAGGCATTTCCAGCTTAATTGTTGCCCTTGTCTCTGAGAGGTCTGTTTCTTCCAAATTATTTTTCTCTTAAGAAATTTATCTACAGTGTAATTAGGAGCACAGAAAAACCAAGCAATGAAAATGTGCGAATATGCAGGCAGCAAAAAATGTGTCATGAAATATGAAGCATGAAGAAATTATATTTCTCCTTCCTCTCATGTGATCTAAATTCATGATCCCCTCATGTGATCCAAATTCATTTATTAGTGGTGTAAGTAAGTGTTTCTTGTAATTGGTGATTAGAAAATGGAATTCAGAGTGTAAGGGAGTAACTGGTTTACAGGTCATGTGTAAATCTTCCCCGCTGTGGATATTAATACAGTGTACTTTAGCATCAATAGAAAATGACACTTTTATTCTTTTTTTCAATCATGGGACTTTGTCCAAACATACGGTATTCAACGGAAGATTAAATCCTCTGTAAGGCTAGAAATATAATACAGTAAATATGCCTTATTTGTTATTAAAACACTGGTAGATCATTTAAAAAGTGCAGTCCTTTATTCAGGCTGCTGGAGTGGCATTGAAATCCTTAAAGCGTTGAGATGGTGCAGTAATTGCACACATCTGATGCCAAGACTGCAAAACTTTGATGAAAGCTGTAGCTTTGTTTTTGCTGTAGATTGATCATTTTCATTGCTGCAGTGAATCAAAACAAAAAACTTCAGCAATATCTTCCCATATCAAAATCTATATATATCAAAATCTAACACTCAGAGTCCAGTGAGTCATGTCAGCCACAGAGCTTGTGAGAGAATGTATGTTTGTGTCTGAATAATACCCATCCCTTTAAGTTTGTAAGTGGTTCTCCTTTTTAAGAGCTGCTAAGTATGCAGCAGTTGCCTGAGCTATATGAACTTCCTCATTAGGCTGATGAACTTCAAAGCAATTGGGGTTCCTTCCAAGTATGAAGGGAGGACACCCAATGCATTTCAACTGAAGTTAAGGGTAAAAAGTACCTTTTTTTTTTTTTAACAAAATGTTCCAAGTAATTAATTTCTTTTTCAACTAAAAGAATGTATAATTTTTCCTCCAGCACGCCACTGTTTCCCCTTGCCATTTCTGATCTGCAAAATTAAGTTTTACATGAGTGAAGGCCTTTATTGACCTCATGTGTACCAGATCTTCCTCTGTGGAGTTCAGAATAGGCACATAACCTATGAATCAATTCTGGCCACATTTTACTGCAGACAAGTATTTAAGAGTATTTCCTCAGTCCTTTAATTTTTAGGTTTCTAGATTTTATTCCACTGTGGTTTAACTGTAGTCTGCCCAAGTCCTACTGGGTATGTGTAATTTAGATTGGATATCTCTTTAGTTTTATTAGAGATAACATGTAAAAGATTTTTTATGGAAAGCCTTTTATTTTCCATTCTAATAAATCTCATTCTGGAGACAGGTTATTTTATTGATTTTAGCATAAAGCAAAGAAAACACAAATTCTAATTTGAGTCTTGAGTTTAGGAATGAAGTCTAATTCTTTGGCAAAAGGTGAACTGAATAGGCTGTGATGCAGTTGTCTCAAAGTTATTTCAGGTTTCAGTCCAAACAAACTGCAGGACCCTGCAGAGTTATTTCCACATGGCAAAATTCTGCACTGTGGTGAAAACAACCTAGTATGGTTTTTTTTTTAATGACTAATAACAAGCTGTGAAAGTAGGACTTTAAGATACAGATTGAAACTATTCACCTTTTGAAATTTAGTGTTCTTTTTCTCATGTATTAGATCATGGAAAAGATTGCTTAATGAGAAGAGGAGGGAGCCACAGTACAGTACGTGCTGCTGAGGAGGGAGCCTTGTAGAAGGTTCATAAAATAACAGAGACCTCTAACATTTATGTGTGGTTTTTCCTTTCATTTCCATATGTTCAATGTGAGGTTTGTACAAATAAGGATTAAAGGGTGGGTGCTCTGTGGGGGTAGCTAGCTGCTCCTTGAAACAAGGAATCCTCGTAGGTGAGGTTGGATTCCCCCAGGCAGCTCCACAATCTTGCTGCTGCTGTGCCATTTCCTTAGAAAGATTGTATTCTGATGGAATTTGCAGGTGCTAAAGGTAGTAAACACTCCTCTGTTTTAAGAGTTAGGCTGTTAAATTCTTAATCTGGATTTGCCACTACCAGGGAAAAAAAAACCCCTACATCTTTTGTAGGGCTGTGACATGACATTTACTTTTCATTTCTTGGGGTTACATGCTGCTGTGCAATGTGATGCACTCGGACAGTACTTACCCTGCGTGAGAGGGGATCCTCATTCCAAGAACTGAAAAGATAACGTGAATTGAAGTTTGAAAAAGAAATTTTTGCAGGCTGTAGAAACTGGCATTTTTTGTTAATTTATTTTTTTACCCCCAAGAAGGGAGAAACAGGAAAAATGTATTTCATAAGTGTGTATGACTGCTTACAATTTTGGCAGTGGAGCACAGAGCCTACTGTCCCTCAGGTAACGTAATTTGCTTTCGTTTTGCCTATGGACATACTAAAAATGTAACATTTTGCAAGAAGGCAGTGCAACACATAATAGATTATCATTTTGTGATAGAAAATGCCACAGAAATAATTTTGTGTTATATGACATGGCTTTACAGTGCTCAATGGAGTTTCAGCATCATATATATATATATGCAATATAATATGTCAGTGGCTTTAAGATGAGAGAGAAGTCATCCTCTACTGAAGTTGTAGGTATTTTAATCAAAACACTATGTTTTTTCATAAAAGTCAAGACTTCGCTGTGTTTTTCTGAGATGTGGGAAGGCCAAGAAAAATGACATTTAGATGAAGTACATGGGAAGACCAGCAGTGTACAAGGAACTCATTTTATTACTGCTTCTTCTTTTCCTCATTGTTAATTTTCCTTTTCTGTTGCTTGTGCTGCAGTTTTTGTGAACGGTTCCAGACTGAACTTGATGTTTATCACAGATATATTTGCTATAACCCTGGATAGCATGAATATTATGCCTTTCATAGGTATAGAGCCAAGAAATAATGATTTCACAAAGCCTGCTAGAAGGAAGTGGATCATGAAGAGAAGGTGTGGATTGCCCAAATGGTGAAAGGTTGGCATTACTGGAGAAGATATTATTCTCTTTTTCTGTGGGACAGGAGTTTAGGCTGAATAAGTGATTCATTATCAAATGAACAATCAGCTCTGCTGGGATTAGTGCTGCTGTGCAGTATATAGGAAATCACTGACAATTTGTCTCGTGTGCTGATCAAATTAATTGTCATTCCAGGGGAAGGACAAATATTTCTTGCAGTTCCACATAATGTGTTCTGCTCAAAAAGAAAGCTGAGTTGAGGTATTCTGATCATCATCATCTAGCTATGCCTAATTTTCTCAAATCAAGGAAGTAATTTTGGGATTCTTTAATCCAGCAAATAAAAGCAATACAAGATTCAATGTCTGGACAAATTCAAGTAGGAAATAGGGACCAAATTTTAACAGCAACTGTATGGCCAATTTACCAAAGTTCTCTATCGCCTGAAATCTTGAGATTGAAGTGACCTTTCTAGAGCAGACTTCACAGTTTATCTATAAATCTCTTTTGCTTGTATTACTCTGTTGATTCAATAATACAATTACAGTGGTTCTATTTGATCTCAGAGAACCTACTTTTCTTGTATTTTTCATTTGTAAGCAGAAAGTAAAGTTGTTTGGTTCTTAATCTACACAAAGTTGGTTTGGCAATATTTTGGGATTTGTAGTTCTAGTGAGTATACATTATCTATGGAATAAAATAGCAGAATGTATTTTTTATTACTACTTTCATTAGTGATTTTTACTAACTTTTTGTTACTGGAACTCCCTTTAACCCTTCTGTATTGAGAAGTCTGATTTCCTAATTTCACTTGATCTTGCCCACATTCTCTCATTCTAGCCCAAACAGAATTACATTACGAAACATAGATTATATGAATGTTTTTATGATGTTAACACAAGTTAGACTGAAATAATTTGCCTGTAGCAAAGTATTTCCCTTGCTAATAATGGTTTGAGTTACTTCTGCAGGAGATATTCCATCCTGAGGGATAGGCCACATCTCCAGGCTGACAAAAGAGAAACACTAGAAGTGTCTGAAACCCCAGAGCTCTGCTAGTCCTGGCGATGGGAAGCAGGATTTTTCATAGAGGAAACAAAGCTGAGTGAATGGCATACATTTCCTTTATGAATTCCATACTGTTTAAGCTGCAGAAAAATATGTGAAAGTCAGCACAGAAGGTCTGTGATTGAAATCTTCACATGAATGTTATAACCACTTTGAAAATTCCTCTCTTCCATCTCCTCTGATTCTGATAGGGACATGGTGGGAATCTTGAGTGTGTCTGTGGACACCAGCAGGACTGCAGTGATACGAGACTGGTGATGGGGGAAATTGGAATGAAATACCTGAAATAGTGTCCTATTTGATTCACGGAACACCATAACGTACAATTTTTACTTAATTTATTAAGGGCTGACTTTAATTAACAGATATGGCAATTATATAAACTGAAATGATGCATAGAGAGGAGAGAAAACCAATATTCTCAGTTCATGGGAGCATTCTCTGTATTACTTGCGGAGTTGGAGTTCATTAAGTTGTTTACCTCTGGAAATCATCCTTTCTGTATTTCCTTTTCTCAAGCAGCAGCTTCTCTATGACTGTGTTGACTGGAGTATTAAGATATGAAAAGGTAATCCTGTAACAGTTGGGATTCAGTAGCTGTACAGAAAAAGGAGAAAAAAAATCCTACTATGCTCAGAGAAAAGCCTAGACCCTATAATTAAGATAACATTTCATTTGACAACTGAACAGGAGCCAGACCTTCAATCATTTTGGAGCTGGTATATTGCCACCAATTATTTTAAATCTCTTTAGTTGCCGGATATTGTTGCTCTTCTACTGCCTGGCAGGTCACCAATGATGCTGATCTATGATCCAACCAAACAGGAAGAATAAATTAACAACAGTGGAACTGGTGCATTCTCAATCCACCACAGAATTAACCACAAGTGCAAAGGAGACAGTCTTAAGCTAATGACTGCCTGCAGGGTAGACCATGCTTAAGATACTCTTTACTGAATAAGAATGTGGAGAGTCTCTGTGACAATGAGACCAAAGTAATTGCCTCTCATATTTTAAGAAAATATTTTAACAAGTTATAAATTCTGTATTTTATTCGTGCTATTATGTGCACACCTTGAGTTTTCCAATTCAGAGAGCAAGGTCTTCTGACCAAATTCCCTGTTCATGTTGAATTTTTACACATTGCTTCCATTTATTGTTGAGCATGCAAGACTACCTATATCATACTTGGAAAATTGTTTGGAGTACAAATCTCAGATTTTTCTGCAACTGGAATAGTATTCTTGTAACCTGGATATGTGCATGACAACTCCTGGTGGTTCCTAAGTAAGCCTCTATACTGGGATATAAACTTCTCTCTAGCAGCTGATGTCAATGCTCAGCTGTCTTTAAAAATCAAAAAAAAAACACCCTCAAAAAACTTAATTTCTTCCCTCTTAATTGTAAGGAAATTTCCCAGGAAGTAAACCTCTGCTTGTCACCCAGGTGGTACTGGTGAGACAGAACAGAAGGGAGACTGAGAACCCTCCAAGTGATTTGCTAAATTTGTTGTACAGAACTTTCATTTCTATATGTTAATTGTTTTTGTTGTTTGTAGTTAGATTTGAAATTATTTGTTCTGATATATTTTTCAAAATGATAAAGGGTTGTAATACATAATCATAGAAAGGCTTGATTTGGAAGTGACTCCCTTCTGTGCTGTGAATCTTAAATACAAAATCCTTAACATAAGCATATTTTGTTTAATTTGTGATGTTTTCTAATGAAAAATGAAATGCAGATTTTGAAGTAACATAACAATAAGAGAAAATAGAAATCTTTTTATCTTCAGCATTCTAAAGAGAGCCCTGTGGAGGAGCCTAATTGAATTTCATGTAACAGGACAATGTTTTGGTTCTTTTTTTCAAATGGAGGGGTTTGGTATTCCCAGAGGAAAACATTCCATTATGGCTTTGTTCTTTGCAGTTAAATAGCTCATCTCATCTATAGATTTTGTATCTTTAGATAGTGTACTTTGATTTTTATTTTATTTTTTTCCATTGGTTTTGGAGTCACTGAGTGATTCTTTTGATAAGAAATGCACTTTAAAAGAAAAACCACAAGTATTTTATCTGAAACCTTTATTTTTAAATATATGAATCATAATCTATTTACTGATGGGTGATGAGAAAGTTGAGGTTGGTGTCACTGTGATTAAATAGAGTTAAATCATGTGCAGAAAGACTTGTTGCTTCAATGTACGATCATGTTGTCCTTCCCTGCATCCTTATTTAGAATGGCACTGCCTTTCAAGCTAAATACATAAAGTAGCACTAACAAGTTTTCACAGCTCTGCTTTAGGGTACTTGAAGGTTTATTTATATGTTGTATCTCAAAATCCTACATCTGAAGCTGGAGTCCTGCCAGCTGTGGTTAACTGTGCACTAAGGGGATTGCTGCCAATACAAGTGTACAAGACAACAAGTATGATCAGTTGGAAATTATCCGCTAGAAACACGATAGAAGCACATCTAGAATATAGCTAAAGCCTTGGATTAGTGGATGGTGTTAACTTGCTGTGGCACATATGGTTATTCTTCAATACTTCTCTACTTTTAACCCTCTGTAGTTCCCAAAGGATGTTTTCCCACATCCCCTTCCCCCAGCCACATAATTGCCAAATAAATGAGCTTTGTACTGTTTTGGAGAGTTATTTCACAGACTGAGCAGTGGAAAAAAAATACCTCCTGCCACGGGATATATCCTGGCATGCAGAGAAGACAAACAATATGGTTTTACATCATCCTGGAGGTCAGCACCACTTGCATTTAAATCAAGGATGTTGTGGCTGAAAGACACTGTAAGGACTGGACTTGGCAAAGGTGCCAACACATTGGCAGTCTGTGACCATCTTTGCCAACAGACAATTGTTTGAAACAATTTTGTGTAAAAGCACAATGTTTTGGGGGTTTTTTTTGGTTTTTTTTTTAAATTTAAATGAAGTCTTTGGTATGCCCAGAAGAAAGTATTTCATTATGACTTTGTCCCTTGTAGTCAAATAACTCCTCTCCTCTAGGTTTTGTGTGTTTAGATAGTGTACTCTGATATTTTTAACTCTACAAGAACACGCAGGCCTCTCATTTCAATGAGACTTGCACCTTAGCATCTGACTGGAGCATGGATCGTGATTTGTGTGCATGCCTGAGCACTGTTTAGTGTGAAATTCTGGAGTGACATTGATGGCTCATGAGGTTTGCAGATGCAGTGGGGTTGGGCATTTTCCAGTGCAGGTCACAGAACTTCACAGGGTGAAGATTTGCAGTACCTTAGTGTGTATATGTAGACTAGGACAGATTATATTTGTTTTACATTCCTGTTCAAAATGTGAAGTGTGGAAATGCTTAAAGATATTTAAAAATCCATTCTGTATATTTTCCACCATATGGTAACTACTTTTATGGCTTGCTTTCTTTGTTGGTTTTTTTTTTTTTTTTCTTTTTTTTTTTTTTGGTGTTTTCAGCAAAACCTCTGTGGTTGCTCGTGGAAATATCCCAAGTTAATAAAACTAATTTAGGGAACAGGAGACAAAAAGGCCATTAGATTGATCTAGAAGTTGTTTAAATGCAATGTGTAGTTACCCACATTAGTCATATGAATTTTGGGCGCAAATAAAACGTCAGTATACAGGTACGGCACTTAATTCCATGTAGTTGCAAAATAAGGAATCAAACAAAAACATGATTTATGGTTTCCACCGGTGCTGGTGGTATTTTTAGCATACTTTCATTGTTTCTTGATTTCTTCCTCGCAGGTGATAGAAATTGGCTGGTGAAAAGCAATAAGGTAGAAATACTCTATTAACTTTGAAGAAAAATAAATCTCTGTTGAGCAATAGAAACTGTAGCATAGAAGAATGAACAGTTAAAAAAATTCTGCACATTGAAATAAACTATAGCAACACATCAAAAATCTAAGTAGTGGCATGGAGGGAGAACTGTAAATGTACACATTGGGAAAGAAAAAGTGTTTTGAGCTTAAACTGAGCCATTTGTATTTGAACCAAAATTATTAACATTTTCTGTGTGGGAGGGATGTGGGGAACGATGTCTTAGTTTTGCTAGGAGATTAGTTTTTCAAATGAGAAAGGGCAAGTTTCATTAGAAATGATCTCCCTGTGTTTATGAAGATGAGGTGAAGGAAAAGGCAATTTCTGGTTGACATTCATTTGGGTTTGCTTTTCTTATATGTGCAGCAGTCACTTAAGCAGAGTTCTGGGAACGTGTATGGAAAATATATTAGTTTGTGACTCCCTTGCATTGAATTACTGTATGACCTCTCCTTTACTTTTCCTGCTCTGCTGTAAAAGATATTGAACATCTGAGGATTTCTCCCCCCACACCCCCAAATTTACATGTCAATAAACCAGTATTATACACAGAGGAAGAATGAAGGAACACAGAAGTTAATTAATCTTAAGATTACACAGGACTGAAATGTAATTTTAGAAACTGCTCTGAGTTTCCTGGGTAATTCTATTATCCCGGGAAGAACAAAGAAATCCTAGTACTTTTCTGCTTTAACATTTTATATCAGGGAGGAATAAGTTGTTTCCTGTCTTTGAGCAGCCAAATCCCAGCCATGGCTCCTGGCACAGAGCTGTGCTGCCTCTCTCCCATCCTGCCTGCTCTTAGAGCTGAGGCACAGAGCTGCAAGACTTATTTTCCTTCCTGCAGTGGGCAGAGAGCTGCCAGGGCACCCCAGGGTGAGCATTTCTGTGCCAAAGCAGAGGAGAGGTTGTCATGCTCTGGGATGTCTTCTCCTCTAGCCCCTAATGTGTTCCTGGTGTGCCATGGGGGATTTGTGGTTTGTCCCCAAAGACAAGGACCATGGTGAGCCCTGTAAAATCCTCCCCTTCCACATTTCAGACAGTGGAAATTATTTCCACGCCTTTGTGAACAAATAATGACTGTATTACCTGCCTAATCAAAGTGCACTCTCTCATTGCTTCCAGAGGAGCTTCTCTAGGGGATGATTCAGAGCAGAATCTCAATTTGTGCTGCCTCCCAGGTGCCAGCAGGAGGGACTGGACTCTGGATTGAGTTCCTTAAACCTGTGCGGTAGGAAATGGACAGTTACATACTCCCTCCCTAGGAACAGGAGGTGGGAATCACCAGGCAGAACTGCTTGCTCTAAGAGGTACAGTCCTGTCGTGCCCATGGCAGTGGTTTAATTGGGAGTGAATTCCAAATGTACAACTTATGTAAAAGGAATGTAAGGATTACAGAGGCTCAGCAAGATTGGTGGGAAAAAAGCTCTACTTTTTGTGTGTTATAAAGGATGTCCCTTTCTGAAAACGGTGGCCTGTGAAGAGCCTTCTGTGTATGATGCTGAACAGAGGGCAGAAATGAAGAAATTTTGCCAACCTCTTAGAAGCAAGCACACTAATGATAAACTATGACAATTTCTTTTTTTGAACTTCATCTTTTAAAGCAAGAAACATAACCAAAAGCATAGGATTGTCGTAGGGGAGGAGGTGTTTTCTTTTAGCTGAGAACTATTTCCAAGGCTGTACATCAAGGGAGTTCTCACTTCAAAGCTGTCTACGCCAAGGAATAGTAACTTCTAATGAAACTGATAGTTAAACCCTAAACTATCACATCATAAGCAAGTTGCTATAATAGTGCCTGCACCTATTACACATCATCTTTGGTTTATTTCATTTTTGATCTTTACCACCCGCTGGACCAGCACAGCTTTGTTCAACCTTGCTGAGATTTTTTTTTTTTAAATTAACCAATATACCAACAAAAATACGTTAACAGACTCTCATTATCTTTACATGATCATTATTTGAGCTCAGTAAGAAAGGACATGAATAATAACTGATTGGCTAGTCAGGAAAATCAAGTTTTACACATGAGAAAGAGTTCAAGGCTACATTTTTAAATGAAACAAATTCCTGTCCTTTAAATACTACAATTAATTATGTGATATGCTGTCTAAGCTGCAAATTTCCCTGTGCTGTACTTAAATTACATAAAAATTTGAAATGTTATTGTTTTCCAGGCTTAAAAAGAGATTTTAAAAGCTATCATCTGTTCTGAGCTTGCTGAAGATTGGGGTTGAACATACAAATTCTGAGTATCTTTCATATTGGTACCTGTATTTCTTCTTAGTGAAGTATTGATTCAGTTTATTGTATGAAATAATGTCTGGGAGTGGGCAGAAACATATATGGATTTCCTATTTAGAAACAAGAGGGAAAATACGAAGTCATCCTAATGATCTGAAGATTTTACTAATTTCTTACTTATATTTATATATGTTATTTATATTTGTTACTTTATTACTTATAAAGGAAACAAATAGTTTTATATCTTTGTAAAAGCTATAGGATTTCTCTAATCCCCTCTTATAGAATGTAAGAAAATTCTGGTAAATTTTCTTCCACTGGGTAGTGGAGGCAGTCTGACAATCATTTTTGGTTCCTGGCATGATTTATGTGGAGGAAAACCCTCTCACACAGTGTGCTTGTGTGTGCATGCATGTGTGAATTAGGAAAGGAAGATTTATCTCCCCAGTGATGAATTCCCAGGTCTGTGCTTAAGAAGAGTCAGTCAGTATTCCGTTAAAAAGTCACAATGTGGGTCAGTAGTAGTAGAACAGAAGCCAGATAGTATTTTAATTGGAATTATTTTCATGAATCTTCCAAGCACTGAATTTACTGTATTCCCAGAGAGTTTGTGACACTTCTGTTTCCCTTCTTTCTTTCCCATGTTCTCATCCCTAGTAAAGTGCATTTCTTTGAGTTTTCTTAAAGGGAAAAAAACCCAAAAAAACAACAACAACAACCGGAACCCAAAACAACCAAATCGTTGGGAATGGTTGTGCAAAGCTTTAGAATTGCATTGGTAGTCTGTACATAAATTACATTACCATTACTGGATTAACATAAAAATACACAAATTCCTCCAGGGTACAGTGTATTATGAACACATCTGCCATCAGAGACAGGCAGGAGGTACAGAAAGGGGTTTGGAGTTACTGAAGTTTAGCAGAGTCCTAGCAGTTGAACTCAGTGGGACATGTTTCACTCTTTTTGCCTCTATAAATCTTCAGATGATATGAATTTCTCACAGCCATAAGAAAGCAGCCTGTTCTATACTGGGCTGCCTGTTAAGGGAGGTCACAGTTGCCAAATTTCAGCTCAGGTGGGGGCTCAATCTATTCCCAGCCAGGAGGAGGACTTATTTGGAAGACTTTTATTTCTCAGGACTAGGCAAAGGGCTGCTGAGATGTTTAAGGGCTGGGAGCACCCCACACATGCAGAAAGAGAGCTGGGACTGTTTATTCTGGTGCACGGATGACTTGGGGATTTCTGGAATGTATGAAAATATCTGAAGGGAGGATGTATAGGAAAAGGAGCTAATTCTTGTCAGTGCTGTCTAGTGACAGGGCAAGAGGCAACGGCACAAACTGAAACACAGGAATGTAAAGAATTCCTGTTTTTGTCTTTTGCTGGAGATGACTGAGTGCTGAAGAATATTTAGAGCAATATATTTAAAATGTCACTGTGAGGGCAAAGCACCTTACTGTTAAAGCATTAAGGCAGTGCTCCACCACCAACATTTTTGATACTCCTGTGTTCCCATTATTCAGGGAACTCTGTCTTGATGCTGTGGAGTATAGAGTGCATAGACATGATGAGATTATCCAGCCTGACTCAGGAACCATGTAGTCAGCTCGTCACAGGGCGTCTGCAGCTTCATGTGTCCTGACAAATAGATCTCTTGGCAGGGATGAGTAGACTGTGGAGACAGCTTGGTTCATGTAGCTACACTGCAAGACTTATATAAGATTCCCTTAATTTAAAGAACAGTATATTAGATATATAGATATATCTATATTTGGTATATAGATACATAGAAAGTGCAGCTTGCAATAGCGTTCACATGATTCAGTGGTGTATCTTTCATTTAGATGTGGATTTGAACACTCTGCTGTTATTCACGGTAGGTCTGGTCCAAGCTACTGAAAATTTATTAAAAAAACTTCTCAACAGTTTGGTAATTTGATCTGATAATACCTACTCTCTGTAAGAGAATCTGGGAAAGGAGTTAGCAATTTGAGATGTAGTCAGTGCATAGTTAGAACGGGAATTGTTTATATTATATATGGGTACATTTAGTCAAGTTAAAGGATTTCTTTAGGAAGGCACTTCATGTTTCACTATAAAGTTAATTTTTAGTTTGAAAAAAACTTATGCTATTTTTCCATAAGTACGTATTATTTCAGAAACAGATTAAAGGGAATCACTTCATTGACTGTAAACACCTCATTTATTTGAAGTAATTATGTGAAAAATTTATTCCAGGAAGAATATTTGATATAAAATGAGTCAGTAGTATGTCCTAATGTTTCTGCATAAATGAGGCTTTGTCTCAATAAATTAGAGCCTGTAAAACCATAATCTTAATAAACTTCACAAATTACTTTGCTCATGACTGTTAAACTGGAAGTGTTATCCACTCTAGAGGGAAATAATTGTTTCCATACTTGTTTATTTCTGACTATCACAGTAATTGTAAGGCATTCTCTTTGATGTAATCCCTTATACAGTTGTATATAAAAAGCGACGTGAGCCATTTTGTGTCATAATTGAATAACTTTGGAAACTAGATTTTCAATCTTCAAACATTGTTAAATTAATTCACTTGGAAACATTAAAAAAAAATTCTATATAAAAAAAAGAAGAATAGAGTAGGATATTCTTGTTTTTGAATGTTGTTCCTGGCTAAACAAGGTTCTCCACTATTCCTGAACAGGAGCTTGCTGTGTACATGGCCTGTTGAAATAAATGAGCTGCCATGTCCATTCAGCAAATCACCCATGCATTAATGTAATATTCCATTTATTAACAGATCCTTTTAAATGACTGCTATAAAGTGCAACTTTCACTATTTCTAATTATGGGAGGCAGAGTACTGAAAAGCTGATCTGAATCATGATTTGGTGGCTTTTGCCTTTTATTCCTTCCCAGAATTTTCCACTTCTGTACTACCCAAATGGATTCCCTACATCTGGATTGCAAAAGCAGCTAGAAACTCTTCTCTTGCAACAGCACGTGGAGGTTTTGAGGGGACAGTTTTGGAATTACATAGCCCTGTTTAGAGTTTCACTGTAGGAGCTTCATGAAGAGAAAAACAACAAAAATCTCATCCAGGTTTTTGCCACTGCAGCCTTGTTCTCCAAATTACTGAATGTCTTCTAGTTCTTTCTCTTGTTTTGTAACGGATCTTAAAAGTGAAGGAAGTCGAGATAATCACTGGTACCTCACCTATCCCAGGGTCATTGGGCTGAAAATTACCCTTCAGTGCTGGGTCATTGTGATCTTAAATGGAGAGGCTTTGTATTATAATGGAAGTTAATAATTAATTAGGCTGTGAGAGAATTGCCAGAGTAAATTTCTAAAATACCCTGAGCCATGATTGAATATTTTCAAATATCGAATATTTCTGGGTGAATGGGGTCATTAATTCTCCATTTACAGAATAAGTGGACTGCTCAGGGCTGTGGAAAATTCAGAAGCTATATGTGATGAGACATGATTTCAGGTTTTACTTCCAAGTTTGCTTTTCGGGGTCAAGGATTTAGTGTGTATGAGCATTGAAGATTCTTTAAGCTGCTGCTTTATGTCCAGTCAGTGACACTTAAGACTTGGAGTGAGTGATTTTGCATTAAATTCCTTGGATATGTGAAATAAAGTTTTGGTCATTGAGTAGTGGGAGGATGTGCAGCAACAATCTGTAAAAGAAGGATCAGTCTTGTGATTATTTAGTTTTTCATGTGTTTCAGACATATGACAATCTTGTCGAATGCTGAATAGCTAGATAGTATTTTAAGACCAAATTAGAACATTTTGCAAAGCTACTATGGCCTGTTATGGTGTTGTGCTGAACGTATTCTTTTTCTGATTCTTTAAATCTGGAGTTACACATGAATATACCCATAAAATGTTGGAAGTTGATGTTGTCTTATTATTATTTTAAAAAATGGCATTAAAATTGTAAATTAAGAAAAAAACAAGTGAAAAAAATCTTAATTTAAAATTGACACTTTTTCTTTTTTTTTTCAAAATTCCTCTTTTATACTATCTTCAAAACCCAGCCCAGAAGTAGATAAAATACATAATCTCAGCTTTTAGCAGAATTATCTAATCAAGACTGTAGGTAATGAATTGTGAGGTCATTTTACGGGAGGTTATATTGTGAATATAGAAGGGAATCAAACCTGAAAGAAGTGTAAAGCAGATATGATAAAAAGTTGCATGAACTTATTATTCAGCTTCCAGCTGTCATGAAGAAGTTGTAGTTTTGCTGGTTAAAAACATTCTGTGTGACTATGGATTTGATATAAAAATGATTTAGATTCTGTGGGTTTATGCAGAGCCTCTTTTGTGCTGAGCTCTTTTACTGGCTCAGAGCAAATTTATCTATTGACTTTTGCTTTGCTTCAGCTATCTTTTAAAGTAATTAGGTATTTTTTTTGACACCTTAATCTATTAGCTTCCTTACATTGAGAATTTTTATGGATTGTGGTCATGCCTGGCTTACGATTTTGAGAATTGTCTTAAAAGCAAAATATACTATGTAAAGGTATTATGAATGAGAAACAGCAGGCATAGTCTCTGAATAGGGTTGGGAATGTAGGATTGCTTGCAAGCTTGTGACTTTTCAAGACTTTTGGTATCATTTGAGAGTAAAAAAAGAAGACAGAGAATTCCATTGTTATTGTATTTTATTCTAAAGCAGTGTTTTCCTTCACTATGAGGAGTCAAGTGAAAGGCTACAACCTGCTATTTATTTGTGTTTTAAATACCACTGTTTTGTCATAATCATATTTATATAATTATATATAAGCAATCTTAAGACTATGCTGCATATGGGAGATCTCTCCTATGGTAAAGAAAAAGGCTCCAGAAACAAGGGAGATATGGAAACTTAAAGAGTTGTTCATTCCTTAAGCACCTGAACAAGTTTCTTGCCCTCTCATGGAGACCAGGCTGAGTTCTCCTTATCTCCTGCATTTATTTCCATGTCAGGAAGGGCAGTGCCTCCTCTATGGGCAATTTGTGTCTGGGCTTTCCAAACCTGGAATAAATGACACCACAGTCGTAGGCTCCAGAGCACAGAACAAGCTAGAGGTATATCAGTGAACTGTTGATCAAGTTTTATTTTTTGTCCAGTTACTTTGGGTTTTGCTAATTAGAAAACCCCGAAACTTCCAGTAAGCTGTATTGTTTCACACTGCTCCTGTCCCTCTCCAAACCTGAGGAAGTTTGGGGGTTTTTAAAATATATTTTGGCATTTAGATTATTTTCACACACCAACTATTTTGGTGATAAACTGTATTTTTTTTTGGTTCTTTGCACTATGAGATTCTGGTTTGTAGTCCTCCAAGAGCTATGGAAAACCTACTAAAAGGGGACAGATTGGATTTTAGTATTGAAGAGTGTGGTTAGACACCCACTTTGCATTTGCAGCCAATGAAAAAAAGACAAACAGTTCTCACTTAAATCACATTTTTAAAATATTCATTAGAAGAAATGAGACAGAGGCTTCCATATTCTGCTAAATATTGGAAGAAGAACTTAAACTGCCCATTTAATTAGGTAGCACTTTGCCCCCTTACACTCTTTAAATCTTGTCCTTTACATTTATGACAGGTACAGATATATTTATGACATTTAATTATAGGCAAAGAGACCATTTCCTGCCATAGTCATAATATCACAGGACAGCTGATGTGGAAATTAATGATAATGAGAGATACTTAGTTTCTTGTTACTTTATTAGTAAAGGAGTGTATTACTTCAAAGACTGTTCTGCACTTGAGAAATATTCAGTGCAAAATGCTGAAGCAGTCATGACATTCAAGTGAGAATGTGAAGATTTATCTTGGCATATGGTGATGGAAAGAAGGCGATATGTTTTGACAAGTATTGTAATTTGACAGTTAAAATAAATACACAGTCAAACAAAAATGGGATGGTTGATGAAAAGTATGTGCTGTGTTCTTTTCCTATGGTTTCCCTGTTTGAATAGCACAGGATCATTTATGACATTGGTAATCTGGGACACCTGTGGGCTCTGGGAGACAGAACTGATGGCATTGTATCTCACAGCATTGCATTCTTTGGATTTTGTTTCCAGAAACAGTAGTGCAACACTGCACAGTAGGAATTTACCAAGGTGGCGATTCCTCACAACCGAATCATGAAGGTTATCACAAATGACTGTGGTTGGTACTTGCTCAGGTGCCCTTTGCTCAGCTCTCTGTACCTGTTCTGTCCTCCAGGAGTTTCCTGGAGAACCATCTTCAATATGGAGATGTGATTATTAAATGGCACAAATTATTTCTTGGCTTTATCCAACGTGTTGATTTATTCAAACTGAGGGTCTGACTCATAACATCTGTTTTGTTCATCACTGTTGTTCTCTTGGATTACTTTTCCTATTTATTCTGTAAAAAAAACCCCCAAACTGGAATAGTTTGAAAAGAAACACAGAAAGACAGACTTTTGTTAGATGCAACTTTTTTTTTTTCCTCAGAGAAATTAGATATTGGTCTATATGGTTGCCAGCTGCTACCGTACTTTGATGAATACTTTGCTTTTCTGCCAGGAAAAGGATCTGAATACATTAAACAATATATGAAAATAGTATAATGCAGCTTCCTTTTATTTAGTTTATTGTTGTTGTACAGTTCTTACCAACATAAAGGTATTTGCTTCTTAAATCTGCATTATTATAGAAATGAGATACTCATAAATCTGCTAGTCTCAAATTCACATTTGACCCAAAGCTTATCTCATTTTCTGTTACCAATGTAACTAGACTTCAATATAGTTTGAAAGTTTCGGGGGGCTTGTCTGTCAGTAGCTGCACCTCACTGCCCAGTGTATGTCACTATATTTTTCTCATTATATTAGGTAACAATCTAGAATCTTAAATAATCATGGCTATACCATTTTCCAGACCTGGGTCTGACCTATTTAGGTTTTTTTTTTTTGTGAGGGAGCTGTTCCATAACATTCATCATTCTTTCCTGTTCTCTGTAGTTTGGTGGGGTTTTTTTTTTCCTTTTTTTTTTTATTCTGACATTTCCCTTCACTAAAGGAAGGAAGAGGGATAGAACCACCCACACTCTTTAGGTAGTGAGCTTATTATGGATTTATTCAGTTGCATGATAATGGTTTCATTACTGACTTCCGTGGCATTACTGTGTCACTGGAAACCCTTAAGATGAAGATTTAAAATAAACCTTGAGTGTTTTCCCCTCCCTAAATATTATGTCTGATCTGTCCCTCTAAAAAAATTGGAAAAGTTGTGGTTTTCCTTGGAATAAAAGGTGTTAACAGTCTCTGAAAAATAAATATGGCAAGGTTGCCAGAGTTTAGCAGTACTTACTGCTAATGAATAGCAATACTTTAAGCTCTCAGGTTGCCTAATTTTTTGTTTCTTAATTACTAGTCAATGAAGGCCATGTTCTTGAACTAAAATGTAGGGGGAAAGTTATGACTTGGAAAGTGTCTGACTTTTCCAAGCTCTTCAGTTTCCCTAGGTAGAATAGATTAAATTGCTGCAACAATCAAGATTGCTCCTTTGAAAGTGATCTAACCTTATGTTTTTGTCCAAGAGTCTTTAAGAAATCTGGACAGATCAGCACTGATACAGCACCGGTTTAGAGCTGTGCAGAATACTTCATTTTAGTTGTATGAAATGCATGCACATATTAATTTTTAAAAGTGCATGATACCATTTTATGTACATGAGGCTTCTGTGTTATGCAAAAAAAATTTCTCTGTGTGATTGTTCAGTTTGCAGCCTGCATATACAGGAGGCTTGTTTTAATAATGCCAATGCAATATTTGGTTAGGTTCATTGAAGTTATTTCTATTTCTTAAAGTATTTACAACCTTATATAAAAAAACCAAAACCCCACAAAACAACCAATAAGAAAACAAAAAACCCAACAAAAAACCACAAAACAAACAACAAAAAAATCCAACCAACCAAAGAAAAAGCCCAAAACAGAACAGAAAACCGATAAAACCAAGAAACCAAAAAAACCCAACACCAAACCAAAAAATCCCAGACCAAAATAGCACAGGGCCAGAATCAGTGGAGCAGTTAGCCTTGATGTTTTAAGATATACCTTGTCTGTGTCCAGGTATAGAGAACATTGAGAGAAAACACACAGATATTCACCTGCTGCGTCACAAAAATAACTGTGGGAACACAAGAAAATGAATTGCCTCTTTCCAGTGGGAGCCAGCCTGGTGGTTCTGTGTCTGGGCCTGTTTTTCATGAGCTTCTAACTCGAGACTTCTAGCACAAATGGAGCAGCAGCTTCTGAAAGCACAGGTTACCTTTTGCTGTCCCTTCCCAGCACTGTCACTTTGTGTGCTCTGCTGGTGGTGAACCCTCGTGTCCTCCCAGCAGGAAACTGGTGCTGAAAAGGCTGTCCCTGACCCAGGACAAGGCTCTGCTTGACAGGGAATCAGGAGAATAAAGCAGGTTGTCTCTCGAAGCTCCTTTCTGCCATATATGCCTTTTGTGATAAAAGGAGGAGGGTTAGCCCTGCTTTTGGCTTTCATCCTGCAGGCTGATGAGGACACTGTGATTGCGATGGGATAATGTGGTCTGTCAGCACAAAATCCTCTGTGTGTGCTGCATCCCCATCCTGTGCATAGTGGGCTGGACATGAGAGAAGAATTGTGCTTGGGCCATGTGTAGAGGGAGGAATTGAGACAGTTAGTGAGGGTCTTGATGGTGTTTTGTAGGTTGTATGTGGACCACAGGTTGCTCACTGAAGATCTCTTCTAATTTATAAGATCTTAAACTGCTGTGTCTGAATTATTAAGCAAAATAGATTTCAGAATAACAATGGCTTCAGGTCATAGAAAACAGGGTGTGTTATCTCACTTTACTGGGAAACCAACAGAAAGAATATCCTGCAGACGAGAGAGAAAACTGAAGGCTTTAGTTTGAGGGAGAGGATAAAACATCTTTATAGGTCTGAGGCTGGAGGACAGAATGAGATCCTAAATTCTAGAGTGGAGGTCTTGGTAATAGAAAGAGAGTGGAGTCTCCATTTCTGGAGACTGTCCTTTTACAGTGGAGAGCCTGTTAATCTTGGCATGTCCTTGAGGCAGTCCTGAGCTGCAGCTTGCTGTCTGCAGTGTCCTCGATAGCCCGTGCTCTGCTGGACTGAGTTCGTGTCTTCTCTTGGACATGCAGATGCTGCTCCGCAGGGCACAGCAGGTGAGTCTTGCTGGTAATATTGAATTGACTCTTTATTCCTTTGGAAAGTTTAACTGTGTGTTGCTTGGAAACAGAACCTGCGTGTGGGAGGAAGTGCTTTTGGTAGGAACTCCAAACTTGGTCTCCTTTCAGAACACAATTACAGAAAAATATATTTTTGACCATTTAGGGAACTTCCTCATCAACTGTTCACTGAATGTCTGGTGCAGAGTTTTGGTCTTGCGCACAGCTTGATTTGTGTTCCTAAAGAAGATACGTGGCTACATCAGACAATTTGTAATTCATATGCTCCAAATAATTCTGAAAATTATTTTCTAACGTAATGACACCCAGGCCATATTTTTTCTTTTGTTGTTTGTAATGGCTTTTGCTTATAACTGTTTTGTTAGAACAGCAAACTGTCCCTTACTGTGAACCCTGAATATCACATCTCCAGTGCACTGCTTGGACAGAGTAGAGGCCAAGCTTATTTTTGCAATCCTGAATCTACTGCACAGGGAATATCCTTATCTTACAGGAAGCTGAAATTGTATCTCTAATGCTGCAGGTGAACATTGTGGGACTTTGACTTCGCACTCGCTTCACTCAGCTGTGCAAATGTAAGCAGCATTCTTCACTAGATCCATTTAGATAATGAAGTTTTTGGAGAGTCTGCTGAACAAGTAGCACCTGCTCAGAGTAAGGCTTGAAACCTTCTAACAGGCTGCCCAAACACTGGGGTTTCAGTCTTGTTATATAGATCATTCTTATTGTTAATATCTTAAACCACAAAAAACTAGACCTGTAACAGAGAAGTTAAAGCAGTGTGATAAAAGATGTGCTATTGGCCAAAATTCTGCTATTGCCATTGAGCTCAGCTGTGCAGATCTAGCTTAGAAAAAATAATCTGCTGAAATCTGACAGTTTGATTTATGCAGGGAGCCGGCTTTGAGGGAAGTAGCAGAATGATTCTTGGGAATATATTGGGGTGGAAAGTGTTTAAAGGGCACTTTGCCAAAGCAAGTCTGTAGTGAAAGGCATCTGGTGACACTGTTCTTTGGGGCTGAGCCACTTGCCCTGATTTATTTACAGTTAGCTCTCCAACCTGTCCCCTTCAGCTCCAGGAACTCACCCTGAGGTCCCATCTCACGTTCCTTTCCTTCTGATAAGTGGAGAAACTCCTGCTTTGCTGCTGTCAGATCCATTTGGGGGTGTAACCCTGGTGCCAGAGTAAGAGATGCCCTATTCTTGAGCAAAATACTCGGCTTGCCTCAGGGCCTCTGTCATCTGCTCTGACATTTTCCTGGTGTTGGTACTGCTGATGTGTTTGATGACCAATTAAAGGTGCTGATCTGATTAAAGATGTGTCTGAAGGTCCTACCAAGCCCTGTGTGTGTCCACTTCTTCTCAAACAACTCTGGTTTTTAGGTAATCCCAGTGGTGGAGCAGCAGTTTTCTGTGGCAGGAAGGTGGGTACAGCACTGGCTGTTCCAGCATCACACAGAGCCTGTGCTCTCAGCTCAATGTCAGCTGTAGATGGTGGTGTGGAGGGCTGGCTGAGAAGGAGGATGTGCACAAGTTTGGAAGACACAGAGCTGTGTGAGCTGGTACAGCTCGATTAGATGAATGGGGTGAAAAATAGCAAATAATGAGAGCCATTGTAGTGCAGATCCTGCCGGCAGCCATGGAGCTGGTTCATGCAGCACAGCTCACTTTGTTGCTGTGGTAACCACCCTGCAATTTTTTGAATATTTATGCTGTGTAAAAGGAGTTTGGGTAACCTAAAGATAGCATGATGACTCTATTGCATGAGTCCCTTTGGTGGGAATTGAGACTTTGATTCCTTTAGAAAAACTTACCTGATGCTGTCTTATTTTTCCCAAGATGGGTGAAAAATGCTGAGAAATTGGCACTTGTGTAGCCTGGGGAGTGGGGTGAGGTAGTGGCAGTGTTTAGGGCTTGTCAGAAAAACTCAGCTCATAGTTACGCTTTGTTCTCTCCCAACACTCTTTTGTTTGGGCGTTAATTTAAGCTTTCAGTATCCATGCTCATTCCTCATGGGATGGCTCTTTTTAAGGCAAGGGACGCTGCCTGCTTGTATGAAATCCAGTTAGGTAGGAGATGTGTAGAGCACCATGATCATGCTGTGGGGAGTGGAACCTTGCTGGAGGAAACATCACAGGAGCTGCGAAGCCCTGAAAGCATCAGCTCATGTTCTGGCAACGTTGGTTTCTCCTTTTGGTATTTCTCATTTGGTCACATCGCAGCATTTTTGACAGGATATATTCTGTAAAGGGTTCAGCTTTCCCAAATGTAGTGAAACTACTTCAGCAAATACCTTGTACTGCTCCTTGTTCCCAGAAGCTCGAGGAGTGGGAAGGCATTTGAGCATTCACTGTTCTGCCCTGATCTGAAATGCTTCTCCTTCTGCAGGTCCCAGCTTCTCCCTGAATGAGTCTCATTCAGCACAGTGAGGAGCAGCAAAGAGCAGCCCCTTGCCTCAGAGCAGGTGAATTTAGAGGCTGAACTTCACAAAAGCTTTTCTGTTACAATTGTCTGAAGTTTCCCAGTGCAGTCTCTTGGTTTCAGTTGTGTTGCCCTTTTGCTGATCAGTTGAACTGCTGCTTTAGCAGTGCATCCAGGAGTGTGTGTGAAAGATTGTGTATTTCCAGAGAGAGGTATTTAGCAAATACGAAGTTCTGTCGTGTTTTTCTGAAGTTCAAATTAAAACAAGACAAACCAAACCAACCCAACAAAAAAATCCCAAACCAGAACAAACCCCCGTTGGCTCAAGATTAGAAATTTAAAGTCAGGAGGAGCTTAAATACGGGGAAAAGAGTTTTTCTTTTCTTGGAGAAATCCTCTCAAAAATAGTTATGATTTGCAGTCATTTACCTGAACACTTGGCCTGTATGCACAGACTTGGGAATCAGAAGAGTTTCTCACTTCACTTTTAGACAAGAATCATAGAATTGTTTAGGATGGAAAAAAACTTCTCAGGTGACCAAGTTCAACCAAGGACACAGAAGCATAGATCTGAGTTGTGAACTTTTCTTCAGGATGCTCTTGGCCACGACACAGATGCTGGCAGCTGGGGATTATGGGCTGCAGCTCTGTGTTTTGTTGACAGGTGTTAGCTCTGGAGGTTTGCCAGCCCTCATTGAATGAGACTTCCTTCTCCTGTGCTGAAAAGCTGGCAAGTGGCAGAAGCTCCTCTGATATTTTTTCAGGATGTTCAGGATCCCTCCTGAGCTCTGACTGATGCCCTGCTGGCAGCCTGGTCTGGTTAGCTGGCAGATTATTGGTGTTATTTGCAATAACTGCAGTCTGGAGGGTTCTGGCTCGGAGGGTGGTGATGGACACACAGAGAGACCCAAAGGGTTTGGTGTGACCCCTCTATTTCCTCGGCATAGCTGGGAGCACTTGGGACCCTTGACACTCACTGGGCCCCAAACCACAGCTGCTTGGACCCCTCTAAGTTCAAATTCAGCAGGTGCCCAGTTCAAGGAGCTGTTAGGGCAATGCGTGCCTCTCCTTTAGAAGTATCCACAAAGCAGGTGCAGCTAAAAGTGGAGATTTATGGACAAACCACAAGTGCAACTATTGCCATTTGAATGTCTTTAAGTGGCGTTCCCAAAACAAATGTCTTTCTAAGGGTTTAATCATCAGTTTTCCAAGCTTTATGATTTTGTTTGTATATTTAACTTAAAATACTTGCATTTTTATCAAATACCTTCATGCAACTACAGATTAACACTTTTATTTGCTGACTATATTCACCCTGATTCTGCATCCACAAGAAAAATTTATTTCTTGGTGATAATAATGAAATAGAAGCAAGACTACGGCATTGACAAAAGCTGTAAAATATGTAAATAAAACTAAGATTTCTTCTCCCATCGTCCGTCTGGGGATGGCAAATAACAAAAGGGTTATGAGGAATAATATTTTACTTCAGGTTGAACAGTAAACCAGAGATAGCTTAGATATTCTGAGATAATTCAATACATTCATCTTCAGCTACAGCAGAGAATCTCAGTCCCACGCTAATTTTTCAATTTAGGTAATTCCATTCTGTCTTTTCTACCTGAAGTGCCTTTGGTGTTCAGTTATTATTTTGAGTATTATTTTGTGATTACCTCTTCTCCAGGAGCTTTATTTTCCTAGTAAGTGAAATGTTTCAGGTTTATCTACAGAAAATGTGAATAAGAGATAAATGTATGGAATTGAGAGTTCAGTTTGGAAACAGTGTCTCTAGAGAAAGTCAGAAGTTTGATTTGACTTAGAATAACGTCACGAATACTGTATGGTGTTTTTTTCTTTTCCTGAATGGTTAAATTGAGTGAATTTCTCCTTTGAGTGAATAACTTCCTTTAAAACATAGTCCTTTGAAGTGCAGACAAACCTGCACCCACAACCTTAGAAAAGTAACCAGTTTGTATTTTGTTTATGGTGCTCAGTGATACACAGATGTGTTAACAATTCTACTTCTGGAAGTTCTGGGTGACAGTCACACTAGGAAATATACTTAATTTCCCACTTGCTTTTGCTTAACTGCAAAAGAGCTAAAATGTGTAGCAGTATAGAGATATACAATGAAGCCTAAAGGAATTGTAACTCTCATATCCCTTATTACTGCAGCATTTATGAAATAATTTACCAGAGTTAAGTTTCCAATTCCAGCTTTGTGGAGAAAACAAGGTTTATCATAGGCAAACAGATGGTTTCCTGAAATTATTATCTTTTTCTCTGCTCAAAAGACCACAGTAATAGGATATCAGCAATCCCTGGTGAGGTGACTCTGTGACCACGGGGTTTACACACAGAAAATTCACAGGCTTTGCCCTTCTTTAGTAAAAAAGAGATTTCATCTCTACACTACAAAAATAAGTAAAGAATTGGAGGGGGTGGGGTGAGGAAATTGTTTCAGGCCTCCAATTTTTGGTTTGAAGATGGAAAGTAGCAACTCAATTTAAAAAACAAAATCCTGTTTTGAATTAATAATTTTCAGAGAATGTTCATCTGCAGCTGAGCTTCTCAAGTGAAACAAACTATACAATTTGAATTAATGTCTCACATGTAAATTAAGCCATTGATCTTTTATGGTACTTTTTAATTACAACAAAGTTTGTGATGGCGAAATGCCACTACTGGTTATTTATACTCATCACAGAAGTGAAATTTCACATTGCTAAATGCAGGGTGTGATTGCAATAATGAGCATTATTTACTCTTGTGGAGTTGTGAGGATGCTAACATAATCTGATTTAAATCCAGATCCAGCTGCTTTTGAAGTAGCTATTCCATTTCTTCATTCAACATACTTTAGTAACTAAACTTTCTCACTAAAAAATGTAGACTAATGACTGGGGAATGAAAACAGTCATCAAAATTTCATTAAGTATATATATTTGAGCTGTCATTTTACTGTGATTCTTTCTCCCAGGTGAATGTATGATGGGGACAATACTCATGGGATTCACCATGACTGACTTGAGATAAATGTAGCTGTAATTGCAGATAAATCTCAGATAGTTCTCTGAACTTTCTTTATTTTCAGAGAAGGTACATTTTGACTTTCAATTCCTTTGGCCTGTTGCATTTCATAATACTTTGAATCATATTTAGAATTTTCTGTCATTTTGCTAACTATAAAGATGTCTATGCTGGTAGCTCATGAGGTGTTTTCAAACATGTAAAATGTAAATGGTTTGCAGTTTTTTGTTCTGAGTTTTTGGTGAGGGATGGAATTTAACAGAAAAAAAGAAAAACATCTCTGATTTTTTTCAGATTTTCCTAGATCTACTGTCCTGGATACTATTCTATTTTTCCAAAACACTTAATTTCTCATAATTTTTCATCTAGTACTTATGGAAGTCAGGGTAATATGTATACAAATTATCTTTATTCCTAATGCTTCCACTTTTCAAACTATTTATTTCCAGGATTTCCTTAGGAGAGGTACCAATGCCAGGAGAACATCAATGTCATTGAATTTAATTCAATGTCATTGAATTGAATTCAATGTCATTGAATTGTGGCAGTAATTTTGTTTCTACTCTGAGCTGGAGAGAGCGTGTGTATTAAAACACCACCAAGAAATGGTGTTTGGGAGCATATAAATTACAGAATGCCACAAGGATATCACGTGCATGGGTGGGTGTTTAAGGTATCACAGCTGATAATAAGGAATCTTCTGGCTCACTGGAGAATTTCACAGCCCGTAATGATCAAATGACTATGACTTCAAATGAGAATCTAAAATCTTTTCGCTGAGTAAAGGGGATTCATTCTCTGGGCTTGAATTTGATTCTCTTTTGATTGTTCTATGCCAGGGTGATCAAACTTGCAGCTAATTTTCTACTGATGCTGTTTCCATGAGGCACAACTGAAGTGAAAATGCTCTCAACAGAAAGCATCTGCCTGGAGGGTGAAAGGCCTTAACATCCTACAGATACCTTAAGTAGCCCTTTTCTTGAGGTATTTTCCAAGGTGTTTGATGAAAGTGCTTGCTATCACAAACTAGAAGTATTGCTCTTTGTCTTGCAGTAGAAAGGAATTAATAATAGACCTGCTATACAAATTTTTATCTTCAATACTCCAGATACTGGAGTAGTGAATGGTGTATGGAAAGAATATATGAGCATTTAAAAAACTGGAAAAATGCATTCAGGAAGAATGATTGAAATATTCATTTTTTATGTGAAATTCATAATCTTGTTGGGGTAAAAATTTGTTTGCTATTGCCACAGTTTTTATTAATTAGAGCCTTCTGTACTTTACTGTGAATCTCTCAGCTGTGGCTGAGCAATAATCATACATTTCCTTATCCAGCTTGACACTGCTGATAGCTCTTGTAATTCATTCTCTTGATTATGTTTGGCAACTCATAATTTGCTGGTAGCTGGTGTATCAGAACGAGAGTTCCTGGTGAGCATTCACACCATTAAACTCTCCTGACGTGATTTAATTAGAGGGAATTACCTGGATGTTACCCCTGCTTGCTTTCCCGTTAAGGGGGGTGTGAGACAGACTGAGAGTCCATCCTATCAAAATGGGAAAAAGGACAAACAGCCTAAGCTTTGATGGACAGGGAGCTTGAAAACACAAGGAATTTAGTCCTTTGGCTCTCATGCTGATTTGTCTCTTAATGAGGATATAAATGAAGCTTATTGAGATATGACAGGAGTTTTTTTTTTTTTAATCTTACCTATTATTTGATGAATACCTTATTCTTACTTGTAATCAGAGATTATCTACTTACATTTGTTCGCATGCATTTTTGTCTCTTCCCAAAAGCCTTTGCTGTCCTTTTGGTACTCCTACAAGGTCTGACATGATAAAAACTGTAACATAAATGAGCATGTGATGAATTCAGCAGTTCAGAATTTGAACCATACAATCTCAGCCAGTGGCTGAATGGTGCCATCTCTTCCGCCTGCTGGCAGTGCCACTGGAGAAGCTCTTCACTTTATAAACAAAACCAAACCAACAAAAGATCTCAAACCCAACCAAATAAAAAGGCCCCTAAACCCCGACCCAACACTTTGTGTGTAGTGTGGAGAGCCTGAAAGGTGACCTTAGATAGGATTTCTAACAGAATAGTGCACAAATGTGTTAATTTGCACTTGCACTGTCGGTGCCATGTGTGGTAGAAAGGAAGAATGAGCTAAGTGGTGAACTAAATAAAGCTGTCACCAGATTTCATTTGTATGAAGATATTTTCACTAGACAATTTTTATCACACAGAATCTGTCTATTGTCAGCTTGCAGAGCATTGTGGGATTCTGTCCAAGACACTTCAATGTTCATTGACTTTCTGTATTTGCTATACTAATTCATTATAATCAAGAGTATTTTGGGAGCAGGAGATGCAATTATGAAAACTCTACTGAGAACTTTTAATTGTGGGTAACTTTAGGGAAATATTTTTCTCAAGGGGTAGATACCTCTGTGTTGTGCTTAGGATCCCTTGTTTTTGTTCATATGATTATGGACTGCTCTATAGCCTTCTCCTCACAGAAAAGCCCAAAGGGAATAGGTAACAGTGTTCCAGTATAACATAGAAACCTCTAGCAAAGAATTGCCCTGAGAGATGTTTTTGTGCTAGACAAAAAACAAATGTCTTTGTTCCCTCATTTGGAATATCTTTAGGCCTATAACCTACCTTTTAGGGTTAAGAGAAACCAAAGTGGGTACAAGGTGGTATAGTCTTTTTGACATCTTCCTGTTACAAACCCCATGAGTGACAGCACTGAATTTGAAGAAGATTTAACCCTCGCTCTGTTTTTCCTCTTTACACTTTTACACAAATTTTCATTTATAGTTCACCAGTGTCTAATGACTGAATGGAACTTGTTTATTTGTATCTGGACCTGCTTTTTAGATATGCAGAAATGTAAAAATTATTAATTAAACGTTATTAGTAGAAGTGAGAGTAGCACTCTCAGCATGATCATTCTGTCAGGAGATGAAATGAAGATTTTCTGTGTGGGTAACAAAAACCAAACACAAGAATCAAAAAGATCCTCATGAATAAACATGATTTTTTGAAAAGATCATCTTTTTCCCTGATCTTGTTTCATCCTATTCCTCTCAAACTTTTTATTATTTTGTTTTTAGAAACAGTGTTGAGATGTTCCTGGGATGGTAATGGCAGAGTTGCTAATGGCCCATGGCGTGTGTTACCATGATGTCAGGATGTTTCAAAGGCTTTTTACAGTCTCAGTGTTTCAAGTCCAATCCATTTATTCTGAGATTACTTGGCAGTGATGTAGCCTAAACAGATTGTTTGTAAGCCTTGGAAATGTTGATGCAAAGGGGGAACTTTCATTTAAGCCATAGATCTTTGCAACAGGAAAATGATTGCAGCACATGTTGTGGAAAAGGTAATTCACTTTTGACTAGACATTCAAATGAGTAGAGGCTGTAATTTGTAGCTTAAGTACTAAAGGTGGGGGAATCTGTGGTTGCTTGTTTAAGTGATTAAAATGTAAAATGCAAAACCACAAAGGACAAGAAATTCCCTGAGCAGGAGCAGAGCTGTAATTCCCAAGTGGATTCCTTGCAGTCAATGAAATTACAGAATTTTTTTTGAACATCACCAAAATGTGTTTGTGGTATCTTGAATTTTATTTTTTTTTAAACTTTAAATAATATATCTGACATCTGGTGAGGCATTTGGAACTAAAAATAGAGACTGTTTATGTATCTTTTTTCAATCAGTTCTTATTTTGGAATAAAATCATCATTTTCAGTGTCAGAATTATTTGCAAGAGTAAATTTGATTTTTCTGGCTGACCTTTGTAAATGGGCTGAAAAAGAGCTTTCAGGACTAACTACTTTTCCTTTATAATGTGTCAAAAAAATCTCTTGATTTCACTTCCATTTGCTGAAGTATCTATTTCCAGTCTTTGATTGAACCACCCTGATTCCAATTATACACAACCCCTCCTCCTTTGGGTCATTCCCATTTGTATACAACTCCTAATCAGAATGATTTCTTCTTTCTTTGTGCTCTAAATAGCTTCTGTTGATGACTCTGACTTTCCTAGACAGGGGATTATATGTCTGCAATACACGATGAGCATGTTTCAAGCCCTGTATCTTCTCACTGTGTTGTTTGGCTGCAGGAGACAGCTCTGGAAATTCTGTTAACTGCCTTAGTGCTCCTTCTTTTGCTGTCCTTAACCAGAAAGGTAACTTTTGCAGCACTTTTTCTGTCTTTAACCAGAAAGGTAACTTTTGCAGCTCACCTAGATGGTGCCGTGGTAATGAGAATCTGTGTTCTGCCTAGAAGGCTGGGCAGTCCCAAAACTTGTATGTGAGAGACAAGCCACTTTGTTCTGAGCTCTCTTACATTTTCAAAATCAGAGGGGATTATTGAATGCTAGAAGAGGAAAAATTTGGTTGGCATTCTAGGCAGAGCTCTAAGATGAAAGTGCTGTGTCTGTTACCTACCAGTAAATTACTTTTCTGGGATCAGGAGTAGAATTTATCAGGAACTTGGTGAGAAAATAGGGTGTTTTTTGTAAGATGTCAGAGATGTCATCTGACTGAGACCAGGAAGTTTTCATTTTTAACATAGAATTTTGATGAGAAGAGTATTTCGAGGCAGGGATAAAATCCTGACAACTGTAAACCACATAACTCAGTGCCTGTCAGTAATCTTGGTATTGAGGGGGTTTGCAGAGAAATTCCTTAAGCCTGCCAAGAAACAGTCTTGGAAGGATCAATAGTTAACTACTGGGCTTCCTGTCAGAAATATCTGAAAAAGTGTGACAGTTTAAAACAAAGGGAAGCAACCAACATGATACAAACAAACATTTGCAGCGTTACTTCACTGGAGTATTCAACCATGTAATAGCCATGGTGATCTTCCTGGCTTTTGTATTACTTAAAAGCCACAGTAAAAGCAGGAAAAACAAACTCCAAAAACATTTCTATGCCAGAGGTAGGGTTGGGGGATTGCCGCTCTGACATGTTTTTTCCTGCATGTATTTGCTTTTGTATAGGATAAAGCTCCAGAAATAAGTTCTATGTGTGCATAAAAAATAAACCCACTAAATTACTAGTACTTGTAACAAATCAGCTCATTTAAACAGAATAGAGAATAACTGGACTGAAGGACCTTTGGAACGTGGTTGGTCTCACTTCCTGCTTAAAGCAGAGCCAACACTGAAGTTAATCCAAACTTACAATTCTGATTAGGTTGCTTAGGGTCATGTAGAGCTGTGTTTTTATTATTTCCAGGGATGGAGATTTGTTCCACCACTGAAAGTTTTCTCCTAATATCTTATCAGAATATTGCTGGTTTAACTTCTGTCAGTTCTCACATTTTGTTTTAACTTTGCACCTCTGAAATCATGCCAAGTCCACCACTAAACCATGTCTCTAAGCGCCACGTCTATGCCTTTTGAATGTTTTAAGTATATCCAGGGATGCTGCCTCAACTGTTTCCCTGAGCAGACAGTTTCAACTCTTGATAACCCTTTCAGTGAAGAAATTTTTCCTAATATCCAATCTAAACCTTCCCTGGTACAGCCGTGAACAACTAGTTTCTCTAGGAGAAAGCTGTGGGAACTGCTGTCCCCGGCGCTGAGATCAGGCTGACACACCTGAGGTTCCCCAAATTCTCCTTCTGGCCTTTCTTGTAGATCAGTGTCACATTTGACAACTAATTATAATAACAATAATAATAATAATAATAGAAATTATTATGAAATAGCCGTATATGACTCCTTGCATTGTGCATTTTTCTTCTGCAAATGAAACTATTACAGCTTGTGTTTCTGTATATGTATATTTATAAAATTAGAAAAAATATTTTGTGACACAGGAGTTTATTTAAAGTTTGGAAAGAATATATAAGCCTTGTGTCTTGTTTTATTCATGAGTTAGAAGATACTCTTCTTGTATGATCATGTACCGTATTTTATTACCACATTGCCACAGTTAAAAATAAGCATCGTTTACTGTGTCAGCTGCATTTTCACTGTGATTTCCTCAAACTTTTTTAGTTTTCTGACCATTAATTATTTCTAGTGAGTATTATTATTAGTGACTGCCTAGTTATCCTTGTTTTTTTTTTGGAAATACAAAGTGCATATCTAGTGGAGTTCATGACCTATGTAAACAGGACATGAAAAATATGGCATTCATACCCCCTTTTAACACATAATGAGGTATATTCTTTTAGCAAGTAATTTTGTGTTAATGCCTCCACACTCAGCTTTTGACTGATAATCTGTAGATTCTGCCCTCTCCTTTGGTTTTCCCTATTCCATAAGTCACTTTCATCACTGATGAGGTTAATTGTTTTATATCTGACATTCCTAAGAAACAGGTATTCCATAGCAACAAACAGATTGGATGCAAATGCACAGGTCATGCTCTGCTGAGTAATTCCTTTTACTTGGATACAGTGCCTTTATAAACTTCAGGAGGTATATAAAGCTATATAATCTTTTTCATTGCAGTTTTATCACATTTTACAGTTAAACTAACAGATATTCGGGTAACAAATGGTTATCTACACATAGGAAATTTTTTTAGGATTAAATGGTATTTTTATTACTTTAGTTAGATAATCTCTAAACAGGTATAAAGGGAGTATACAGTTATGTTACTGATACATAGCTCCATAACTTGAGTCTTATTTCTCCTTGATTGCTCCAAGCAAAAGAGATGCAAGCTCTTCTCAACACAGAACACTGAATCACAACAATTCCAAGGAGAAGCCCTATCAAGTTGAATGGTAGGATGAGATGGGGAAATACAAGAAGGGAAGGAGAAAAGAAGAGTGTTCTTGCTGCAGAAGAAGTCAGAACAATCCTTTCCCTTTTTTCTGTTGTATTTGAGGAGCCTTTCTTGACCACTGAAACTGTTTAACCTTCAATTGCTGAAATATTTGAATGAGTTAAGGCTCATCTGAACCGTAATTAGCAGTTAATTGGCAGTGCCAATGTGAGTTTCCTTTTTACATCAGCCATATTTGTATGAACGGGTTGTGTGCAGGAATACTGCAAGAATTCAGGTCCTTTTTAGTTGATGGAGTGTAGCTGACATTCTGCTGAGGTTTATTTTGAGACCAGGTGTGATACATAGACTGCAAAACTTGCCTCACTGCTCATAATTTTTAATATATTGCTTTCCAATAAAATCTGTGTTCTGCAGCTCTTCTGTGCAGTTGGCTACCATAAAGAAATGCTTCCAGTCCTTGGCAACAGCAGAGCTACAAGTTCAAGTATCTTGGAAAATCAAACCTTCGTTTCTGCTGGAGGTTGTGCAGGATGTGTTGGATTCAGGCAGGCATCAGATCAGTCGCTGATAGCTGGAATAGTGCAGGCAGCACAGCAGGAGAAAGATTGACTCACCGCAGTACAGTGGTCCTTAATTCCCTCCAATAGGAAGAAAACATTAATATCCATTTGATTTCTATCCTACAACATTAACTGCTGGTCTCTGCACTGATAATGATAAAAGAACTTCCCTGAGCATAAAGTTTAACTTCATTAAGTGACGACTTTCTAATGAAATATTTCAAATAAAGTATTCTTAGGGCAATCTTTGACAGTTTAGCAAGGAAACGTGGGTGTGAAGGCTTTTTTTGTGGTGCAGACAGTCATGACTGACAGAAGTACGCGGGTGTCTTGACACACTGTTCTTGTCACTGCTCCCCAGAGGGTTTCAGGATGTTTTATGGCCTCTGGAAACAAGGCATGTAGCTTACATCACTCAGTGTTAGAGATGAGATACTTTTGATCACTTTCCAGTGGAGCTGATTGTTAAAACAAATCTCTTTGGGTCCGTACATAGCACCATAAATTTCATTCTGAATCGGGATTGTTAAAAGAGGCACTTCTGTGGCCTGAAAGCTGGACTAACTGAAGAGGCAAAGTTAATTTCTGTAATGATTTAAAATAGAACAAAACTTTACAAGAATGTATAGTATTTTTGTCAAAACATAAATTTTTTAATGCTTTTTCTGTAATAGCCATGACCACATAGTTATTTTTGTGCAGCACCACAGTTAGGTGAAGTCACTGATTTTTGTATAACGGGTAAAAGTTCAGTCTGGTACTTTTTTAATTCCCATTATGTAATTACTAACCAGCTGCATATTTAAATTTACCTTTTAACAAAAAAGTCATAGCAAATTTAAGGCTTTCCAGGTCTCTTATTTTAGAGAGATGACACCTGTACTATTCTATTAATTCTCAAATATTAGCACATATTTCCCTGTCTTATGAAGTAGTTACAAACTTTCCCCATGACATTTTTAATTTTGAAAATTAGGCATAATACAATAGTATTTTGAATGTCTATGACATCTGGGACTTTGCATAGCAATTTGTGATTTATATTATTGAGCATATCCTCATAATTTTATTGAAGGATATGTGCTTTTTAATTTTTCCTTGATTGGAAAGTTATCTCTTTTAGAGTCCATCCCTGAAGACTGCATTCTCAGAGGTTTCCAGATATTGCTCTGCATAGCAAAAATCTTCTTTTTCTGCTGCGGCTTCATTAAAAAGTCTCTTCTAGATCCTGTGTTGCTCTGCAGAGGATCAAACCACTGTAAATGATGGAATAATATAATGGTTTGGGATGCAAAGGGCTTTAAAAATCTCCTAGTAGAAAGTGTCCCTGCCCATGGCAGGGAGGTTGGAACTAGAAAATCAAATGGCCTGAGCATTGTGCATAGGGGAAAGAACAGGATCTTACATTCTGATTTCCAATGATCTAAGGTCCTAATTGGCACATCGGCTGGGAATTAGCATAAAACCTTAATGTTCTGTCAGGGCACAAAAAAATTCCACCCCCAAGCAGTCACCAAATCCAGGAGAGACGCTTCTGTGTGTGACTGGGCTAAGTGTGACTTTTGCTGCAGTGTATCTGTGTTCAGATCTTGCCCTTGGACTGTTGCATCCTGGAATCTATTCCTGACCCCAAAGCTCAACAGAAAGACAAAAAGGCCAGAAAGACCATTGGGGGTGTGAATGATTACTCTGACTTGTGAATGGTCAGGGACTTCTGTGGATTTTGGGGGTTTCCACATTGTTGTATGGTTTGGGTTTTTTTTGTTTTTTGTTGTTTTTTTTTTTTTTTTTTAAACTTTACTTGGACATGCAAAATAGACTTTGGGGAAGAATAGATCTTTTTGAAATTTAAATGAGCATTAATGAGATGAGAAGGGGACCAAATTGAATAATAATGCTTACTCATGTGTGATCAGGTTTGCTCAGCCGTAATTAAAAGATTCTAATTGGTTTGCATTTGTTTTGGATATAAAGCAGAAACTGCATATCTTTTCCATGCTATTTGTTATGTAGTGATGCCAATAATACATGTATTTAATTCAGCTTTCAGCTGGGTATAATCCAAGGCCGTGCTGGAGAACAATTAGAGGAAGGACTTGTATGAATAAACTTGATTGCTGTTAAGGTTTACGTTATTACTTTCTGTAAGGTTTGCAATTACTTCATCTCCTTCATTCAAGCTACCGTTGTAAAGGTCAGAAAAAAGAATGGTTTTGCGGGGAGGAAAGTTATCTTTTGGGCTTTTTTGGAAAGGAATTTCATCTCAATGACAAATGGTTTTTTGCTGATAGGAAGAAAAAAAAAATCAAGTGGTTCAATTAGGGATGAACAAATTCATACAGGAAGATGGTCAGAACTTGTGCAGTTTTCATGCTGTGGATTATCTGAATAGAACTTTTTTGTGTCTGTTAATGCTGAATTCCATCATTAAGGATCTTTAACCTCCAGTGAGATGTTTTGGCTGTACTGACCTTCATTCAGCTTTAGTATTGCATTCTCTCTGAGCCTGTAGGTTTTTGGTTTTTTTAGGCAACTTTCTTATGTTTTTCAGTCCATTAACACCATTCCAGAGTCCTGTGGATTTGACCCCATTTGGCTTGTGCTATTTCTTTCGTGAGGCAAAATATCTTCACAATCCAATGTCTGTCAATAAAATGTGGGAAATGCCAATGAGATCTGGACATTTCCCCTTACCCTCCACACTGAATTTTGCTGCCCATGTTCGTTTACTTAGAAAGAAACACCAGTTTTGTACCTGTAGCTCTTTATATGACTTTGGCAGATTAGATGAGTTACTAGACTGAGCTTACTCTCAACCTTTATTATTGTGCCATTTTGGGTTCTTTGTGGGGGTGGATTCCTGATAATGTAGAACAGTCTATGCTGTTGTCCCCTCCTGACAATATAGAATGGAAATTGAAATGAAGGGAATTTCTCACACTCAAAGTATTTGCATATCCAGTCACAGTGGCTAAGGCCAAAGAACCAGCACTGCAAACATGTGTAAATGAAGAGCAGTTTTGAATGTTTACCCAAGTTTGAAGCTGGGTTTGAACTGGCCAATTGATTGAGCTACTGTGTGAAGTTGGGTAGTCTTTGGGAAGATATTTTTTAGATGACAGTTTTCAAACAATTTGTGATTTTCCCCATTGTACAGAAAACTGCTGTGATTCATCTACTGTAGCTGTCAAAGTATCTAATCGAGGCAAATAGCTTAGGCTTCCTTTCAGTCAGTAAAAAACTCTGAGGAAGTGATCAGTCCCTTTTTAATGTCCGTGAAGTGCATTGTGTTTAAAAATGGCAATTTGCCTTTGTGGATCGTGGAAGGGAAACTGGGTGACCACCTTGGAGTAGAGTTTAAGGTACAGATATTGGGTGCTCTGCCCTGTGATGAGGGGCTGGGCCAAAGCTTGTCTGTAATATTGAATGGTGTTTTAAATGTTTATCTTTTGCTTCACTGTTAGCATGACTCCAATGTTTTGACAAGTTCCATGATAACAAAATGCTGTACTAGTACGTGTTTTAGGAAAAAAAGTTATGTATTTTCAGACTATTTGCTTGTGGGGCTTCATGCTCTTTCCATTCAATTCACAGTTCAGGACAAACCTGCTAAAGACTAACAAGCAGTCTATCCTTATATTCCAGTGATCCTCAAAAGCTGAAAGAAAGGCTTTTCATAGTAACTATACAGTTATTATTGGACTTGAGATTGTGAAATACCTTTCTGTTAAATAAATTTCTAGTGTATAGTATGTTTTGCAGAGTTGAGTTTTGCATAAACACAGAATGGGAGAATTCTATTTTCAAGTAGTGCTAAAATATGGATTTTTTTTCTTCCTGCTGTGAGTGACTGTAAAATACCATACACTAAAAGTGTCAAGTCTGCTGAAAGATAACTGTAAAATATTTGTTACTTTTCATCTTCTAAACAGGCATTAACTTAGAAAAAGATATTTGTAATTTGTTGTCTAAACTGCAATGCTTAATTAAATAACTTCTATTTATTATTATTTATTTGACCATAAAAGCTTGAACTACTTATCAAAATAACTTGCAAACTTAGTATTAATGTAGACCTTTGCAGTATCCCATAACTCTTTGGATTAAAAGTGCACAAAGATAAAACATGAAATCAAAAATATGGACTATGTATCACTTTCATGCCTTGTCTAGCTTTCAGAAATTATGTACTCTCTCTAAGAATATGCAGGAATATATAGGCTCCTAAGGCAGAGAGGTCACCACTCACAAATGGGAACAAAACTTTACCACGGTGTAGATGTCCCCGTGCTTCTGGATTCCACCAAAAAATACCAGAGAAATCATCAGTGGGTGTGCTGTAGGTGGTATTTGCAGTTTGTGCTGACAGCCTGGCTCATGGAGAAAGCCTTAGTCCCCAATCCAGAGTTGTGAGGGGTCAAATATGATGGTGGTGTAAAACTAAATCCTGTGAGAAGGTACCTTTGGCACTCTTGCTTTGGGATTGATCTCTCCCACCCTCATTAGCTAACGAAGCCTGAGGTGGCTCTGTGTGAGTGGATAGTCCAAGCTCCACTCCTGTGTGTGAAGGCACCTCTTTGTCTTTTTGGGACATCATAGGAAACCAAAGTCTTTCCCACAGCTTAAATCTCTCAATTTTTCTCCTTTGCATCCTTCAGAAAATGGAATATCAATTCCAATTTCTGATGTATAACTTTCAAGTCATCTTTGGTAAGGATAAAGACCTTCCTGACATAATTTCAGTATGGCTAGAGGCACCCACATCATCATTTGTATTTAGCCTTATTTAGTACTTTTGACAGACCTGAGAGCTTATCTAAGAGAATTAACCAGCTGGTGACGCTTAGACAGGCAGCGGAGTCATTTTGCTGTGTCCCTATAGCAGTAAGACTCTGCTCCAACTTCATTTTTCTGTGCAAAGGATGCAATTCTGAGGCTGTTTCACATCTGTGGATGGTTATAGGACTACTATTGTGGATTTATTAAGAATGCAGAGACCCTAGCATAGGAACCTGCTCTGAGTTCCCACAAAGCTTAGCCTTTCTTGTCAGTCATCTGTAGACAGATGTGGGGATTAACCACTTTATCTAATTAGGCTCCTTGATTAGTTGTTAAGCTCTGCAGCTCTCTGTGCTAAAGTCTGTGTTGTTGCAAGTCTGTAAAGGGCACTCCAGGCCCCAGATGGGCTGCAGCCAGGAGGTGTGCCCAGGCTGCAGACAGATCCATTTGCAGAGTGCTGCCCTGAGTTAGGTCAGTATCCTGCAGCTCTGTGGGCTGTTCTGCTGCTGCACACAACATGAATTTTTCAAGTCTCTCACTCATTCAGTCTCTGTCTCTCTAGCTCATCAGTGTGAGAGCAATTCAAAGCTGGAGGCCAGCTTTAGATGTTCCAAATGATCCTTGGGGGAGCCTAGAGAGTTAGATTTCCCTTGGCTGAAGTTGACCTTTATGAACCTAAAGTCAGTGCATAAAATTTGGCAAAACATATTCAGTGTCAATTTAAACTGCACTTACCTCTACAGGAGTAGCTGACTTATTTAATGTTCATACATGAGGCTGTACTTACAAGGAGTTTATTTCAGCTTAAGATACTCAGTCTTTCCAAGAATTCAGATGTCCTTCAAGTAGAAGATTATTCCCTTCTAGTAATTTTTTTAACAATTGAATCCTCCACATTCTTCTTGGCAGAAAAATCTGTTTATTCTTTTTCTGTCCTTTTTTTCCCACTAGGAACATTTCAAATAAGGACTATTCTCCTTTTTCTCTGAGCAGGAAAAGGAGTTTATTAAAGAATTGTCATGTATCATTGAAGAGTGGAGGTGAAGTTACTTTAGACATATACGTATTTCCAGACTGTCCACTTCTACCTCCTTGTGATAAATTATTGAATGAAGAACTAAAGTCACTTTGTGACTCAGTGACATGGAGACTCCACCTCAGCTGCTCAATATTGAGCCATTGTCTCAGATTTACCGTTTCAAATTCCTTTATAATCTCTCCTGACCAGTTTCTCATAAAATGATTCAGGTTACCTATATGGTTTTCATTCTGTTCCCCAAACTAAACCACATTTGGAACCATATTGGAGAGCAATTACCTGTGCATGGTGGAAGTGTTTATGGGCAGTAACCTCTGCTGATGGCAGCTCTATGTCAAGATGAGGGTAGAAACCTTTCTTGTTCTTTTGAAGGTAGGACAGCCCACAGCTTCAATTTAAAAACACTTAAATTTGAATGACTGTATAATAGTTATTTCTAAACATATTTATTGTCCTTTTATATTTGGCAGTAATATTGACTCTGTCATATCCTCCTGCTTTATTCATGCTGGTATGTGTAAAGCTGGTTAGAAGACGTATTATTTCCTTTTGAACTTAATTTTCAAAGTTGTTTTATAACACCCCCTTAATAAAAACGGAAAAAAAAAGTGTTCTTTGACAATTACTGGGGAGGGAAATAGCTGACTTTACGAATACTGGAAATCATTGTGCAATCAAAGAAAAACATTATTCTTTAGCTGAGACTGTCTGTGCGCTTGGCAAAAGAGCAGGGCAAACATCAGATGATCGATGGAGATGCACTGACCTCAGCTGACTGCTGTAATCTGTTAATTTGACGCCTTTTTCTCTTGTGCTGAGCTGATCCTGGCTAATTACATGTGTTTTCACCAACATGGAGGAGGATGCAGAGACAAAAACCTCCTGATCTAAGAGCTGTGCTGCCCCAGTTCAAAAAGTGGTCAAAGAGAATCTCCATTGACTATGAAACAATTTCCAGTATTCATAACCTTGCCCTGGGGTTTTTTAGTTTCACATCAGCTTTAGGGTAGCCTGTGCTCAAATTCTGCATAAGGACGTAAACTTTCCCTGAAAGTTTTCCCTTTATATGTAGGGATTTATCAAGAAAACTCCAAAGTGATGTGCTGCATATTAACATATATTTTAACAGCTACAAATACTTGAAGGAATAAAATCAGACTTAGATAAGAAACACCCCTCTGTTGAAAAGGAGTGGAGGCTAGCTGAAAAAAAAAAATCTGTACATGTCTGGATTCACCTACCTGTTCTACTTTAAAATTATGACTAGTTTTCTGTTCCCCTGTTCTTTTTATTTACTCTTATATGGATTTATTTATTCTCTTCTACTGCTAGAAAGAAACTATTTTGGTCTTTTGCATTTGGTGTAGTGGGAATTGAATATGATGAATGAAACAGGTAAGAAATAAGTATTGATTTAGCGCTGTGTTTGCAGGCTGCTTGGCATTCTCTGAAAACACATTACATTATTCTGAGTTAATAATCAATTAGTAATAAGATTTCCATAATCCAGTAATAGCTGCAATAAAGGACAATTTACGGGGCTGGGTATTGTTGGCTATAATAGAACACGTAGCATTGCTTTTGCCCACCATTAAATATTCCCTGGAATTCATCTTGCTGGTAGAGTAATGAAAATGGTATTGACCATATTTAGTAAATATTACCACATAAAAATCAGCAACCGTCCTGCCTTAAAATAAACTAGAAATAAATTGAATGCAATTAATTTTCTTATTTCCTCTTGTTGTAAGAAGCTACAGTAAAATATAGGTAGGCTGAAAAACAGATGTTGGAGAGCTTTTCTGAGAATGGGACAACTTATGTTCAGTGGGTAGAGTAGAAAATTCTGCACTCTGATGAGGCGCAGTTTTATGATACCAAAACATGGAAGGCAAAGGAAAGTGAAGTTGTACTCATTTTCAAGACTTTACTAGTAAATTCCTTCTCAGTCAAGATGATTTAGACATTCATCTCTGAGGCAAACGTCCTAACCCACAGGCTTTCTCCTGAACATTCCCTTTGAAATGTTCAGAACACAGAAGAGAATTCAAAATGTGCTGAATATAAAAGTAGTTCTTTTGAAGCAGTTTCCACATTTCACAAAATCCAGCAGTTACAATGTAGGTGCAACTAGATTGTAATTATTTTCCTTCTTCTGTAAGACTGTTTTATTTTCGTTTGCAAATAATTGATCTATGCCAGCAGAATTCAATAATACAGAGCACCTGTCCCCTCTTAGTGATGAGCTCTGTGAGCTGTTTCACCACCAGAGAAGTCAGAAGCAAGGAATACATCACAGCTGATGCAGCACTTGCGAAAACTTGCTTTGGGTTTGGGTATCAGCTTTCTGTTCCCAGCTTAAGTTACTGATTTGGCCTTCCTTTTAATTTTGCTGCCTTTTTCCTATTTTCTGATTTGGCACAATGGGTGGCTGAGGCTTTTAGCTATGTTGGCCTGTTTCAGAAAATTAATTTACATACTTAACATCCTTTGAATCTGCTTGAGATAAAGATCTAATTAATCTAAACATGGCAGGCAAGTATAATGCTAAGGCAAATAGAAAATCTGTGTTTAGGAGTATTGACTCCTTTGTCTAATGTTGCAATGCATTTCTACTTCACATTAAAAAAATTATAAACTAATGCTTTAGGCGATTTGTATGCAAATTCATTTCAATTGTTTTCTGATGAGTTACACTTGGAATTTGTATGGGATATGCTGTAGGTGAAATTTAGTAGAACTATATTTTTTCTTCATAAAATTAACTCCAGTGTTTTCAAGAGTGCTAAATACTGTGACTGCTGTTCTTTTCACACCAGGCTGTGAACTTGATAGTAAATAGAAGCCAATAATGTATTTAAAAATACAAAGGATATGGTTTCTAAAGGAAGTTGACTATATTAAAATGGTAGATGTTTTGTCTATCCAGGCAATTACCCTCTAGGATTCTGAAGAATTGTAAAGAACACTCAAAAGACTATCAGCAGTTTACAGAACTGAAATGTCAGAAATTAACTTTTATAACAGTCTTTACTCTAGCTATGTTCTCTTAAATGAAACCTATTGGATAAGACACTGGAAGCTTTCAAAGTATTTTCTATTCATCACACCATTGTAGCCCAGACTCAGCAAAGCATATTAATCTGTGAGCAAAAATAAGCCTGTGTATAAGTCCTTTTCTAGATGCAAAAACACTTCAACATATGGACAAATTCTTTAGTAATATTACAGCTTTTATCAGTAGTTTAAAGTGCTGGCAAACGGAAATATATTATAGAGCATCTGGCGTGCAAGGGCCTGAATGGAAACTCTATCTGTGCAAAGCCAGAACTTTGAGGATTTAGGGATCTGTACCCTTCTGAATGTCTTATCTGATTTTTAGTTTTATAAGTGGAACATGCAAACATTTTATGCCCACTGGGATGTTTGTAATCCCATTTCTAATAATCAGGAAAAATGTAAGCTGTCTATTTTGAATGCCCTGTTGATAAGCATTTCAACAGGATGATTCAACGCTTACACTGTGCTGGATTATCTGAGATAGATTTCCCTGTCAAAGTAGCATTTTGCATATGACAAGTTTTTCTGTGCTACTACGCCATTGAATTTTTTAAAATAAATGTTTTTGTGTCTGACAGTATACCCCTGCATATGCCATTGCATCCAGAATGTAAGAAACTATTACTTTTTTTCTGTTTTCTCTGCCTAGCTTAAAATGTGTTCAAAGTTGCATAGAGTTATAATACAATAGGAGAGAAATAATTTTAGTACAAACGATCTTTTCAAGAGTCCACCATTTCCTTACATTTTTTTAGTTTATTGAATGGCTGATAAACATGATATGCTGCATGTTTGAGAGAAGCAGAATAAAAAGGACATAATTGATCCTTGTCAATGCCTCTCCCTTTTACAAAAACTCTTCAGAGATTTAAGATATGTGATTATCTAAAATTGCCTTTTCTTTACGGCTCATTCAATAACATATTTCCATATTTATGAAAAACACATGGAATTCAAAATTGTGTTGGACGTGGCCTTATAGCTGAGTCCAATCACCAGCATTTAGAACTATATCTTGTGTGTTAGTCAGACTGTTTCTGGTTGTGGTATGAAATTCAAAAGATGGAAAATCAAATCCTTGAGGGGGAAAAAATGAAAAATATTGTATTCTTCCATTTGTGAGGGACATAATCATTACAGCTGCTCATTTCTTGAAATGGTAAAGCCTGATTTGAAAAGAGCTTTTCTAAATAACTGCAAAACCAAGCCTAATCCATAACACCTACATCTTATCACGAACAGGATTAAAGGTCTCTCTTCTGAATTGGCACAGTGAAAGTCTGGATTTACTTTTGCTCTCTGGGAAGAGGAGGACGCTCGGCTGGGCTGGAGGAGGCTGAGCAGGTGCTCCTGATCCAGAATTGGTGTTCCAGCTGAGGAGCTCTGCCGCACTCTTGGCTGGAGGGCTGTGTGGAAGGAGCTGGCAGTTGGGATCACAGCAGAGATGGATAACCTTTCTGGAGCCTAACCAAGGAGACTTTGACGTAGGAGACAGGGGAAGTACAGAACAGATCTGAAGGGAGATGGCTTTAGAAGAATGTCATTAATCTAAGGTGACAGAGAAGGAGAGAACTGTACGGGGCAAGCTGAGAGAATATCCTGAATGGATGATGATTTTTCTGGCTGTCTGAAGAGGAGGCAGGTTTTTCCACAAAATGCATAAATTTCTGGAAAGGACCTGGAAGGTCTGGAGTGACTTATCTGTCCCCATTTCTCAATTAATACCGAGTAAATGATGTCTTGTTCATCTTCTTTACCTCTGTTCCCATATTATGAGGTAAAAATTCTTTGTCAACAGCTTGGAAATCTCCTTGTAAATGGAGAAAATCCCACGGAATCTTGTGTTGTGTCAGCATTTCGTTTTTGTAGTCTTATCTTTAAGAAGCACAGTTTTAAAAAAATACATATTTTATATGTATGATAATATAGTAATGCTATTTATTATTTAGATTTGAAAAGATTCCCTGACACATTTATATATAAGCTGTTTAAATATATTCCAATACAGTGACTCATTATATAAAACCTAATACAAATTAAAAGTAAAAATCCCATGATTGTTTCTTTGAAAATTTAGTGTCTATCCTTACTTGAAAGACACAACAGCACAACACAGGATTCTTAAGCCTGTAAGTGACAACATAGACATTTCTATTAAGCTTTAATTTAGTTTAAAAATACTTTTGAGTAATTTATGACTTCATAATTGAAAGAGTCATGCTCACCTGGTTTACATACAACAGCACACTCGAGCAGCAAATCTGAAGACATCAGTCATTATTACTAGTTAGCAGCCTGGTTGTAGTATCCAAATAAAGGACTCTATGCCTAATAAAAGGAACTTACGGAAAGGAGATCCTGTATTTCCTTTAGCAGTTATTTATTCATTAACAAGTCAAAGTTTTTAAACTTCACTGAATCAGGGTTAGAAAGTTGCTGAAGAAAATATGGTGTATTTTCTGCAATTGTGGCAGCCAGTAAAACAAGAGTAAAAAGTACACTAAGACCAATGAAGTATCTCTGGTGAGGTAGTTCTTCTGTCTTTCAGTTTTCTACAGTCATATTTTTTCTTCCTTTTGGCCTTTTTTTTCATTGCAATCCTACAAAGATGAAACGAAACCTTCTCTTTTCCTCCTGATTTTGAGGACAAAGGCTCTCTCTAAACACTGTGCAATATGATTTTGGTGGAAGAAAAAGAGTGCTGTGCTCTATAGAAGTAAGTACCCATAGGAGACTACAATCAAAAGACAGTATGAACTTGAGCAGAAACAAAGAAAGAGGAACTGTGATTCAATGGTGGATGTTTTGTTTAGTTTTTTTTCTTTTTCTTTTAATAATTCAGGAATAAATCCCACTGTTAGCATCAAGAGTCATCAGTTCCCTTCCTGGGTAAGTATCTTGGATTAAAAAAATTTTTCAGTACTCCATTTCCAACAGAGAACGGAGATAGCAGAAGAGACAGAACATTTACCCTACGTGGCATGTTACAGTCCTGATAAATGCAGCTCACAAAGCTCAGTGTTTCTGCTTCCTTTGATGCCCAAAGAACTCAGAATTTGCTCTTTGATTCGATTGCTGCCAGCAGCAGCTTATGTGTTTTTGGTACCACGGAGAAGTTCCATCCAGGACATGAAAGTCTGAGAGATGCAGAGCAATCAACCCCAAGGGCAGCAGCCTGCAGAGTGATGCAGTTTTTCTCACTTGGGTAGACTGAAAGACTAATATTAATTTAATCGAGCTAAGCTCTGCTTATGCCTTCTGCTCCTGTTTTGCTGTCCTGTGTGTTTCAACTCAGAAGTTGGAAAAATTAGGCTAAATAATTGGTTGTTCATATCAGTGAAATACGTAGAGCACAGGGCAGTGCAAGATAGGGAGATAACAGGACTAAGTCAATATAGCTTTTATGCTGGAAAACTTAAATTACTTCTTCTTAAGTGTGACCAGGCATGAAAATACCTTTCCCAAGGATATTACCTGATTGGCATCTTAATAATAAACCCCTGACCTCAAGTAGATTTAATAGTTTATTATTCTTTAATATGTTTTTAGAGGTGATGATTGGTTTCCGACTTCACTCTGCTGCTTCTTGAACACGATATGTGAAACTTAAACTTGCAACCTGGCATGAAGGACAGCTTGATCTGATGAAGGAGCATGATCCTGTGGCTAAAGGGTTTAGGGCACTCTGCCTCTGGGAATAATCTTGGTTTTTTTTTAACTGCGATCGTCTGTATGCATCAAGGGCCCTCATCCAGTTCTTGAAAATCTTGTTCCTTTTTGCTTTCTCTTTGGATGTCTGACTTGCTGGCACCACAAATGTCCTTTCAGCAGGGGAACACACCTTCCTGCTAAAGGTGTATTGCTGGAGAGGGGGAGAGAGGGAGGTCATCACAGCTCTCATCCCATGTTTGTAAGTGAAAGTGATTGTGAATAGCAAAGTTCTGTCATTCTGCTGCTTTGCATGTGTTGCTGAAACAGGGATGAATTTCGTGGCATATCAAATGCTTTGTCTCTATCAAAGTTAAGGCCTATTTGTTCAATCATTCAAAAAAATGCATCTCATTAAAAGTTACGAAAACTTTTTATTTGATGTCAATATACATTTATTTTAAATCTTTGCTGTGATATCCATTCTCTCTGCTTCTCTAAGCTGATGTTTTTCAGAACTGAAGGAAATAGAATCAAATAATAAAACAAATTTTATAGTGTTCTATGCATTGTTCTGTGCTGGCTGTACTTCAGGATCTGACAGATGACAGTCCTGAAATCTCTGTATGCTTATCTAATCTCTTTCAGAAAGTTCAAGACAACCTTACTTTTGACAAAAGTGTAACTGGCAGTATCTGTGGAATACAGCTTTTTGAGTTCTTAAAGTTTTTTATTGAAAACCTTCCAAGTGTGCTTGATATATATATATTGTCTAAGACCATTGAGTTCAACCATTAATGTAAAAATACTAAGTCCTGCACTAAACCAGGTCCTCAAGAGCCACATTGGCACGTCTTTTAAATCCCTCCAGGGTTGGTGACTGAACCACTTCCCTGGCTATCCTCTCCCAGTGTTTGACAACCCTCTCTGTGAAGAAATTTTTCCTAATATCCAATCTAAACATTCCCTGGCACAATTTGAGGCCATGTTGAGAATCTTTTCCGACTCCCGCCTGGCTACAGCATCCTTTCAGGGAGTTGTAGAGAGTGACCATCCTTTTCTCCAGGATAAACACCCCCAGCTCCCTCAGGTTTGTATGTGACAATTTTTAAAGTTGTCTCAATGTTATGACATAATACAAGGAATCTGATTTAACATACACAAAAATGTAGGAAGAAAATGACAAAACGTTTTTTCTTGGGGGCAAAGCAGTATTAACAATAAACTACTTAGTCTGTGCAGGGGAGCAAAAATAACACCAGGATTATTGCTGAACATTATTCGTGTTTATGAATCATGTTGTGCAAAAAGGTTCCCATACAGAATTTTACACAGCCTACATTTTAAGCAGGTTATGAAGCACAGAAATGTGCCTAGTCTAAATATATTCTTCTTACAGGAAGATTCCTCATTTTTCCCTTTCTGATGTAACAGTTCACCAGAGCAGAACATCATGTAATTAAAATATATTAAATTTGACTCCCCAAGCACTTAGTTTTAGTGGTGAAGAGCAGAGGAAAAGTTGTATATGCTTATAAATAAGAATATGAAAAACAGTTGTGAGATATCCCTCGATGAGGTTTGTGGTTTTCTGTAACTTGAACTCTGGTCATGTCCCCCCAAATGGCTTAACCCTTCCAAAACATTAAATTCTTCCACTTTGAGAGGTGAAATCCAAAATTAAAAGCAAATTTTTGAGTCTCAGCCTTACTTTGCAGTCCTAAGCATTGTTTTTGCCTATATGCTGCCAAACAATAGGGCTGACACCACAAATATGTCAAAACCTCAATTTATCATCTGTATCAGTGTTGTGTAAAATTTATTAATCCCTGCAGGAAATAAAAATGCAGGTTTTTGGTTTGTATGCTTACCGTGTCCTGTAGCTGGAGTGAGCAGAGTCAGGGAGCTGAGTCGAGGACTTGCTCCCGGAGGCTTTCAGGCACAGCAGGTCAAAATGCCACAGTCAGTGCTGTAGATGCTTTCTGTAGATGCAAAAAATTCATTTTGATAGACATCCAAAGTCAAAGTAATGAAATTCAATTTCTTGTTTGTTGCAAATTTTTATATTAAAGTGTGCCTTTGACGCTTGCATCAAGATTGTGATTGTGAGGTGTTTAAAATGATTGGGTTATTTCATACAAATATCTCTGACTATTGCTATTTAATTTCACTGCAGAAAGCTTGCAGATATGCTGAAAAGTATAATCCTTCAAAAGAAGCTTGTTGCAGCCAGAAAAAAAGATAGTCTTGTAATTGAGGTGCCATCTGGGATCACAGAAGGTCTTCTTTGACTTTTTCCTTAGCTCTGTGTCTGTTTTGAGAGTGACCTTTTGGGAATGTTCTTTAGTCCTTGTACCACTGTTTTTCACGTAAGGCTGGATGTAGTGAGTATCCTGTGAGCAGCTGTGGAATTTATATGGCATCAAAAGTGCAGCTCACCTGGTCCCAGGGTGCAGATCCAAGGCTTCACCTTGGAAAATTAGGCTCGGAAGGCAGAGCAGCAGGAGGGACCGCAGGGAGCTGAGAGCAGCAATTCATTATTCCTGTCTCTTCCCCCTTTCTTCCACTGCCATGACTCAGTTCATTTTGCCCTGTCAGACCGTGGATGTCACAGTTTTACCGTGCTCCATTTTCAGGGGCATGTTGACATTCCATCTCCAATGGAGTTGAACCTAAATGAAGAGTCAAGAAATTCCTCCTGGTGTTTGTAGTCCTGCAAATCAGCCTGTCTGTAATGGATCTGTATAACCAATGCTGCTGCTGCTGCTGCTTGCTTACAAACTGCTTCCTCAGCCTTAGCAACTCTGCAACATGTAGTTGAGAAATTAATTAGTGTTTTAAGACAGAGATAGTGGGATGTTTGTGCATTGCTAAAGTAAGCAACAATTTGTATACGAAGATTGTCAGATTATTTAGTGGTGTTTGAATTGTGTTAAAGGCTGATACAAAAAGAGTAACAATTTGTTGTGTACAAGAATAGTTTGTAATAGCCTTTTTATTTGGTGCCCTAACTTAGGATGCTTTGTAATACTTACATAATATTTGGGATTCGGGGTAGCAGTCTTGATTCAGTAATGTCCCATAATGTTTCTGCCCTCACCTGAATTCACCTACGTATATTTTAAGACCTGAGAACTGGTGTGTTACTTCCCAAAATGATCTGAGACCTCTATTCTGTCAAAGGCTGAGGTTTTTATAGCAGTTCAAGTAGTAAAAAGGTGAACTGGAAAGTTTTGTCATTCCCACAATATTTAAAATTCAGAAGCCCCTGCTATTTAAAACACAGAGATATATGGGCCAGATGCTCTTCCTGGCAGAAGTTATTATCCTTCCAGTGAGGATCCTTTCTTGCCATCTTTGCTTTGTTAGCTTTCCCTGATATTCAAAATAGTAGGAAGGAAGGAAATGCTTTCTTCTGCGAAAAAAAAGCCCTGTATTTTTCTTATAGGGCCTTCTCACAAGCTTTGAAGAGCAGTGTTTGAAGGTGGGAGTGGTAAGTTCATCGAATAACACACCTGAAAACTGTCTCTTTACCTAAAAGGTCCAAGTTAATGTTGTCCTATTTTTCCTTTGAGGGCTGTTAAGGAAACGGGAGGGGTTTTGTTTACAGAACCGAAATCCTATTGTAACAGAAACCTCAAACCAAACAAAAAAAAACAACAAAAAGCTTTTTTTTCCTAAAAAGCTTTGCTGTATTAAAAAAAAAAAAAAATCACTTTCTGTTGTACTTTGCAGTACAACCTTAACTGTGCTTTAGTTCCAAAAACCAGTGTAGTAGGCAGATTGCCATATTGTCTGGCAATATCTCAATAATGAAATTTTCTGGTCTTCCAGTAGGAATCCTGAGGGTACAGACCTGAAAATGAGATTCATGTATACTATATTATTTAGACATTTTTAGCTCCTATATACTGAGGCGAAAGGCTTTTAGTTCATATTGAAAAATAAAGACATACCACAGAAAAACACCCCAACAAATATTTAAGGGTTATATTTAGAGTCATTAGCTGTAAATATGGGGGGGAAAAAAATCAATATCATTGTTTTCTCTTATTGAGTTTTTCCTCAAGACGTTAACAGAGGGATTTAAAACAAACTAAATGTCTGCTGTTATTAAAGTAATTTAATATCCTAAGAACTAAAAGTTCTTTTACTGAGTGTGACTTTCTCATAGCTTGGTCACTGAAAAGCAAACTACCCAGCTTTTCCCTGATATTGCTATGTTGCTAGAGTAAGTTGTCTTTTTACTTTTTTCTGTTTTTTTTAAACTCTCCTTTCACAGGTGAAGTTCCATGCTTTGCTGCATGTCTTAAGTTTCAACTTCTGCTGTTTCTATTGCTGTGCTGGGAAACTTGCCAGTGCACACAAATCAAAGTTATGTTGTCTTTGCTTGTTTCCTCATGCTGAACTCTAACAAAAACCCTGCAATGCAAAAGCTATAAAATATTCTAATTTCATGCTTTATTTTCGGTAAATTGAAAAACAGGAGCTTTAATCTGTGTCTTTTAAGTTTATTATTGAAAGTGCAATTGCTGGCATTGAGAAAATCGTGGAGAATCCAATGGGTTGTGTGTGAAGGAAAGAGAGAGGGAGAGATTTCTGCTACTGCCTTTGTTTTCCTTCAGTTCATCTCTTTTGGAAAGGAATCTTTGCAGAATGGCAGTGGCAGCTTCAGAGGTTTCCATGTCTTCCCTCATTTGCCTTGTTCATAAAGAAAAGGGCTGGAGCAGCCATTGGAATGGAAATGGTGATGATGTGACTCCCTTGCTATTGTGAGTCATTTACTCCAGTACACATGTGATTCCTCTTCTGCCCTGAGGGGGCAAGATAAATGCTCCACTTGCCTGAGAAAACTAAAATTTAAAAAGTCACACTCCTATTTCCTCATTTGTGCTGCTTGTGGAAGAGGGGATGAGCAGAAAGCTTTCCTTTCCTCACTAGTTTTAAGGAAAATGGCATGAAAAAGTCATTGAATAATTATGTATGACAAAAAGCCAATTTAGTGACCTTGTTAGGTGAGGCTGAAAGAGCCTGAACTGTTATATACACACTGCTTGGCGTATCTACCTCTTCCTGGAGCTTTCTTTCCCATGGCATTTTGAAAGAATCTATCATAATATTCCGTTCATTTCTACCTTTAAATGTTTGCATTGCCTACATTAAAAAAAAAAAAAAAAAGGAATAAAATCCTGACTCGCATGTTATCCCTAGCTGTAAGAAGTTAATAATTAGTGAAATTGGTTCTGTCTCATTGAAATGCTCTTTCATCTCAAGCATTAAGACATCTTATCAATTCCAAAAGATTTTTTCTTTAGAAAAAGAATTCTCTAAGCATCATTTGGCTGCTGGCAAAGATATTGCATTGTTATTACTACCTTTACCCACTGAGGTTTGCTGTATCCATTTTAGCTAAAATCACATTTCTATAAATGGCCTATCAGTTGTGCATTTCCCTTGCACTCTGGAAATGGAAATATTATTTCAAACAGTTTTGAAATAGTCTACACCGACTACAGCCGTCTCATCTGATTACATAAAATCTAGGGAAAATTGTTTTGGGATATACAGCAAATAAATTAGGTCCAAAGATTTTTAAGTGTTTCAACAGTTTGCAATGAATGAATAGGCCAAGTGCTGGCTTTTGAAGTGCAGCAAATGTGTTAAAAAGCTCAGTGTTGGAATTGTAGGAGTTTTCAAATAATTTCAGTTTTGTCCTTTAGAATGAACTTTCATTTTCATTACAACACAATGAAAGTATGAAGCAGAAATAGTTTCTTGTGGTCACTCCCCTGAGAGGGCACACACAGCTCTGCTCATGGCTCTGCCCTTTCAGCCCTGACTTGGTAGGAGGAAGGTGGGGAGGCCTTAAAGGGGAAAACTCCATTTTCTTCTTTAGAAAAATATGCAATTCTAGAATAATCCTAGGCCTAAAGCATTTGTGATGCTGTCAGTGACGACAGAGTTGGCTCAGTGCCAGCTTGCAAAGGTGCTGCATGGGAAGAGACTGGGGGATTTTTACAGGGATTTGAGGTAAATAAGAACTCAGATTTATTCATTTTTACATTTGTGCGTGATGTACCTGGAACACCTCACAAATAGGCTTGTAACCTTCTGGTGTTCAACCCTCTGAAGGGGTGAGAGGGAAAAAGAATGGCCTGTCTTGTGTTAAGCAGGAGTCAGTATTGCTCGTGTCTGGATTATGCACGAAACTCCCTATTTTATGAATGTTTCTGATGTTCCCAGCATTAAGTTATCCGTATTTTTGCTTCGGATATTTATGTGCTGCTAATAATGATGATGATTTTATGTGTTGTGTACAGTGTAACTCATCCCCATGTACCAATGCTTCATCTGCTTCAGGACTGTAATTAAACAGAGCTGGATTTGAAATGCTCGTGGATACTTCATTGGAGCTAATCTTCAGACATGGAAAGCTATTAGCATGGCTGAATAATAGCTCAGAAGTGTCTTTTGTTTTATCAATATGCCTAATAGACTTTGCTGCCACAGAAAAAAGAATTCTAATTTTACTAGGAGAGTCTTCTGCAAGTTAATTTTAGGAAAATGCTAATAACTGGGGGAGTTCTTGAAAGAGTTGAGAGAAATTCCTACTTTTTTTTGCAATCTGTCTCTTTAGTGCTGTTTTAAAAGAAACTTGTGCTAGTTGGTGTCTGTGGTTTGGTCTATTTTTGTATAACTTCCATGGTGCCAGACATTTTCACCATTTTAAGTCCTTTCAAAGCTGTTAATGAAGAGAATTTTAGTTCATCTAGGTATTAATAATGCTGGAGATGTAAGTTAAGCAAAAATTAAAAAGCTTACATTGCAAAATGAACTCCAAAAGATAATAATAATTATAATTTTGCACAAATTATGAATTTTCAAAGGTAAAGTTAGAAGTCCACTGTTGTCAGAATTAAATATTCTCTGAAACAACCCTTTAAGTGACATGTGTTAACTTCTTTGTGCCAAATATTGTAAAAAACTAGACCTACCCTTTTGTAGACTAACTATAGTATTTTAGACATTTTATCCTTCAGATTTCTTTACAGGGGAAAAGGAAAGAAATAATAAGAAAAAACCTGCACACTCATACTCTTATCAGATTTAGAAAGTCTGCCTTGGTAGAAAGGAAATATTAATATCCTTGCAGAAACCTTTATTGATTCTTAGTCACTAGAACATATTAAATTTTATATACTCCTATTTTATAGGAAAAATCCAGATTATGTTCTTAATATTTTCACTTCCTTTCACCTCCCAGTGACACGTAGGCATGATGATTTGTATGTCTTTAAGGGATCTTCTGCTGCTGTCTTGGAAAGTAAATCCAATACAGCTGCACAAAAACCCATGGAAATTTTAATGAGAAGCAGAGTGCAAAATATTTTGATTAATACTGCAATTCCCTGCCAGAGTGCCACAGTGCCATAAGACCTGATTTAGCAGTGGCAGAGAAATCCATTGTCAACCATTGACTTGAAATACACGGATTTAACCCTAAATGTTGGTAGTGATTCACTTTCTCAATTTGAAATGCACTTGGCTTCCAGTGCTGGGTGTAACATAAATACTCACATTTGACTTGAAAACACATCACCTATTTCCTGCAAATATTTTCTATTCTCCTTTCTCTTCCCCAGGCCCCACAGAGGGTCTGAGATCTGGATTTGTGTTTTTGTTGCAGAAGAAAAGGTTTTTCCGGAGGAAGCTGCAGAGGCATTCCCACAGCCCTGACAAATCTGAGCTCTCATGGCTGAGGGTTCCTGCCCTCCCCTGGAGTTCTGTGTCTCTAAGTACCTCAGACTGAGGTAACCCTGGATGGAAATCAACTCCAAGGCTCAGTGGGATGCTGCTGGAGGTTCCTATGGCTGGAGCCATCAAATGTGTGCTCTCTCTCTCATTTTATTTGGATAAACATTTGGAAAATCTTATTTTTTTAATGAGTAAGGATTTGTAACATTGAAATTCCATGCTTGCTGAGGAAGGGTGAAAGAGATGACTAGATATGATATTCTTTATGAAGTGGAAAAAATAAAAAGCATAATCCTTTAATTTTTAAATTCTAGAAAAATAAAGGATTGTCACCTTGATTCTATATGTTTTTTAAAAGCAAGATACAAAGTTCTCTGTTGAAATCATATGAGAACATATTTTCATGAGAATTTTGTAAGATAGCTGTTATTTAAACGGTGAGTAACCTCACTGACCCCCACGATAACCAGGGATATCTGAAACTGAATTATGTCAAAGGACATATCTTCCAAGCCCATATCTGATTGACAGCTGCCAGGTTACATTTCAGTGTTAGTTTTATAGATCATTGTGTGGAACAATTGCTGTGTTAGGATAATCCATTTCCAGTTCTATAAATCAATTGTTTGTCAAATATTGAAGGTAAATCTTGAGGCCACACTAGACATCTCCTTCACAGTGACAATTGTCGTACTAGGGCTTTGTCTAAGAGTTTTCTTTAATACAAAAAGAGCTACATGGAGAATTTGTTTGTTGGCATGCAAGGATACAACTCAGGCTTTTTAGCAGAGATGTTTCTGTTCTGGGATTTCAGATTTATAGTGATGATCCCAGTCACTATTTGTCCTGGGGAGAGTCTTTCTGTTGACTTTAGGGAGTTTGAAGTGAATTTAGAAGTCTTTAATCATTGACTAATTTAAAGTATATTTTGGAATATATAAATATACAATAAAACTCTTTTTTGTAAAGTATATAGGTATGCCAACTACCTAACAAAGTATGCCATTCTGACTATTGTGTATAAGGGAAACATCCTCCAGTTGGAGTAGGAAGATGATGATTAAATATTTGATGAGGAAAATGAAGTCCTAAACTGCTCTGATTGCAATAATTCTACCAGTGGTCACTCTGCAGCAAAGCCATTTTTCTTAATTAGTCAAATTTCTGACACCCTTAAAGCATGCACTGACAGGGCACAACCTTGGAGTGTTGGCTTTATTCTTTGGAATCATTCAGCTGAATAAAAATAACCAAGTGTATAAAAGCAAGTGAGGAGCAACAAAGATTGAAATTGGTAGGTTTGGTTTTGTTTCTGTTTTTTTTTTCTGTGCCTCTTACTGTGTTCTTTGATGTTTATTTCTGGATTATTGTGATCTGTTCAAGGCTTGGAGAACTGATAGATGTTCAAAGTAGGACAGAAATTCTGTTACTTTTAGCAGTAGATCGAATTGAATGGGGGAAACTGTAAAGAGTTTGCTTTTTAAGAATTAAGATTATGGATGTAGGGCTGACATTTGAAGCAGCTACAATATGGCATTTGGGCTTAAAATACTAATAGAAAATAATTGAAACTATAATTCTTAGTATCTATCACAGATCCTTGTGGTTTTGCTGACCTGTACCCCTCCTGCCCTGGGCTTCAAATTGATGCACAGAGGGAAAGTCTTTGGGACAAGCCAGGTCCTGCTGTCGCAGTCAATAGCAAATCACAGTTCCTCTGATCACGTTGGGATTTTGGCACTTGTGTCTGACAATTGAAGAGTTGAAAGAAGCCTCAGCCCAGTGTTTGTCACCAGCTCAGCTGCTCAGCAAGCACAGATCTTTATGATCTCAGCCCTTTGTGCTCTCCCCTCCGCACCGTGGCTTTTGGTTGGAGACAGAAGCAATTTAAGATCTCTGGCCAAATGCTCGAAGGTACCCATGGGACTGCAATTAGCGAAGAGATTAAATTGCTCTGTGCCAGACATGTCCAGTGACAGCGGATTGGGACTTGGATTTTTCACAAGTATGCGATGCAAAGTTTTAATTGGTAAGTTAGTTGGTAAAGACTTAGTTGGTAAGTAATGTCTTGTGAGACAAGTGTCTATGGGGCTTTCTGTAGTTATTTCTTTTTGAAATCCTTGAAAAATACACTTTAATTTAGCATTTTCCCAAATAGTTTTTTAAATCTTTTGGTTGGGAGATAGACCTTTGAAATTTCATCTTCCGTAATTTCCTTGAAGAGCTAAAATAGATTATAAAAACTGGATTCAGATAGTTCTATTTTATTCTTGTAAGAAAAAAAAACCCACCCTGAAACCAAAAAGAGAAAAGAAAGGTATTCCATACAGGTTTTAAAATACTAAGGAGACGTTTTTGGGGGAAAGATACGAACCCACCTACATTTAGAATAAAGTGTTCAGGGTTTTTTTTATATTGTCTTTGCCTCAAACCATATAAAAGATATGGCAAGTGAAGCTTTCCTTTGAATTCAAATTAGGTAATATATGTCATAAACCATGGATCAGGAAAATGTTGCCAACAAAAAGAGCATTTATGCTTCTTCCTTATCAAATGCTTGGACTTGTTTTGTCCTTATTATAGGCAAAGTAGTGTTAAAATTTAATAGGTAAGGAATAGGAAAACGGGAAGAAAGAATGGCCATAGACAACTTTGTGAGTTGTGGGTAGCACTTGATTGGCAGATGAATAGTCCTTCTACAGCCACTTATGAAACGGTGACAGTCCAGAACTGGGACCAATGAAAAATCACCTAAAATAGCAATAAAATAGCAGGGCTAAATGCCAGACTGGCAGAACTTCACACAGGTGTTGTGAGCTCAGAAATCAATAAAATTGATCAAAAGATCTCTTCTGCTTGCAGATCTGTAGCAAACATGGAATTGGACTGTTTTGGGCACCTCAGCGTGAGATTGCACTTTAGAAGCAGCAGTTCCTGTAAATTTGCCAGGGAATCCTCTGTACAAGACGTGTCCAGTTGGCCCTTCCTTGCAAACACAGCACTGAAAATACCAAAATTTGCTGGCTTTGAATTCAAAGAGAAATTTTTAAAAATTAGTTCATGTCAATAAATGAATTGTCCAGATTGGTTTTCACGTAGAATCGTGTTCAGATTCTTGGTTCCTCCACCTGAGTGCATTTTTTGTGCAGGAATGATTCATTTTTGCCAGTGAATGTATGTCTGTGGATCTTTGGATCATTTTGTTTATGAAAATCAGCTTGAAGCACCAAGAAATAGCTGTGAAATAATTTCTCTGATTTTTGAGAAGGTGACAGTGTTTTGGCTGAAGATTAGCAAGACTAAGACTAATTGATAAAAGTGTATGGTTTGCCCTTTTTTAATTTAATGGTAAATGAGGTTGTGAAGAGGTCACTGACACTTCTCTTATATGTTGTACAGGAAAATGCAGGAATGCAACCTTAAAAAGCAGAGTTAAATGTAAAAGCCTTTTTTTAATGCCATGCAAAAATGACTACATATAAACAAAATAGGACTCTCTAAGGTGTTTAATCTGAGCAAGGCTTGAAGCTAAAAAGGGAAAGGACAAGAAACACTTCTTTGTTAAAATATTTATAGAAATCTATAGCAAACTTCCAGAGGTTTTTGAAGTTCAAGAACGTGTCTTATCTGCTTCTTTAGACCAAGGGATCAAAACTCAACCTTTATATTAGTCCCTAAGAAAAAGAACATTTTCAATGTGGGTCTAAGGAAAAGAAATCATTTCATCTGTATCATCTCCCTGACACACTTCCACACTTGCCTAAAGCCCATGTAACTGAACTTTCTGAGGCTCAAGAGAGGGGAAATCCTGCTTCAAGAGAGGCCAGATCTTGTGACGCTGGTGCAGCTGATCCAGTAGCTGAGAGGTGTCACTGTCACTAATTACCACAAACAGCCTCTGCAGTGTTGAAGTGACAGATTCCCTGCTGCAATAATTGGGTGTTTCTTCCTTGTATCTGATACCATTCCATGGACGTGACATCTAATGTGCTGGGGCCTGGCAATCAGGGACGCTGTGCTCCTTGGAGAATTTGCGCTCAAATGTCTGACAGACCCAAACTCCATCAGGAAACAGGAAATCCTCTTGGTGGTTTTCTACTGCCGCCTCACCTTTACCTTTTTTACCTGTCAAAAAATTTCAGCCAAATTTGACAAGAGTTTCAAATTTGTCCTACAAATTAGATGGTTCTAAGCAGTTTGGTAGAGGAGAAGAGTTTTTGACTTACGGGTTCACTTTATATTATATTCTAGAATATCAAGAGAAAGAACAATGAATTCAAGGAAGCATCTGTTCAGTCTTGATCTGTGTTAGACCCAGAAGAATCTGTGAAATAGGAACCCATGAGAAACCAGCCTTCACTAATTCTGCTGCTTGTGAAACTGCTTTAATTATGCCACTGTAAGTACGCACTGAAGTGATTTCCTGGTTGTGTTGGGTCTAGTTAATATTGAATGATATCTTTCAAAATAAGTTAACAGTTTTGTGGAGCATAAATATGTTTTCTCATAATGAAACCAGAATTTCTTTTACTGTAAATGCCCAGTTTGTTAATTTTGTTATGAATTTGTTTTGCTATAAGTGGTTATGTCTGTCAATGACAGAGAGCAAACAGATTCTCTAATTTGGCCTGCCTTGAGGGTAATCTACTGATGAGTTTAAGAGTCACAATGCATTAAAAAGCCTCAGGATTGACTGTCCAGAAATAAATAACCTTGCCAGCACTGGTCTACTGAGCTGTATGGGTGACATTATTTACTGCTGCTCTTATGGTGACATGACTGTACAGGAATGTTAAATAGCTGTGCTCTTGCAAATATCCCAACTTTGTGCAAAGTGAATCAACCACAGGACAGCATTTGTTAAGACAACACAAACTTTCATCAGTCACTCTTAGAGAAAATACCTGGGTTTGTGCTGCAGCCAGCTGTGTGATGCAGTTTGCATAATGCTGGTGGCGAGAGGCTTAATGCCTTCCTCATCTTAAAATAAAAAAATAAATAAAGATAGAGGCTGGAGCATGTGGTCTATTTAGGCATTGATGAAAAACATGAGGAAGTCAGAAGTTCCTCTTAAACCGTCTTACTTGTCAGGTAAATTTCCTTGAAATAAAATCAGTTCAAGTTAAAATCAAGTTAAAATTACGTTCTTGTGTGTGAGTAATGTGGCAGAGATAGGAAGTTGTGTTGCTTTGGTAGGTTACACAGTCATCTCTTTTGACATCCTGCTTATTTCCTTTCTGCAGGATCTGCAGGAGCCATTCTTAAGTAAAATCCCTCAGAATAATTTTGTGCTTTTAAGGCACAATTTGCTGGTGTCTTCTATTTATGTTTTGCAACATTGCCACTGAGTTGATTCATATCTTTGGGCCAATCCAGAGCTGTTAATTCTGGTATTCATTACTGTTTCAAAGTCACTTGACTTGGGGGAGAAAAAGGAGATGACAACTCACATTTGTCCTCCAGGGTTTCAAAACCAGACAATAGAAATGAATATATGTAAGACAGCTATTTTTACTCTCATGTGTCTATTACAGTCATGCATATAGTAGAGACATCCACCAACTTCATAGCTAAATCCATAGCCAAAAGCTGATCTGTCATCTTTCCTTAATCAGACCTGGATGAAATGGCTGTGCTTTATTCTGCAATAAAGCAGTGAAGCACACAGTTCTTTTGGTGGTGGCTATTGTCAAAACAACTGATGTGTCTCAGAGTGCTTTCTGTTTGTTTATGTTATCAGCAAGGATTACATTCTGTCCTTGTCTTTTCTTGTGATCTTTTCTTCTCTCCACACAGTGGTAAATGTATACCTGCCTGGATATGAGCCCATGACTCATTTGATTTGCCTTCAAAAAGGCTCAGAAGGGAGGCAAAAATAGGAACATATTCTTGAGCAAAACCAGCTTTCAGATAGTGAACTTATCACCTGGCTCAAAGGGCAAAACATGGCCAGTAAAGGATGAAGCTAGATGAAAAGTGTTCTTCCCCACACAGTGCACCTGAAATTCATTCCTCTTTCTGCCACTTGCTGCCCCACAGTTGGGTCATGACCTCCAGTTCTCCAAAGAGAAAAAGGGAATTGTTATATAGGTTCTGGCCGGGCAAGGAAAAGGGCTTCCACTTCCACTCCTTGCTTCGCACATCTCTGGCCTTCTGTAAATATTGGATAAATGTCAGCACAGCCTGTGGTAACAGCAGCTGGCATTACATGGTAACTTGCAATAGTTTCGGCATTTCTCCACAAATGAGGGTCCTGGCTCATTTTGGCTGACAAAGCCAAGCACCTCCTTTCATATAAATGAAGCAAAAGCTTCTGCCTTGAAACTCAGAGTTCCTGATGGCTCTCACAGAACAGGTTTAGCTGAAGCAGTTTAGCATCATTGCATTAATCTACAACAAAGGAGTCCAACAGCAGCTTTAGGTATCACTTTCCAATATACATGCACAGAAACTTTGTCCTTTTTTGTCTCTGCTCATGGCAGTGGGGTTGGAATCATATGATCTATGAGGTCACTTCCATCCCAAACCATTCTGTGGTTCTACGAAAATGCTTTTCACAAAATACAGCATAGGGCTTGGTCATGTTAGCCATAATTTTCTTTTTGCAAAATGTTGTCCAGCGGTACACAAATAAATCTGCAAATAAAAACCAGACATTTAAATGATGATTTTTAGAGGAGAAAAACCCATGTATTCCTCTTGTGAATTGTCTACCTTTCCTCCTAGATACATGTGGCAACAATAATATTGCTTTTCAGGCGGAGCTACTGAGCAGCAAAACTTGAGGGGAAATGTATGTAATTTATTTGTAAAAATAGGAGCTGTTCTCTGGGCAGCCTGAAGTTTCAGTTTCAGTCTGTTGCAAGCTCTGCATTTTGATATCTTGAGGCTGAAATGTCTTTGCAAGGGGTGAAGTTGTGCTCGTGGGTGGGTGACTTGGAGCTCTTCTCTCCCAGTCTGTGGACTGACAGACGTGATCATGTTTTTCATAACCATTATTTGCTGGATCCTGGCCCTACAGTGCTTCTGTGACTGATGAAAAGATTGGGATTTCTCTAGTAAATGTTGCCTTGCTACCAAAGGGTACGAATCCAGCAATATGAAGCATTGGAAATGACATCTGCTAGAAGATATCCTCTAGTCAACCAGCAAATCTATCAATATTAAACACCAGAACCCATAAGACATAAGTTTTTTTTAACTGTAAACCAAATTCATGAGTTTGAAGGAACTGACAAGTGTAGGAGATGTTTCTGACCATCTTCTTTTTTTTTTTTTTAATTTTATTTTAGGATTTGTGGGAGGTAGTTTTCAATATAAAATGCCAATTTGTACACACCCCCTCACCCAAAAAAAATTCTGTAAAACATTTGGCATGCAAAACTGTGTAAAAAAATCTGGCCCAAACTTCTCCCAAATTTGTCATCAAAATTACCATGTGCATTATTAAGAAGCATTCGTTTCATGTATGGTAGGACTAGAAGGAGACATGCAGTCTCCAAACCCATCTGGGATTCTCAATTACTGGTCCATAATTTAACAGAAGACACCCACAAAACTAATGCAAAAATAAAACAGGGAGAGAAAATATTATATTCCCATAAAATCACAGAAAACAAAATAAAACTATTACACGTGAAGGAATTTGTACAAAGTATTTGTGATTATAACATACAGGGAATCTGTGCATGACTTTTTGCTCTCCCACAAATTTTTTGTTAATGTCTAATTGCTGCTATCCACTACCTTTCTCTCTTCCAAAGAGTCAAGTGCCACCCCTGGAGGTGACTTCTTTCCATTTCCACCGTGGATCTCAGGCCCACTGCCACTATAGAAGAGTGGATATTAGCTGACCAATTCCCCAAAATAAGCCTGTGTGCCTTATGCTGCTCACAACGCCATTGGTGTCACCACTGTGGCTTTCTGCAGCTTTCTGTGACTGACGCTTTGCTGGCCCAAGCTCTGGTGCCATACTGTTCAAAAATTAGCAAACAGAATTTATTACTGGGAATTATTTAATCCTGCGAGAGCTGGTGATTCATGTGCTCAGCTGTGGTCGCCAGGCAGGCCAGAGTAACCCACAGATGCTGCTGCCAGCAACAGATCGTGCTTCGATCATCCCACTGCTTTCCTCTGCTTTGAAGTGAAAAAAGCTTCAGTGTGGCTTGGGGCCAGTTTCAGTTCTGGCTCCTCCAATTCCTCCTTTTGCAAGAGTTTTCGATTTTGATCAGTGATTTTACAAAAGCGTGGCTCTCTCCACACTTTTTGGTGGATGCGATGCTCTGCACTCGGATGTGGAGCTGTTAGGATTTGTCTCAGTGCTTGACCTGCTGTAATAAAAATGGGATCTTGAAGCACAAGATGAATCTCCTTAATTTTCCTCACAGTTTCTAAGACATCCCTATGTCTTAAAGATTATCCCTGTGGATCTTGCTCATCAGACTTGTAATGCAGGTCCCATGTTGGTTGATGGGCCCGTTCTTTAACAATTTATTGAGATTTTGCCCATCCTTTCAAGGTGGATTCAAGAAAGTGAGAGGGATCCTGTGAGCTCTAAGCTCTGTGTCTCTGTTCCTTTCACCATGAGTGTGTCCATCTGCTCCACAGAATCAGCAGCTTCACCGAGGATTTGGGATAGTCTGTCTTCTTTGGCATGGTCCTGGCTGATCTCGGGAAGCTGTGGAAAAACAGTTGTTGATGTTTTATCTAGCCCTGTGACTGATAAAATTTACATAGATTGAAGGCAGGTTGAAAAAGTTCATAGAGGAGAAGTTCCCAGAATTAAAAAATATGATTGAGTTTGTATACATCTAGAACAAGTCACAGTCCATCCTTCCCTATTGTAAATGAATAGAACCTATGCTATAATTTGCATGCTGTGATTATTTTTTTTAGGCTTGAGAACACTTATTTAAGAAAGCGAAGTTTTAAGTAAATTGTAACTTTTTTTTAATGCAGGCACTCTGAGCCTTTATCTTGCCTTTTGTTCATACTTAATCTCTGTATGAGAGACTAACATTAGGAACTTATGTGCAAGTTTGCATTGAATCTTTTCAAATTGTTTTGAATAGTATGTCTGAGCCTCTTTTAGGTGAGTATGCCCATGTAATTTTCCACACGCACCCATATTTGTTTTCTTTGCTGTAACAAAATTAGCAGGCAGGGATGTGTGTGTTCTTATTTTTGTGTAAAAGAGAAGTTTGGTGTGAATGTCTGAAATGGAGCAGATCCTCTCAACTTTCAGTGGTACACTGTCCTACCTACCTACTTAAGAGAGACACTTTTTAAAGTCTGACTCTTTTCTGGGCAAGAACATTGTAGGTTTAACGCAGCTCTCCCACGTACATCAACTGAATAGAGGTGGCATGTGAATTAATTAAAAATAAATCTTGTTCTATATTTTATTTTTAATCCTGTATTTTATCTTCAGCTCATATCCATTGTAAAGTTCTCGTTTCTATCAGTCTCAGTGAGAGGATTATTAGTGATGTTATCTTGTTAAGCAGCATATGTTTGGTTTTTTTAAATTTTATGGGGCTATAAAGCAATGTAAATATCTTTATTTTATGGCTACTTTAACAAAATAAAATGCTTGATTCAGAATAAAACAGTGATGTAATGAAATAGGAATAATCCACATCCTCAGCATTCTGAATGCTAGTTCCGTGGTATTAATTTAAAAATTTTAGCTTTATTAAAACATTCACCTCATGTTGATTTATACTCTGATTTATACCCCTCCCTCCCATCCCTGCACTCCAGCCTGTCAACAAAAGGCAACAGGAGTTTAATCTGGGTGTTATTCCTACTGTGTTACGCTGAGGGGGTGTCAGGGGTGTCCTTCATGGCCTTTCTCTGACACTCCTCTCCTTATTGCTGTTGTCAAGGCATTACGAGATTTGTTCTATATTTTGCATTATTCTCCATTTAAAAATTGATGAATTGTATCTACATGTCATGAGCCATGAATGTGCCATTTCAGTATTTCTGTCTCTCTCCTTGTTTCCCTGAGGTACACAGTTTTCCTAATTTACACTCCAATGGAAAGATTTTGGGGTATAGTTTGAAGCATCTCTTCCTTACCCTGCTTAATATTTTGGACATGTAAAGGGGAATAAAAAAAGAGTGTGTTTCCAGTGTTCCTTTTTCTACAGTATTGTCCCTGTTATTTTTGTGCTGAACTTTACATCTATTTGTGATAGCTGAGTTTATATTTGGTAAGACTTCAGCTGCGTTGTCTGTTGTTGTGACTGTGTATTTTGCTGTGACGAAGTGAAGCTCCCACAATGAAATCTGCAGTATTTGGCTTGTTATGATTTTATTACCAGGTTTTTCCAGCAAGAAAAATATTGTCTCTTTATGACTAGAATGACTATTTTTAGGTTCAGTTGTTTGCAGTGGGGTTTTAGAGGATATCCTTGTGCACTTGGGAGGAAAATTGATAAAATCACTTTCAGAGAGAACAGTTGAGGTCCAGATGCTCCCCCACGGAACCTGGTCAGAAAAACGAGTGCTTTCTGCATCTGTTCACTTATCCAGGTGAGAAGATTTGTGATTAAAAACCCCCAATTTTACTTCAAAGCTAATTACATGGCAGAGACATATAGCATGTAAAAATTTACTAAATTATGTACTTTGAGTCTATCTTATCAATCTGGTTTTGAATCATGAGACTTGTATTAAATAGGAATTGATGCTCAGATGATTCTTTTTACAGAAGTTATGCTTAAAATAGAATTGAGTGGGTTTTCATTTTTTTACAGAGTATGATTTCTTCCTCTCTCCCTCCTCCTTCCCGCCCGCTTCCACAAAAGTAAGCCCATGGGACAACCTACATTCAAGTTTCTTCTTTTTGTTTTATTATATAAAAAGATAAAGCTGATAAAATACCTATGGGAATGGCAAATAACTGTGCTATGACATTATTTTACAAGACAACCTGTCAAACTTACAACCCAGGTAAGCTGCCATAGGTAAACTGTCATGTCTTCAACTAAGGAATTGTGTTCTCTGTCACCTCCGCTGGGTGAAGACTCAGTGGTGTCATGAGCCAGAGTTCTCTTCAGTGCAGTATGATTTTTAGTTTTCAGAGATAATTTGATTTTTATTTTTGTTTAAGCTGCGATATTTGCCTGGGTCCCTTTACAAGAATAAAGTGAGTAACAAGTCCTGGCAGCCAGAAGCATCTCAGTCCTTCATTGCCTCCATCCATTTTTTGAAAATTTCTTCAGAAGATTATTTCAAAAGGGTTCATTTCTTTCCAAAGCTTTAATTTTTGTGGGGCTTTTGCTTTTTGATCTTGGCATAAATGATTGATTCCTCTTCTCTGCTTTCCGTACCGTGGGTTTTGCAACTGTCTGAAAATTAAGCTTTCATTGCCTTAAACTGAGAGTCCCGTACACCTGGGCACTCTTGAAAATGTTCTTACCTTCCTGTCACTTCTTATCAATGTAACAAGGAAGAACAGTCATTACTTTCTTACTAGGGTGCTCCAAGGGTGATCATTTGCTGCTTATAAACTTCTTGGAGGGTAAAAATCCTCCACCTTCTATTGATCCTTCTAGTTTAAAGGATAGATATAAAAGAATAGTGTGCCATGAATGAATATATAACATTATCACTGGGATTTTTTCAGAAAGAAGTCAATATCCCCTTGAGGAAAATGATTCCTTTGAGTGTCAGTGCACTGCTGAGTGGTACTGAAACAGCTTTTTGGGTTTAGGTAACTGTCACAAGTGTTGCCATTTATGAGGGGGAACAAACAGGGAAGTGTGTTGGGAGTAAACACTGGCAGATGCCTTTTCCACCAGGTCTGTTATGGTGCGAAGATGTGCAAAAAGAACTGCAGATCCTCACTCTGGAGCACGTCTGCTGTTCATGTGTTCAGGGCTGAACCCACAGAATTCATTTGTGCATTGCCTCCCCTTGAGGTGGGAAAGAACACAGGTTTAGGAACCCAGTGCTGCTCCTAAAAATCTTGGTGGAAAAATTTTTTCTTTGCTTCAAAATTGTGTGGTTTTTAGTGTTTCAAGGTGCATCAGAACAGTAAAGACAGATTATTGCCTATGAATGAGGGAAACTCACTCCAAATGGTGAAAGGTGGCAAAGGTGCCTGCTCCACAGGCTGGCAGGGGCACAAACATCTTGACTCTTTTTAATTTTTTTTTTTTTCAAAGCAAGCTTTTTTCCCCCCACAGTTGAAAATCTGCTTGTCCAAGCATGAAAGTATTTTACCGTTTTTGTGCTACGGTTGCACTTACACTGACTTCTGGGAAGTCTGCCCTCCTGCTGCTAATACTTCAAGACCAGGGAAAGGCAATATTCAGTACAGCTTTTGTTAACTCATGATTTTTAAAAAAATATTTAATGAATTTAATTGTATATATCTGAAAATAAAATAAGTGTTGTAAAGGAAATTTTGGTATTTTTAATGTTAGCAGTTTGGCCAAATCATTGAAGTTAGTTCTTTCAAGGTTTTAGTAAATATTAGCTGCATACTACAGATCATCCAGAAGTTCTTTTTCGCCAGAATTTAAAATCTTCTTATAAAAATCTCAAGGCCCACGAGGCAGCACTTTAGCAGCCCATTTTCATCTTCCTCCTACTTCTTGCCTGATCACAGCAACACCACCTAAGTCCCAGGACTGTTTTTTGCAGCAATTTTCTCTGGTGTCTCCATCGCTGCAAAAGAAGAGTGTGCAACTTTTCTAATCCCTTGATAGCACAGGGCTGTGAATGGCGACAGAAGCTGGGGAATGGCTCCTTAGCAGCTGCTTCAGCCTTGGAAATTTAATCTCTTTCATTGGCACTTCTCTCTTTGATATGGAGTCCAAATAGGAACCTGTCTGCCTGTCTGTCTGTCTGATTTAATTGCAACCTCCCTGAACTGCTGGGCTCTCCTGCACCTCTAGTCCACAGCCGCTGTGGCTAAATCATTGAAGGACCAACAAACCCAAATATTCAAAAGCTGCCATGGGCTAAGTGTTTTCTGTAGGAAACCCTATTAAAGACCAAGCCCCTAGAAGCGATCTCTTAACGATGCAGTGTGGTTTTTGTTTCTCTAAATAGCGTTTAAGGACTGTCAGTTACCTAGCAGGCTGTTACTTCACTGCATCACAGGGTTTCTTTTTCTACATTAACCACATGACTTTTGAAGGCCCAAACCTTGGGTGACAGAGAAAAGGCAGAAGTGGTCAGTCTTCACTCTGTTCAGTTCAGTTGAACTTTCTGAGTTTGACTTGAATTTGGTTTATTATACAAAATTATGAACCAAATTTAGGAGAAAACTAAGGGTTTGGGGTAACCTGATTCCAGGTATATGTTTCTTCTTTAATGTTAAGCTGGATACCCAATCAAAAATAAATAGCAGAAGTTTACCTTCATTTTGTTATTTAGATAAAAATGCATGGAACTAACTGAGTGCAATGTCTGCCTATAGGAAAACTATTGTGGCAGTGGGTTGGTTTTAACTAGGTCAAGAACAAGTCATAGTTAGAGCAGTCTAAAAATCCCTCGAATGCTATTTCATCATAAAAAACCCCAAAAATGAACTGTTAAAATTCCTTCTGGAGGAATTAAAAATTCTGTGTGCATCCCAGTTTCAGTTTTAGGTCCCAGCTTTCTTGGATCTTATTATCTTTTTGTTGGCTCTGTGAATGAGGGGTCTACTGCCAGAGACCTAGCTCATGTTGGTACTTTAGACTGTGATTAATTCCCCTGCTGACCTAATGAATTAACTAAATCTCTTTCCCACATAATATTTCCATATTTTTGAACATACTCTTTGCTGTTCCAGAGCCTTCCACTCTTGTAATAACATCAACTCTTGTCTTAACATCATGATTTTCTGTTTCAGTCATTGCTATAAAAAAAGATTTGTGAAGACTAACTTAAAAAAGTACAGCAAAGATGATATTTTAAGGAAAAAAGTTGATCCACTAGAATGTCAGTGATTTGGAATTATTCAGGCAGAAGTGCTCTCCTGCTACCAATTTTATCAATATTGTCTTACCCAGCTTCTTTGTAGTGGTTTCATTTTCTGCCACTTGTTTTGGAACAATGATACTTCTCTTCGCCTCACTGAATACTTACAGGGGTTAATTTATAGTTTTGTTAACATTTGCATGATGCTGAAAATATGAGGCATTCTATTAATTTTAGGAATTATGGTTTCTGTGATGACATTCCTACTCTTAATTAGGGGATTCGGTGCACAAGCAAATAATTCCAGCATATTCAGAGGCTTCTGTGATGGCAAGAGGTGAAGCACCTTGTATTTAGCATGCAAACAACAGGCCTTTCAGAGGGATGCTTCCACTGCTGACATTCGAGCTAACTAAATTACAGTTACTGCTCCATGGCACAGAGAGAAAACTTAATTTAGAAACTGAGTTCCTGTGACTCCAGGTGAGACAGTTTGTAATTCACTAGTCCTCGAACAAGGAAAATGATCCCACTGCGGTGAAGAATTGAGCTGGTTATATGTAGCTGAACGTTTGTAATTGTTTGTCTTACAAGCAGCGAGATTGGAATAGGGCTGAGTTAGTGCTGCTGCTATATTTAGGGATTTTGTTCAGCATTTGGGACAGCAGGACAGCAGCTCGGGTGCTCTGCAGTGCACAGAACAGCTCAGGTGACAGCAGTGCAGCTCCCTGCCAGCAGGGCTGTGGAAAGGCAGGAATTGGAATACTGCAAGGAGTTTTAAAGCCAGCATTTCAGGGCAGTTAGGAGATGAATGAGCTTACATTACTTTATTTACTTATATGCACAAGTAAATAAAGATCTATGCACCTTAAACTGAAATGATGAATTAGCTCACCCAACACCCACTTGAACAGCAATGGTTGGGCAAGGAGAAAATGAGCATTGACTTATTGCAGCCTTCTTCTAATTTCCTTAATTATGATTCTGCACCTTAAAGTGCAGGAGGTGTATATAAGGCTTCTACTGGAACAAAGGAAACGCCTCAGGAAAATTACAGACCAGTTGAGATGTGTGCTTGTGCCTAAATATTCCACTCGAGACACAGAGCAGCTGATGTTGCTTCAGTTTCCAGATCAGTTGGATTTAGCCTAATCCCTGTATGAAGTTATGGATTGGCTTTTTCTCAAGACCACAATTACAATGACATTACAGAAGGCACAGCAGCTAATCTCCTGGCCTCCTGCAGACAAAAAGCAATCTGCTTTCTGTGCTGCTCCTTGATCATCCAGCAGCAGCTGGGAATGTGATGCTCAGAGCCAAGGGCCACTGCTCAAGGGAAAGTGCATCATCCCCTCTCTGTTTCCTGTGTTGCTGCATTTGCCTTTTTGTGAAGCCTTCTAATGCCTCCTTCTACAGACCTCGAACAAATAGATGTCAGCAGCTGGAATTCTGCAGAATATTAAAGAGATTCCCCTCATCTCCCTTGAGGGTGCTGGTGTTAGAAGTTGAGCTATCAGATACATGGGAGTGAGAAGAAATGTGCTAGTCATGGAGCTGTTCTCACTTTTCCATAGCCTTCTCTTCAAGTTTGGAAAGGAAGGGGCTGATCTCTGTCCCACAGACGTGAATATAAATCATCAGCTGTTAGGTCCTAGTCTCTGGAAAAGAGAAATGTATTTTGCCACTCAAGTGGCTCTAATAATCAGCTCCATGGCACACGTTGGGTCTGGCTGCCATAGGCTAGATGAGATGCTCTCTTCCAATCTGCAGGGTGTTGACATTTCCATTCTAAAGTGAGAATGAACGAAGATCTGCATTTTTCATGAGAGTGACTGAAAAAGCTATGCTTTAAGAAAGAAGCTGTGTAGGGAATTTACAATCTCTGAACAAGCAGAAATTTGTCTCTGGTTTCTTTTTCTCCCTATTGGTTATTTTAATTGTGGGGTTTTATTTTGCTTGTTTGTTTTGGTTTAGGGCTTTTTTTCCCTCTTTCCATATGTTGATCTGTCTGCTGCCAGAGACTTCCTTACAACCCCCTTCCCAACTTCATTAGTGCTGGAATGTGTCTGTGAAATGTAGGTTTCTTATAAATTTGTTGTTTAAGATCCCTCTGTCTTTATTAAGTTCCCAAACTGTTCGACTTCTTTTTGCTTTACAAATAGAAGCATAACAAAAGTAGGTCCTGACCAATTGTTGACAAGATGAATGTTGGTGTCTTTTACCTAGAAAACTCGATCCTGAGGTTTCTTCTTTTTTTCAAGATGATGGCCTTCTTTTCATGTAATGGTGTTGCTACATGTCATCCTTTTTATCAGCTAATTTTGGATGAGAGAAGTAGGGTTAGAGAGTGAATGACTTAAAAGTAGAACTGCAGTGCCAAAAAGTGCTTGTTTTTCTCTCTTTCTCCTGTTCCTCCCTAAGCACACCTCATTTAGGACAGGAAAATGCCTGGTCCAGCTGTCATGGAAGTGTTATTTATAAGTACAATTTTGAAAATGAATATATTATGCTTTTTATAGCTGCTGTCAACAACTACCAGGACAGAACAACTTGTGCAGCTGGTGTGGGAAGCCAATGCAAAAGTCAAATTTAAGAAAAGATTCTGCTTTCTTGGTCCGCTGTCAGAGGTAACAACTGAATTTGGCCTTGATTTTATCTTTCCTTTCCACATTCACGGAGAAACAACTGTCTGGTTGGAACACAGGTAGAGAAAATAGATGGGGAAAAGGACAGCAAAGGGCAGCAGCACTGTGGGCTCTGTTCATGATGTCGTCAATGAGAGGCACCATGCTCTGCTGTGGGGCTTTTCAGCTGATAGTTTGACATTTCATTTCAAGCCAGTTGAGAGGGCAGTTTGGTAGAAAATGGTTTTCCTGACCCTTGAGATTCTTGAGACTTCAAACAGTTTTATTTGCCCTGAAAGGGAAGTATGAGACATTTCACCTTGAAAGAGCAAAACCAAGAGAAGAGTAGAGATGCAAATATCCCTGAGTGACTGGGGCACTCCGTGAAGCTGAGAAATGCATTTTACCATCTGTAACCATCCCTCAATATTTTAGCAAAATGTATTAGATATTGTGTGTGGGAGAAAATAAAGATGGTATAGTAAATTTTTAAGTTGAGGTGACATTTTGATTAGAACAAATGTATTCTCTATACCTAGAAACTATAGAGAAAGAAAGTATACAGAAACTATTTGGTTAATCTGGCAGAACAAATAAACAATGTGCACATGATGTTGATGGAGACATATATTTTTCTGTAGTAAATATGAATGGGATGTAATATGTGATTTTATTTTCAAAGAAGATGTTCCAGTTGAAAAAGATGAGGAATGCTGGCCCTGGTCTGGGAGTTGTGACATGGATTCTGTTCTTGGTGTAACCAGAGCCCTTTCTGTGCTCTTTTACCTGAACATTTTCCAAAAACAAACAGTGCTTGTGTATTCAGCACTGCTTTCAAATGAGTGTGAGGGTGACAACAGCCCTCAGCTTGAGGCACCATCTTTTTTACCATAATAAATACATTTCAATTGCTAATAATGGGCCCAGGAGGGAGAGACAGAAAATTTTATTAAATATATCTCAGAACAGAAAGCTTTTCATCTGATAGCAGGCAAGCAAATTGCTGTCATCGATGATGTGTAAGGAGATTGACAATGCGCCACTTTGGAGTGGGAAAGGGAGGAACACAGCCAAAATTAACATTACAGAGCAAAGTTGCTCTGTAGTCACGTCATGCCTCTTCTTTGACCCATTGATTTTCAAAAAGAGAATCATTGCTTTTATCATGGATTTTTTCTGACCTACAGTTCATACTAGAAAGGCACCTCGTTAGATTGTTAGCAGTATGTGCTCAGAGCACGGCAAAAATATTGTCAAAAGCACTTTGCCTGCCTGCCTTCCACTTTGAAGTATATCAGGGACTTAACTTCCATTCTAAAAGTAATCATCTGTTTATTTTAGCATTCTTAAATGACAACTATGACCAAATAAACCTTTTTTATTGTTCTCTCCTCCTTTATACAATGACCATTTTTGTTAAAAATATTTTGCATCTCTAGATGCTTAATATATTCTAAAGCAAGGTTTAATCTAAATTTATTCCTGAATCCAGAAATAAAAGGGTAGCTAATACTTCATTCTGATTTATCCATGATGATTTAAAATAGTTTTTGCAATGTAAACTCTTTTGCTTTGCTGAAAGCTGGAAACATCCAGAGTTTAATGGCTATTTCCCTTAATTTCAGTTGTTCTAGGTTATTCAGCCACCTGAACATCCACAGACTTCAAAAGCCCTGATCCTGAACTGGCTGCACATGAATTTTCTGCCCAGGTGAGCATACAAGTAGAATTGAAACTTGTATCTTGACAACTTTCAAAGAAAATACTAAATAGGTGCATGTTCTGAAACATGGTAAATGGATTTTATATTTCATTAGGTTGCAAACTGTTTTTTTTTCACAAAAGGATGCTGGAAAAAACCCTCTTTTTTGTACAGCAAAGTGATTTTTTTATGTAATGCCCAATTGAGATAAAATGTAAATGTCAACATTTTCAGAAGAAAATGTCTTAAAGTAGTAAAGATGAAACTGTCAACCTGTGTTTTGACACTTTGCCATGAAAACAGATATGATCCTATGAAATGTTTCTGTTGCATGCTTTCAGCCAAATTGAGAAAGAACCAAAATACATCTGGTTTCATTTCATAAATTTAGAAATATCCCTTTTTTTCTCTAGCTTGCATAAGGAGTAATCAGAAGCTGCTTGTCAAACCAATCACTGTATGATTAGATTAGCTCTTACTGCATATGTTTGATTTTTTTCCAATGATTTGATTTACTGTGGACACCAGGTAGTTACTGTAACCTTTATCATTCAACATTGGTTTTTACTTATATTTTAATCCCCGACTTTCACTGTTGTATTGTCCTATCAGCACAGCTGTTGGTCTATTTTTTAGGTGTGGCCCCCATACAAAGCTAATTAATTGTTTCCTCTAGAAACAGAGTTAGCCTCATGAATTCAAAATTCTATAGTTTAGTGATCAAGACTGCCTTCAACCCTGGGTTTAGCCTTGGGCAAAGCTATTGACTATTCATCCGCCTGCTCACGGAGATCACACTGCATTTGGCTTTGCTGCTGCTCCTGTGGCTTTGTGGGCCCTGGTCGTGGGCAGAACCTCGTGCTGTGTGAAGAGCTGAGAGGTAATCCCTGCCCCAAGGAGATGGGGGCACGGAAATAAGAGCTGTAAGGTGATTATTGGCAGGTGCCAAGGGCAGAGAGGAATAAGGCCTTACTGGAAGCACTGTAGGCAGTGGGTTCAGTGTCTGAGGTTGCAGCCATTCTCAGTTCTCTTTTAGTTTCACATTAAACATTTTGCAAAGACCTGTAAAAGAATGATCTGCTAAAGACAAGTTCACAAGCAATGTCTATGCTAGCAGAAAAGATTTGGTCTCAGGTCATTATTGCAATGTAAATAATAAATAAGGTAACAATTAATCCATCCCTATTAGACTGGGGGGAAGAGACATGAAGCAGTTCATTCCTCACAGTCATCAGGATTGTGCATTTCCCATTAAGGCAGAGTGCAACTCCCCATTTTCATCACTGGGTATGGGAAGAAGCATCTTCATTAAAACTGATAAGTAAAATAATAATTTTTGTGTCATATTGGCTTGTCACAGAGCCTGCTGTGACACCTGCCCCTGCAACACCCCTTATGGACACGTTCAGCTTTTTTCAGAGCCCTGCAGTTGCTGTATTCTGCAGGCAGAGGTGCATTGGCTGCAGGTTACAGGTGCCCAAGCCTAGCAGGAGCCCAGGGATTTCTATTCAGAGGTTTTTCCTGTTTCATGTTTCGCCCCGCAGTTTTGAGTTGTATGACTCTTTTTTTCAGATGCAGTCTAGTGAGCTCACAAATTTGTTCTTGGGTTTCAGGAGGTCTCCACTGGCACCTTGGGGTGTTTTGGAGAAGAATTGCAAACAAAAGGAAATGTTCAGTTGGTTTATGCAGTATAGACACCACATATTTCTAGGTTTTGAAGAGCTATTTTGACTAAATCCTTGAAATATTTGCCTTACCCCTATTTAGGTAGTTTGGAATTGGAAATTGTGGTGATTTTCTTTTTTTNTTTTTTTTTTTGGGTTTTTTTTTTTTTTTTTTTTTTGGGGTTTTTTTTGTTGTTTTTGTTTTTGTTTTTGTTAAGCTTTTGTTCTACCAGTTCTGCTTTTCATGTTTACTATTCTTGCAGTGGCAGCTACAAAATCCTCCCACAAGCAGACTCTCACTGTGTAAATATGACACTCCCTGCCCCAAGGAATTTACAATCAAAAGGCTTGAGCAAACTGAAGAGAAAGAGAAGCCCCCTCTGAACTGAGGAACGGCAGCTTGTTTAGATCAGGCAGGGCTGCAGCCATTAATCCAGTCTGGGACATTTGGAGCTCCACACACGTGGAATTACTGCGCCATTCGCTGGGATGTGAATTTACGGTGCTGCTCTACACTGACCTCCCAGGTGGGCACTAACTCTGCAGGTTTTCACTCCCCTGGAGCAGGCAGTGAGGAGTGTGCTGTAAATGGCTCTCTGAAAGCTTCTTCTGGCCTGGGTTGCTGCATCCTTGAGGCTGCTGCAGGATGCCCTCATTCTGTCCCCATGTGATCATCTGGGCACTGCTTTAACCCATTTTGCTGTGCAGCTCTGAGCCACGGCAAAAATGCTGTCCCTGGGGGTAGCTTTGGGGTTATAGTAGTGCAGCCTGCCCTGACCCTGTGTGCACAAACAGCCAAGGTGCTCCTCAGGGAGCTGCTCCTGCCCAGGGAGGCTCCGAAGCACAAACTCACCTGGGGGCACTGGGCTGTGCCTTCCCATCAGCTGTCCGAGGCTGGGGCTGTGTCTGGAGGCCACAACACTATCAATCATCCTGGCTGGGAAGCAGAACACACACTTGGCACTGGAATATTTTTCTCTAGTTATAGCCTTTTGCAAGTCTGTTCTCCAGCAATCACTTCCAACTGGCACATAGCAATCAGAGCAATGGCAAATTGGACAAAGCAATTATTTAGCAAATAGAAGACATTTTCTGCAATCAATATACTTTCTAATTGTGAAATTATTTTTTTAATAATGTTTTTTCCATTTATCTGAGAGCTGTTTCCAGGAGCTTTGACTATTTAGAGTACAGTGATATAATTTATTTCCTTTCTGAAGAGTGTTGTGAGCATTTGGGGGGAGAACCAAGAGATGAAAACTGTGTGTATTTATGAATGCGCACATTAAGAAATTTTAAAAAAATTACTTTGGGCAAATTCTGGGATAAGATACAGGACTCATGTAGTTGAGATCTGCCACTCAGCTGTTCAGGAGGACAAAACCTGCTGCGTTCCCTATGCCTCCCTGGCCAGTGCCAAATGTCTGCAGGACCTGCCTGATGAAGGAAGGAGAGGGAAGCACTTGAGGATGCTGCTTTGCCAGCAAATGCTGAGCTGCTGGTTCTGTTCTGTCTGAAGGAGGGGTGGCTGCAAAGGGGCTCTGCTCTCCTCTCCTCATTCCTGCCCTCTGACTGCCTGGCTGACCCAAGGGACTGTCAGACCTGGAATGATTGCATGGATCGAAGGCTTTTTATCCTGGCCTTGATTCCTTTCCCTCTGTCCAGCTCTGGGATAATTTGTGTGGCCCAGATGTTGCTTGGTTGTCTATGCCTGACTTTCCAGTTAGATGCTCTTTATCTGTCATTATATACTGATTATATAAAGAACATCTCCACTTTTTGCACAACAAGCTGTGTCAGAATTGTTGCAAGTGGCGGTGATTGTACATTCTGTTGCTTGAGGAGGTGCTTGGAGCTCTTCCAGCTTTTATTTCCTGTATGCCCTGTTTGCATTTATCATCCTTTATGTGCTGTCTGGTATACTACTTCCGCAGGCAGTGGCCAAACTTTCAGCTGGATGAATCAGCATAAACTTCAAACACAAGTGTTTTGGCACAATTCCTTTTGTAAACTCCCATTCCAGGAGTGAATTGCTATTTTAAGATAAACATCATAACACTCTTAAATTTTACTTTTGGACTGACCTTTATCAAACCAAAGCCTTGGCAGGGAGAACTGCCAGTTATGATTTCAGAATAGTTATGATGTGAGCAGCTAACGCAGCTGAGGGGAATAAGGAGGGGCATTATTCTGGGCAGAATAATTCTGTCTGCAGTTTTCTCTCAGATTAGTTGTTAGGAGGGCACGCTGTGCCTGCCTGAGCTGCTTTCCTTCTCTTCATTGCAAGGCTCAGCATGCTGCCTGCATTCCTCATGCATTGTGTACCTGACAGTGACCGTGGAATCTGAGCCTGAGCTTTAATTAAATGTAACAGTGCAGATAATCTCCGTTCTAGGGTTGGAGAGCTGCTGCATCTCATACATGAAACTCATAGCAGCCCAACTTGGTGCAGCTCCAGAGCACTGCAGAAGTCTCTGCAGTGCCACAAATGGCAGAGCCACACTTAATTCTGTGCTGCTTCTGGGCTAATGCTTCCAGGCACCTCTGCAATGCTCTAGTGAGTGCTTCTGCTGCCCACTCGATTCGTGTTTGTCTGGGTGTGTCTGTGCCCAGCATGCACACAGGTAATGTTTACTCTCTAGAAGAGTCACTTGAAATTCCTGGAAGGCAGCTAAATGCTGCTTAAATACTTAATACTTAATAAATAATAATAATTAAACCAAAAGCTTAATTACTGCTATTAGTTAGAGTGGTGACAAAGGATTGTATTGTAGCCACAGGTATTTTAAAATTACTTTTGTTTTCAAAAGGATTTACATTACTTTTCCATTGCTCTCACCCCCTCTAAATAAGACCTGCTGCACTTGTTCAGTCACTTCCTTGGATATATACATATATATATATGTTACATATATATCTAT
>VZRL01003410.1:1794630-1933903 GCA_013397895.1 Origma solitaria | reverse complement strand
ATATATATATACACGCATGTATAATTTCTTTCAAGCAAAGCAGACACTGAGATTTTAGATTTACCAGCTACAATTCCAGTCTCTATTGAAATTCTTAATATTCGTTATTAAGTATGCTGATAGAATAACTAAGTCAGGTCATCAAACAAGTTAATAGCTTTGGTTCGTACATCCCTACACTCTAATACTTTCCTAACAAGACATAGAAGTTATGTTTTTTAATCTTCTTTTTTCCTGCAGAAGAAAAGGAACTTATACTATTACAAATTTCTCAAAAAGAGAATGAAATATTTTGGGCAAAACTAGAAATTTCCTGCAAATTTCTATTTTGTAAAAAAGACATTTCTGCAGGGAAGCACTTTAATGAGAAATTCTTGAATAGTTTTATTCAGCATCTAGGGACAACAGGCCCATAATGAAATTTGAGCTGTGTCCTTAAAATTGAACTTTAAAATCGGACCACTCAGAAGAGAAAGAATCAGCACTGCAACAATGATTCTCACTGCTAACACCTGTGAGCTTCTGCTCCCCCTGAGTATTGTTCCAGTCCCAGGCTGCAGAGACAGTCCACAGAAAAAGACATATGTTGCCATAGAAATGTAAGGTTTTGCTGTTTAGCAACTGACACAGAAACTCCAGAAACCCACATTCGGTCCCTGCTTCCTGTTCTGTGTCTATTAAAGCAAATGTGGTAATTCTGGGCTCATTTCCCACTTGCAAAATAATACTTAATTATTTGCCTCAAAAAAAGAAAAGGTAAATAAAAAAAATAATAATTTTTTAAAAAATTAAAAACCTCACAAGTCTCTTCTGGTAATGGGTGCAGCTGGAATTTTTTAAGAAAGCAAACCATGTCAGGAGGATGGTGTTAGCAGCTGATTCTTTCCACAACATCTTCTTTACCCATTCTCAAGCCGAATCTAATTCTCTCAACCATGTTCTTTCCTGATCAACTCCTTTTGCTCTGAACAATTTTGAAGAGGTATATTCAACTTTTTCTACAGGCAAAATAAATGAAAACGGCCAAATGTTTCCCGGCCATACGTGAATTGGCCAAACAGATTTCTGTAATATCCCACACACTTTTGTTTCTCCTTTGCTGTCCTTCACCAGCTTGTGTTCTGCTGTTACTACTCCTTGTTTGCTTCCCTTATCTGCTGCATTCAAGACAAGTCATCCCGGATTTATATTTCCAAGTAACATTTTGTGACAAGCTGTGGGAAGTGTGCTCCAGGAGTACAGCCACAATTGCATTCATTGCTTTGTCTATTACACCAAATTCTCTTACTCTGTTTATTTAAGGGGGAGAAAGTCATCCTTCTGGGTATGACTCCCTGTCCATCAGCTGAACCTGCGAAGTGGATTTTGCATGCTACAACTTTCCCTTTTGCTGCTGCCTTGTGTTATCTTGCTGAAAAAGATGCAGAAAGGGAGCAGGCCCCCCTGCACATCACCAGGGCTCTAAATGTCATTTAGTATTAATGGCTGTCAAACGCAGTCCACTTGTAACTACACATTACTGCTACAACACCCTGTGGCACTTGGGGAGCATCACAAAAGCAGATGTTCTAGGAGGAGAAAACTTAACTAATTTAAAAGTTAAATCACAATCTGATATGTTTTTTTCTGGGTGACACACAGTGAACACAGTCTGAGAGCACTCCAAGCCTGCGGGAAATAGATAAATGAGGTTGTGAATATGACTGAGGAGGGCTGTCTGAGTACAGCCCTTTCAGCTCCTGTGCCTCAGAGGCGTTTGGGAAACTTGCCCCAGCCTTTTGGCTCTGTCACCCTGGGGATTTATCCTGGCCTTACAGGGATTTAACCTTGTCAGTGCTTGGGCTGCTTGGCTGTCAAGGGCTCCTCTGCACCTTCCACCTCTCAGGGAGGGTAAAGGTATACATGGAATCATTCTTAATTTCCATCAGGTTCTTTCCAAGGCTACATTTTTTATTAGAAGCCAAGTTCTTTAGCATCCATCTCATAGATCATGAAGTAGAGGAGAGGTTTCTGTGGTCTGGAAGATAATATCTTTACCTATTTGCGGTGAAAACAGATGAGCCCCTGGAATTGAATGCCTTTGGTTTTGTTATTTACTTTGGTTGTAGCGCATCTTAGGGAATTAATTTTGATGAAGATCTAGACCTTGTTTCTCAAAAATGTTTTTAGTTACAGGAACTTAAAAATACTGTATCTTGTGAGTGAAACAGAACATGAGTTTTGACTGATCCCAAATCAAAAGACTTTTTTGGCCATTGATCTGTGTAGAAAAAGTTTTCTTCATTTAAAATATAAGATGGTTCAGTTCCTCTAAAATGCTGTGAGGAAGTATAATAGTTTTATTAACCAGAATGAAGGGGTTTGGTTTAGTAAGGAGTTGGGGGAGCAGGGTTGATCTGTATTTCTGTTGTATCCTGAGTGTGAAGCTGTGTCTGCAGTTATTGCTTCAAACAGCAAGGGTGAGGCAGAAGTGGCTGAGTACATGCCCAGACCTTAAGTCCTTTGCCTAACATGAGAAAGCTTTGGGGTTTTGCTTCTGTTCATAATGAAATTAAATGCATGTGATTTTCCTCACTGTGAATATGGCTGTCTGTATTCTAATAACTCCTTGACCTCTTGGCAGACTTCTTATAAACTGTTGAATGCTCTTAAAGATATTAAATACCCACATGCCATACAAATTAGTTGACTAGAAGAGGATGACTTCTGTGTTCTAATTCAGTAATGTGATAGTTCTTTTTCCAGCGGGGCTACAAACTCGCTTTGAGAGGCAGACTGCAACTGAGGTCACAGCATTTATGAGAGATCAAGAAATCTAAATAGGAGAGAGACAGAACATACCTCTCAGCTTTTGGAAAAGTCTTAGCAGAAGTTTATGTGTTATTAGAGATCAGAAACATAATTCTCAAGACCTTTTTACTGTAGACTACACAGTTTCTACAAGACACCTCTTGAGTGCTCCATTTCTTTACCAGTTTTGAAGATAGATGCTACATTTACTCTTCTATCATCCTTTTACTCTATAAAACCCTTCACAAATTTTTAAAGACAGCATTGTCATCTCTTTAGACACTTGGAGATGTAGTTTTCCAGATTCAGGTGCTTTGAAAACTTTACACAGAAAAAGGCTGAGTAGAATTATACCCAGTTCCCTTAATGTACAAGATCATTTATTTTTGAAGAGGGGAGTCTAACACTAGTAGACATCTAATATTAAGAAATCCACCTCTTAAAATACGGGATCTCAATGGAAAATGATTCCTGTGGGAATTGTCAAGTTAAACTGACTAATCTTTGAGGCTTTAATTTATTTTATTTTGTTTTAATTCATTTTTGGACCACTTGTTATAACTGGAGTTGTTTTGTGCAACTTTTCTGTGATTAGATTTTGGAATGGCTGCCCAGGGAGGTGGCAGAGTCACTGTCCCTGGAGGTGTTTAAGGAAAGACTGGAAACATTCAGTGCCATGGTCTGGTTGACAGGAAGTGTTTGGCCATCGCTTGGACTCGGTGATCTCAGGGGTCTTTTCCAACCTAACAGGATCTGTGATTCTAAAGATGGGAAGCCTAAGACTTGTAGGATCTGAGTCCCTGCAGTCCCTTTCACTATGAAGGTAAGTCCTGTATTATTGAGGCAGCAAGGCATTCAAGGGTTCAGAATGCCTGGCAGGAAAAAGAAATAAACTCCTGGGACTGTTTAAATCTCATCCAAAATTCTGGGGTTGCACAGTTGTGAAGCACAGAAGATGGAGCTCTCAAAAGTCAGACCAGTTAATTTTGCTCTTGGTGGAAATCTTTAGGTTCTGCTGAAGCCTTGGGGGGAATAAATGACACTCATTTTACTTGCCTTGTAGAGAGCTCCTATCACTTCTGTGTTAAAATCTGTTTCACCCTCCAAACCTAAGTGGGATGTAGATGAATGTTGAAAACACTTGAATGATGATAGTATTAAGATTTTTAAATCTTCTAATGGATAGTCATTTGTGCTGCAACTGGAAAGTCAAATACTGTGCCACAGAATACAGCACATATTCTGAACTGGCAGAATGAAATATGTCTGCTGCTGCGTGTGGTTATAAAGAGAGAGTTTCAAATTTTAACTCAGACCACGGTGCAAAGGGAATTACGTTTAATATAAAAGAAAGACATAAGAAGCAAAACAATTCTGAGTAGATTACCTATTTGGCATATGCACAGCTGGTGGTGTATATGGCAGACACTTTGCAATCAAAATATTTATGCTTAAAACATGAGAATATTTCTGTCAATATTGTGTCATGAGGGTCATTTTGGTCTTCTACATCCAGAGAGCGCAGAATGCAGTTTTTAGCAAAATACGTGCAAAGCATCCATGCAAGAATGCATTTTCCTTTGCAAATCGAATTACATTTTGGGGATACTAAGCTGATAATTTTTGAAAGCATCCTCACAGGAGTGAAAATTATATTCTCAAATGCTCTTCACTTGTGCTTATACTGCCTTGAAATTCTGTCCAGAAGCTGTCAGAAGAAGCATAACTAACCACGGAGACAGTGATCACCTTGAAATCTGGAAATGGACTTTGCCTGCCTAGAAAAAGTGATGGGTAACATAAATCTGAACAGATTTTGCTTCTTGGGAAGAGCTTGCAGTTGCAATACCTGCTGTTACCATTAAGTTCGAAAAATGTAAGAATTATGGAAATGCAGTAGGTTACTAAAAAGAAAACATTCAGTAACTTTTTCAGAATTAGTTCTAGCTTTCTTTTTAAAGTAAAGTAGAAGGACCATTTGCAGAAGGGAATTGGACTTCTCAAACCAAGATGGGAGTAGGCTCCTGATCAGACAAATCATTATATTGATAAGCTATATTTAAAACAAGAGTCTGAAAATGTTGGGAGTTTTTGGGTCAGATAATGGCACGTTGGTGATGTCAATAACAGAAAGCTGGAGCTGTACCTCAAAACTGGGCTTAGACCTCCTTGGAAGAGCCAGGAGGATTTCCAGTGTCCCCTGCGAGTCTCTCTGGCTCTCGTCTTGCCCCAGAGCTGGCAGCTCGCAGGGTCCTGGCTGCTGCTGTCTGACACTGAGCAGCCCTCAGGCCAAACCCAAGGGGTTTTTTTGGCTGCAGTGCCATGCTGTGCCCACCTGCACCCCCTGGTACTCCCTGGAGGCAGCAGAGCAGGGAAAGGTGTCTGTGCAAACCCTGCTCCCCTTTTCTCCCAGCGCCAGGGCTGTGCCTGCTGGAGGGAAGCCAAGGAGCAGATGGAGTTTAGGAGCAATCTCTGGGAAGGACTCTGTTGCAAATGGCTCTGAGTTGGTTAACAAAAGTTAAAACTGCAAGTTTTTGTGCAAAAGGTTTTGCTTTGGCAGAAGGCAAAGCAAAGCCAAAGAAAACACAGAAAGTGATTTTCCTCTTGGAAGTTGCTTGGTTTGAGGTCTGTCAATAACTGCTGTGAAATCTTTGTGCTTCTAGTCTGGAGAAGGTGCTTTACACGCAGGCTCCTGAAACATCCTTCACTCCCTGGTCACTTGGGGATCTCCTGCCTGTAACCTGTGTTGGTGACAGCCAGGAATGGCCCAGAGCTGTGAGCTCTGGTTCAACTTTCTGACGTGGCACCAAATAAATAGCTGCGCCTGCAATTTGGCTAATGACACAAGGCAAAGAATGCCTTGCCTTTCCTTAGAGATGCTGTGGGGTTTTCCAAGAAGAGAACAGAGCACTTTTTCCCCAGTGGTGAATTACCTAATTTCAGTAAATTGCCTCCTTTCCAGGTTATACAAACAACTTTCCTTTATAGCTCTACAAGGACATGCTGCCAGGTGCTGCACATAGTGCAGAAAATACATTATGATGCCTAAAAGTTGCTAACAGACTTAAAAAAAACCAAAAACCCTCAACATTTTCCTCTTTTAAAAAGAAGTAATTTCATTAATATTTTTCCAAGCCAATGAGCAAGTAAAGAGTATCTCCCTGCATACCAGTTTCAGGCACAACTCATCCTGGGTAGTAACTTCCCATTGAGACATTAACAGCAGCTTTTATTTTTCAAGGTTTTGATCTATTTTGTGGAGACAGAACAACACTAATCAGTTTATTTGACTTCTTCTGAAGTAGCTGTTGTAAAGCTCATTTGGGAAGAAGATAAGAAAAATTAAATGCCTTTACTCTGGAAAGGGAAACAAAAGAAAGGCTTGTACTGCCATAAAACACCAACACTTTTCTGTAATCTCTTTTCTTTGGATGAGTTCTTCTTGTTTGTTTGCTTGCTTGGCAATTTTTTGGGGGTGGAAGTATCAGTTAATAAAATTTCATTCATATGCAGAAAACAGAGGGTGATATTCTAAGTATGTGCTCAAACCTAATGGTCTTATTGCTGTCAAGTATAGGTTGTTGTTACAAGTGTTGTATATACAAAAAATGCATTCCAGCTAGAAGAGAGTCTCAGGAAAAAATAGGATTGCATAATTTGGAGGGTAAGACAGCACTCGCTGGTCTAAATCCTCTAATCTGCATAATTCCATTTCATCCTCCAAATCTGGTAAATGCACATTTATGAAGGTGAGAGTTTTAATGAGAAATGGTCATGGACTTCTGTAGGAATCTGATCTGCACTCAAAGCTGTCATAGCTTCATAAGACATTAATCACATAGCCTGTATTCAAGTAATTACATATTTTTTATATTCATATGCTATTCCTCTTTTACAGCACTTCTGTAATTTTCCACATTTATTTGATTGGGACAATTAAATGCTATTTCTTGCTTGTGAGATAAATAATCATGGTTTCTGAAGCATAAGAAGTTCTGTAGTTTTATGCAGGCAATGTTTATGCAGCTTTGTTTTAATTCATGCTTTGTTACCTTTATTATCACTAATTACTGTTTTATAACAAAGCTATAGTTTGGAATCAGACGGATATGCTTTAAATTAAACTGAACTGGAGCACTGTGTTTGTCCTTTCCAGAAATGCAGCCCTGCAAAAGGCTGCTGTACTCTTTATCAATTGATATGTTTGAATGGGATATTTGTCAGGTATTGCTTTGAAAGCATTAAGTAAAATTGCTACCTGGAAGAACTGGGTAACTATTAATATGTACAGAAACCTTTCCCATGAGTAAATAATATTTGCAGATCTCTGGAGATGATGTATTTTAATGCAGCTTGAATGTAATATTTCCATTTGTAAACAAATTTGATCAAATACAATAAACAGTGCTGGAGCCTTAATGTAATTCTATTACCTATAAGTCAGTACAGGAAACAGCAATGCAGATGCCTAACAAGAGGCAGAGTAGCTTCTTCAGCTTTGCTGATAAATATCTGTGTAAGTCATGTAAGCCTAATAATCAGGCAGAAAAGTAGGAGAAAATAACCTTATTCTTGTCAAAACAGAAATGGAATATAGATGAAAGTTGATGCTTTGAGTAAAAATGCAGGCCAGATTTAATGTAAGGAATAATGATGCAAAGCAGAAACTCAAAAACTAATAAAAATATCCTTTGATATCCTCCTATATAGGGAAATACGAACTGAAATAAAGACCAGACAAGATGGACCTTCTGTTTTTGGAATGGTTCTTTGGCTGGCCATGACTTTATTTAAGCAAGCTCAGGGCTGGAGGGTACCTGAGACCATTAAATACAAGCAGATAATATGTGACAACTTTTCAAACACTGAATCTCACAGGTTGAGGAGACTTTTGATTTTTTTTTTCCCTACTGATCTTTCACCTTGGGTTTAATCATGGAACTGTAAAACCTTTAATCTCTAAAATGGCAATACTATTAGATAGCTTGTAAAAGTGCTGGGATGGAGAAGAGTTTTATCACAGCTTTGATGTTACCAAATGCTTTTATTTCTGCAGCTAGTGGCAGAGCTTGTCAGTCAGGGCAGTGCTGGGGACTCTGAGAAGAAGCCAAGACAGCAAAGGTCAGACTGTGGTGCCAGTCCTGGGCTGTGCCTGCCCCTGAGAAGGGCCCAAGGATGTCAGGTATGCAGTGAACGTCTATTGCAATAAATAAATAAGTAAGTGTGTGTGTGTGTAGCATGTAGGTAAAAAAAACCCCACCCAGTTTGTAAAAAGGCATTGAGTCTGTTGTGGCTGCTCTTTCAATGATGAGATTAGAATATTTCTACATTTTGTTTTGATGAAGGTGAAATACTCTTCCAGCCTGTCAAGTAAATGCTGTTGTTGCAAGCATGTCAATACTTATTAGTTGGAATCAAAGAGACCGAAGATATTTTTCTGAAACACCTATAAAAAACCCCAATAAAAACCACTATTAATTTTGTTTAACAGAAAATGAGACACCTCCCAGCATAACAGAGTGATCTCAAATGCATGGCATGACAACCATTACTATCACAGTGGAAATTCCCGTTGTCTTTACTGACAGCAGGGTCCCACCCATTGTGAAATCAAAGGAGTAATCAAATAAAGACAGTTTAGGTTTCCACCAGATCACGTTCACAGAAGAGCTCCATTCTGCTTGAAGGAAATTTAAATGGATAGAAACTTTTTCTCTTCTCCGGCCCTCTTAGCATGCACAGCTTCTGAGTTTGGAGAGCTCTTGCTGGCTCTGGTCAGGAAGGAACAGTGCAAAGTAATTTCATGACTGTATTCTTCCTGACGGGAATTTTAGAAATATACTGGAATAAAAGGAAGTAGAATGAGTCTGACAAGGTGGCTGCTTGAACCTACTGCAGCTTAATGGCTGTTCCTCTCTATTCCCTGTCTCCTTTCAGACCTAGTCCAGCCATAGGTATGACCTGTTGCTGTAATGTGCCTCCGCATGGTCATTGCCCTCTCTGGATGTGTGTAAATAAAGGTTTGTATTTTGCTGGGCTTGAACACAGCTATGTACAAGACTAGGAAAGGGATCATCAGCTGCAAAAGTCCTATGTATGAAAATATTATTCGGTTTTGTAGAATTTTTTCTTTCTGTGTGCCTTTCTTTTGTTTTCTTTGAAAAATTTACCTGTTTTGGCTCAATAAATACCCTTCTGTTGTCTAATCATCGTGGCTCTCTCTCTGAAGAAGCTGCACAATGTCAATAAGTAATCTGGTACTATATCTCTCAGATATTTTCAGTTCAGTGCTGCATGGTAAAGTGTACTTGTTGCTTTTCAACTGAGATCTTGAGGAATGACCTCCTTTATGAAACAGATTTTCTTCCCTTGTTATTTCCAAAAGTAAAATATAACTTTACATAGCAGCTTGAGAAAATGGAGGACCACACAAGTTTGCATTTCAGAGAAGCATGTGATTATGGAATTTAATCTGAGCAGGCCAAGCCTCTCAGGAAGATTGCATCTGACTTTGCAAGACTTGGCAAACCTCCAAGTCAGAGAAATGTTTCTGCTTTTTTTGTTAAAAGCAGAAATACTCTTCCACTTTTCCTGTTGGCTGAGAAAATTCATTTAATTTCCAGTCAGAGAAAAATGAAAGAATAGCCTGGCCTAAAATAATTGGGTTAGTGTGCTATATTTTATATCAGTGTTATATTTTATATAAAAAAAAGAAGGACCTGAGAAGGTTTGTCTGTAACTCACCTTTTCCATTTTAGCCTTCACACTGACAAGTTTGCTCGAAAATCAATATTTTACATTGAAAAAACCCTGTTCTGTGTCAGTAACACTCTCAAGCAATATAGATCTTAAAGAAACATGCCAAGACTTGCCAGGTAAATATTTGTAACAAATAATCTGCCTGAACCCCAGGGAACCTGCAGGTCTGGGAAGGGATGCCCACTTTCCACAGTGGTGCTCTGGAGCTGCTGTTCTCCCCCTTCTCCTCGGGTATTTTGCCCACTGTGCTTTCCACAGGGTTGCCTCATTTCTCCTCCTCTGGCAGTGTGACTCTTCTCCCTGCAAATGTCACCCCTCAGCAAAAAAGCATCTCCTCAGCAGCAATTAGCAGGCTGCCCTGCAGGAAGGAGGCTCTCAGCACAGTGAGAGCCACGGCAGCTGCTCTGGAGCTGTGCCTGCCCCAGTTTGTGCTGCTGAGGAGAGAGAGGTGTGTGGGTTTTGCCTGAGCAGGGTGGGCATCCGCAGAGCTCTGGGAGAGAGAGATGTGTTGCGGATGCTCCCAAGTAAATCAAGCAGACAGCACCCGACAAGATGGCAAGAGAGAGAGATTTATTTACAGTTCTCTTCTTATATATGCATTAATAGTCTAACAATTATTGGTCGACAGTTATCCACCCGCCAAGGGGATTGGTCGAAGCCTTACAGCACCCAGTACCAAAACAAAGATTAGAAAGAGCAAAAGAATTCAACTTATCTCTACTCCCCATGAGAAAGAGGAGAAAACCTTTAGAATAGTGCATCCACAGAGATGGACAATTATACCTCATCTCTGCTCTGGGTGTGTGTCAGCTAAATTTCTGTGTTCAACCCCTTCTGACAAATGAAGGTGTTCACACTGGCCTGTGTCTTGGAGAAGAATTCAGGGTTTATAATGCATGAAGTGTTCTTGACCTGATATCCTGAGGAAGGCAGCGAGCTGATGATTGGATTCTTTGCACTCTTGAATAGGAATTCTGAAGGATTTAATCCTACAAAAAATGATCCATTCTTTTCGCTACGAACCTGGATTGTCTCTTCTAGGGAACTTGTACTGGAAGCAAATCCATAATTATTGTATTCTATATCCATACGTGTGGTCCAGGTCTGAAAATATCCTGTTTCAGCAACAATCTCTCCAGGTTAGACTGCCCAGCAGTTCCCAATATTTCAGCCCTGCATAAACCCTGGTTTGATGTGAAAGTCACTAAAGTTATCATGAAGATGAAGTGCAATGATTCTCTTCTGTCATAGTGGTGAATTGGAAAGTGGGAATGTTTTTATTTCTTAAATTGTCCTATTCCCACTCTGTACTTAAAAATAAGCACATTTTACTCTACATGTAAAGTAACACAGAAGGTTTAATCTTCTGGAAAAGCCAGGACAGCTGTCCTTGGAGAACATAAGTCAAAATCTGTGTTAGTAGGGAGCTTTGCTGCAGATGCTTGGAGGTTACAGGCAGATTTTATAAAGAGAAATTATGTCTCATTCTGAAGAAAAAGAAGAAGAGACAGAACTTCAGCCTGTCTCATCAGAGTGTGGAAAAGAATTCAGGTTACATATTGAATGTAAATGAAGTATTTTGATTATTCTTGTAATTTTATGGAGATTAGAGCTTTTCTGTGAAGTGTACAGCTTGAGACTGATTTTTTGCATCGGAGCCTGAAAGCAAATGTTCAAACAGTAGGAACTTCAAAACAGATCCCCCCTACTTCTTCATTTATATATATGTATGTGTGCATATGCATATATCATTTTAAGAGAATCTGTTTTTATTGAAAAGGAGTACTCTTCCCCCAGCCTGGTTGAATTGCCATTGCACTATTCAAATATTTTTGGGATATGGATCAACTTTTGTAGTGTAAATATGCAGTTCCTATGCAATAAACACTTTATTATGACTGGTGACCATAGGGCTACCTCATCTTAGAGAATGATAATCAGGGGCCTTTTGGAATATTTAAATAGCAGAAATATGAGATTTTTTTTCATCCAGTTTTCTCAGTGTTTTACACAATAATGAAATTTTGTGAAGAATCAATATGTTCTTTAATTCCCCATGATTCCTACAATTCCATCTAAAGCAAGGGAGGAGTTGTGCTTTTGTATTTTAAAGGGGCTTGTGTCATGAGCATCTTCCCCTTTATTACAGAGAGAAAAGAAAGATAAAGGAGAGGACAGGCACTGATGCACTGAGAACATAACAAGAGTGTTACCTGAGAAAACCCCTGAAATTCAGCAGTCTGTGTGCCAGAAGGTCTTTCAAAGTGATCCACAGCTGTAGGGTTGAAATCTTCTCTCACGTCTCCAGCAGAGAAGGAAAAACAGATAGAGAATCCATCCTTCACATTTTAGAGTTCTGCAGCTCAAGAGGAAAGCTGGGCAATGCCTGGTTCCAGTTTTCATAGCAGTCCAACAGGGCAATTCAGAATTCCTCAGCTTCATGACAGCAATGAAAAGAGCATGAGTAGAAAAGAACTAGATATTTAATAGTTTAAAAAGACATATTGACATTGGCACACACTTATTTGCTACAGTATTTTCTGGGATTTGTGCTGTAATGGAAGCCTTTTAATAAAACAGTTGATATCTTGTCATTAAAAAAAGGTATAAAGAAAAGTCATGTCAATCTGTGTTCTGCACACTGTCTGTGAATGAAGGGAAGAGCAATGAACAAGCTTGCCAAAGTAAACCAGATAAAAGCAAAATAAAAAATAAAACCACAAAACATTGCTAATAAGTAGCACGACATGGCTTTTCTTTAGCTGTGTAATTCCTTTTTTGGCATAGGTTTGAAAATATTTATTTCAGCAGGAGTATGAGGCCCCTGTACTTTCTATATAAACCTCACACAGGTAGTTTCCAATTACTGAAGCCAAGTGCTTGGCACTCTTCAAGAAAGGAATTGAACACTCATAGGAAGAGAAAAATAGAATTATGCAGCCATCAAAGTTGGATATTTTAATAAAATAATACACATCTCAGAGCTTAAAAGCCCTATAGCAAGTCAGCCTTTAGATAATTTGTGTGAGAGAAGAGATTACCTGCAGACATACGATTTTATTGTATCGGTTTTACCCTAGTTTTCTAAGTTTTATTATTGACCTCTGTGACTCATGCTCAGTAAAATTATGCTCAGTAAAATTGGTCTAAGCCAGCATATCGTATCCTACAATTCTGTCTTCCTAATTTTTCCTGTGTAACAGGCTTTTAATTAGGTCACCTGGAGTTCACACCAAAGATCCCTTACAGGGTTGGATTGAAGGTGTTTTGTTTAACTTTGATGGATGAATGGCTGTCTCTATCATCAGGCACAACTAATAGAATATTTCATCTTCCTAGTTAGATTGTCAACATGGTTCATAGCAGCTGCTGTGAATTCATACTTTTTCCGATAGGAAATATGGTAAATGCATAAGCCAAAATAAAACTGCAGAGGAAATAACTTTCAGATCTTTTCCAGTAACCAAGGTGTATTGGGTAGTGTCTTGATTTTGGTGGGTGGTTTTTTTTGTTTTGTTGGTTGGTTGCATTTGTTGTTGTTGTGGTTTTTGTTTGTATTTTGTAACTATGTATGAGTTTAGCTGTAATAGGGAAAATAAAGCTTTCCTTTCTATTCCAGAGCTGAAGACCAGACATCTTTCTCAAACTGAAAGGATGTCAGTATTTTTAATACATTTTTACCTTTCTCTGGCCAAGAAAACAGTGTGGTTAGTATAAAAATCCTTCTCAATGTGCAGTCTCCAAATGGACTCCATCCAAAATCTCCTGAAGTCGGTAGAGAAATGCTCACACTCTTCATTTGATATTGGATCAAGTCTTATTTTCAGCTCTGACCAAGATTACTTTTACAATTCTGGGTTATTTCTGGGTAGTATAGATTTGTATGTAAATCTGTACTTACTAAAATATTTTAAATCAGTAAACAAGTGGTTATGAGGTGAAGTTTTCCCCAAATGAAGTAAAATTCCCACTGATTTTCAGAAGGCAAATATGTCATTCTTGGTTAGTTTAGTTGTGGGCAGGGTGGGATGGGTGTGATTTTTTTTTTTAATGTTTGTCCTTTTTCTCCTCATGAACTCACAAGATGAGCTACAGTTTTATTACCATGTATAGAGAATTAAGGCACAGAGTTTCCATTAAGAATGATCTGTTACCTCCAAAAAATGTTAATGTTCTTATTTTTGCTTTATTATTCTTCATTACATAGTTAATGGAAATGGAGGCACATGCCTAATTGCACCCTAATGAAAACTTGTCCTTTTATCTGTGGTTAGGAACAGATCCATGGCCAAGGTGTTAGCAAGGAAAGAACTTCCAAATGAGTGGTGGGACCTCCTGGAGAGAGCTCTAAGGAGAGAAAACCAGAAAATCAAGTTGTTTATCACAGCTTTTCTTTACTATCCTTTTCTCTAGTGACTTACAGATCAAAGTTAAGTTTCACAGCTTGCATTTAATGACCTAATTTGGATTGTGGCTCGTATCGAAATGCTGAACAGAACATTTTCCATTTTCTATTTTTATTTTAGTCTTTCTCTGTTGAAACTATCCAGTAAAGTTTAGATTGCTTTAATTGCATGCTGATTCCCAGATCTGTATGCAGAACAGAACTATATGTTCTTCAGCCATACTCACAGGACTGTCTGTCTTCTACTTCAATGTAGTAACAAAAGAGCTAAGAGAGCTGTCATTTATTTTACAGCGATTTCAGATAATGGCCTCTCGTGGTGATAAAGTATTACGGAATGGAGAGATGAAACAAGTTGCATTTTTAAGAGGAAAGGTGAATATTTGCTATTAAGGGGTGCAAGGATCAGAAAACATGCTACAGTTACTGTTCAAAATAAAAATCCAGAGATTGGCTGTGGCCTAAGTGAATCTGGGGAATCCCTGCGATGTTGGGACCTTGTGCTGTGTCACAGGAAGGATGTGGTTCACTAAAAGTGTTCATTTTGTATTTGTGAGGTTTCCTCTGTGTTATTCTATGATTCCCTGTGCACTTTTAAACAATAATTCTGTTACATACATTCAGACAGGTGCTAAATATTCTTCCATATCAGCAGCCGTAGAAAAGCTACATTTCATGAGGATTGCAAAATGCTGTCCACAGTGAATGCTTCTCTGCCCCTGAAAATTGATTATTCCACTCTGTATATTTTCCTAAGCCATTTAAGTGGATCAGATAGTTATCGATATTTGACATGCTAAGTGATGGTCTGGCTGGAGTAGCACTTGTGTGAGGTAAGTGAATTGTTTCCAGTAAACTTAGCCTATCTGTATTGTTAATATGCTACCACCTGCCTTAAAAATGGCCAGTCAATTTGTTGTGTGACATTTTTGGATTAAGTGGGCTGTATGGATTAATTGTGTTGATTCTAAATGTGTAATTGATTTTATTTTTCTATGTGACCTGCTCCACTATTTTTTTCTTCATAACTGATTTTCAGTGTATAAAACACTTACTATTGAATGCTTATTGCAAAATAAAATATAAAAAGCAATAGATAATGGAGATTTTTTGCAGTCTGTCCTTTCTCATTGTAGTTCTTGCAAGCAGTTGTGCCTGGTCTGAAATAATAATTATTGCCAAACTATGTAGGAAGCCAGAAACAAGGACAAGTTTAATTCCCATGGTAAATGAATTAATTAGTATTTTCAAAGTTTTAGTGGTACATCAGTAAATCAACTGGTGAAGTCGTACGAAGCTCCTGATGAATAAGGATTTCCTTCTCAAAGTTGTAGCAAGCACAGGGAAATAACTGAGAGGAGGAGTGGGTTTGACAGGAAATTTTGTTTAAGCTGTTGATTATATTGCTCCATTGCTCTTGTTCTCATTATACTTCTCATTGCAAAATATGCTGGAGACATATTGTCATTGCAACAGACAGTGGTGAGAAAAGAGTGACTTAGAGAGCTCGAAATACTTCAGCCTATCTGTCAGTGGCCAAAGATAGCTTGACAGAATTGTGTTTCTGCTTGGTCTGAGGGATGAGTTGCAATTTCAAAATATCTCAGGAGCAGCCAGGACAAAGTACCAGGGTTTGATTTTCCTGATATGAGACTGAAGCCTCTCAAGTTAGGTGAATGTTTCTGATCCTTTGTTTAACAGCTAATAGATACAGGAGAGATTTGTTTTCTTTTCAAATGCTGGGAGAGTATCCAAGAGGAACTGTGTGTTCAGCGGGATAGTTTTAGGAAAGTTTATTATGTTTGTAGAAACCTGGTATTTTTTTTATAAATGTTATGCTAGTTTCTTAGCTTCTGTCTTGTCTGGTTCACTCCTCTATTTAATCAGATTTGGGCTCACAAAAATAAAGGAATGAGCAATCTCTCTATGACTTCCACATAGGTTTTGCTGTTGGAAAGACACTTGGGTTTGTGGGAGAACAGGTCTGTGGTGCAGGGCTGAAATCTTCAGTGCTTCAGTCTATTGATCTGGCAACAAGAGCTGCTGATGCAATATAGAAATAGGCAAAATATTTATGACCTGAGCTTTGGCGTGTCCATCTGACTCATCCTGCTTTGCACTGATATTTGAGAACAGAAAACTCCAATTTCTCAAATATGTAACATTTTGTCCTGAAGCTCTAGCCCTTCGTAAAAGGACTGAGGAGATTTTCTTAATTTATTCTGATAACGGGAAGTTGCCATATCTTATGAAATCTTTAAAAAGACCAATCATACTTTTAATTGCTTAATTAATCACAGCATGAAAGGGGAACAGTCTTCAAGGACATTCACTTCTTTTTTTTCTTGCCTACAAAGTTTAGTTGGCTGCTTTCTTTATCAGAGCCGCTTATTTGATAGTAAAGAATGTAGCTAAAATGGTTGATCAAACAAACACAAGATCATCCTTGACACCCTTCAGTGTAAGAGGACTGACCTATAAACCATAGTCAGATATTTCTAGCCTGCTGCTGTGGATGAAAGCCTATGATCTCTTCCCCAAGAATATCCCTCTCTGTTCCAGCCAAACATAGATTAGAAAATTCCCACAAACCTCAAGTCTAACAGAAAGCCTAAAAGCAGAGATGGGCGCCTCGCCAAGTGGGGGAGAAGAGCCGAGATTCAGGTTCTCTGTGCTGGTCAATGAACTCATTCCTTGTCAGCAGCGAGAAACATTCTGCTTTCTTTGTCACACAACCTGTCTCATCTCATTAGCACAATGACTCGAACATGTTGACAGCATGTAATGGTTTTCACTGCATATGCTAAGGAGCGGTTTTAAACCAATTTGCTGTGTTCTTTGTAGGCAGAGTGTGACTGCTGATTGCTGCTAAGGCCCCCGAAAAGTTATTCCTTTGCCACAATTCCTATAGGTAAAATATGAAGCTGTGAAATAGATGATCCAATGCAGCAGAGCGCTCGCTGCTTCCCCTGGATGTTAATGAACTCCCACTCATTCCCCAGTGGTCGCTGGGTGCAGGGAATGCATTCAGGCTCCATCGACTACAGTGACTCAACAGACAGCGTCTCCATCGGCTCTTTGTTTCCCTGAAAGCCATTAAAGCACAGCTAATTCTCAGAGCTGAAATTTTCTGGGTGCATTGCCTGCATTTCATAAGCATAATTAAATGTTAGACTTTATCCTTATCCTTAAGTACCACCTACCTTATTTGATCACATTTAAATTTTTTTCCTGTTGTGTTAATGGGTTGACCAAAGCTTTCAATAAAACTCCTACCTGTCCATTCTGTTTATTAATTATTATTAAAAAGAAGCTCACCATATAGCATAAATAATGAACTCTGTATTTGGTGATGATCTAATGCTTGAATGTTAGCCTATATTCAGGGAAAAAAACGTTATAAAGGAAATGTGAAAAGTTTTTTTAAATTTCCTTATCTCTGATAGTGAATTGCCTGTAAAGAGCTGCTCTAAACAACAGTGAGTTTTTTCACATTATTGCTGCTAGATTTAACCTTGTGTCCCCTTTCCAGACTCTGTATCTAATGTGAGACTGGCACGTACTGGAAAGCTGTTAAAATTCTCAAGTCCTGTGGTAATACCCTGGCTCATTGGTGCTGGATGATGTTCTTTGCACTGTTGCTGTGAGAAGAAATCACATGGCCAAAGTTAGGCAGAATCCCGCATTGTTTTCAGGCAGGACTGTGAATACTTCAGTTCTACTTGGCTTAACAAAATTGATGGGAGAGCTGCTTGTATTTTACTTTTTGTCCACATAACCCTAAAAAAGTTCCTTTATCAGCGTCCTGATAACAGTGAACATTTTGACTAATGCTAACGACCATGAAAAGTTAAATCTTTGTGTGTTCTCATGAAGTCAGAGGGATTTTTCAGGGGAAAGAAGATACCAGTTGTAACTTTCTTGTATTCATTTCTGCTGAGAAAGGATTTATTTTTACAGTTCATAACACCTCATTTAGGCCAATGAATTTCACCTCAGTCATATGGCTAGAACATACCTCTGGTTATTGCTGCGGGCTTATTTTTGAGGAGTGAATTGTTCTCCCAAATTCTGTACTTGAAATGTTTCCGTTATTACTCTGAAGAATCTGCAGAAATGTCTGAATTTTACTTTCATTATGATATAAATATATTTTTGATAGATAAACCTAAGTGATTAACTGCAAATAAAGGCAAGAAGTAGTACTTGAAAGGTTAAATGTCCATTCTGAAGAGTGACACAGCATTTTTTTAATCTCTATAAACCTTTGTGCGTAAAAATAGACCACCTACCTATTTGATCTATTTTGAGTTAATTTTTTGAATTAAATTCTGATCTGAGGCTGGCAAAACGACTAAGTTAGGAAAAGTAATGCTTGTTCACTTCCCTGGCAGTTCTGAGAGCAGAGAGTAAATAACCCGCGTGGATAGACATGTTCACAGCTCTCTCCTGTTCTCTGCACTCGCTGGAACCACGAGCACCTGCACATCCCCGGTGAGTGAGTGGGGTCTCCTGGTGCCTGATGGCGTTGGATTGATTGGTGTGAAGCCTTCAAACTTGCGTTTCCGTCTCCTGTTAGTGCTGCTCTGAAAGCTTTCAACCTTGGGTCACAAACAGGGTTTGTCATGTGCAGGGACTCTGACCCGGAGTGCCCCTGGCTGCATTTTATTCAGCTGCTTCAACGTTTTTGATTCAGCTTCCTCCTGTTCTGTGCAGCTCAGCTGGTAGCCTGTGGCTCCAAGCTGCTGTCGTTTGATTTAACCACTCACAAATCAGCTAAGTCAAAATTAATTAATGAATTCCTGTTTCCTTCCTCCTGAGCTCTCCTAAATAATTCGTTTTTAATTTACTCAGAGCACTAAAAACATTTGGCTTGACATTATTTGTCCAAGGTGACTATGAAAATGGGACTACTCAAAAAGCCATTTGGAGAATGTTACCTTTGCAATGCTTACATAGTTTGTTTTTAAGTGCCTGACTTCAATGTAGACAAGGGGGAAAACATAGATCTTACTTTCAGAGGTAGTAGAAGCTGAATAAAAAAATAAATATGGCATAACATCCCTTTCCCCCATGGTGAAATGGCTCTTTGGAGAAAAAAAAAAAAAAGTCAATATTAAAAGTTGGACATTATTGAATCTCCTGGAATTAAAACCATGGTCAGGCAGTAGAAATTCATCAGAGCTGAAGCCTCCCACAATCCTTTCTCTGTGACATAGCATAAGTAGAGAATGCACACACTACATCATCAAGTGAAGCTGGTAATTGTAGGGTCACTACAAATTTTATTTTGCTTTTATAGAATAATATTTCTTTAAAGGAGATCAGAAGAAAGGCATGCACAGCAGCAGGGGAGCTTGTAGCTGCTTGCATCTTGGGTTTTGTAAAATGATCTTGACCTTTCAGCAGTGCCAGGATGATTCCTGTGACTTACCAGCAGCAGAAGAAAGAGCAGCTCAGGAAATATTAAAGGAATTTTCAACAATGAGTGAATATGAGCTTAGAATTGCGCTTGGAACCTATTGATTTATTTTTATTTATGTAGCAGCTTAATCACAGTTGGTAACTGTAATTTTTCAAAGGCAATTAATGGCTGAAGTTACTGAAAGATGAGTCAGGTTTCCTGGGCAATTTGACACCTGCAGGTCTTTTAAGGCAAAGGTTCCAAAGGCTCCTGGACTCTGTGCAGGTTATGCTCTGCTTTGATTCTTGTCTCCCACTTTGCTTTTGGAGCTAGCTGGAGATATTGCTCTAACATTTTAATTCTCGCTGTGGACAGAGGGAAATAAGTGAAACATCCTTCATATGAACATTATTTCACAATACTTATGCTAAAGTGTATTTTTGCACCTATTCACCAGTGCTTCAGGCAGCTCTGCACGAAGTTTCAGCCATGCAGATGTTTGCAATGGAGGTGTAAATGCCTGCTCTGGAGTTGTTTAAAGCACCATTTCTGTAGCACAGCAGAGGACATCTGTCTTCTGCAGTGGCCATCTGATGGTGCTTGTGAAGAATGTCCTGCTGAGCACGGAGGCTGAATGGGAGTAAAACATCTGCAGAGAGGCACTCACATCTGTTTCATTGTGTTTGGTTTGTTTCACATGAGCAAAAGGTAAAGATATTAAGACAGATGTTCAAAACAGCTTGTACTGCTTCATTCATACTCTGTGACTCCTTCCAGCTAAAAAGATGATTCTGTGTTTTTTGGCAGATTTGAGCTCAGCCACTGTTGATGTCATTTTTGGTAAAGCAAAAGGGAGAAAGTTAAGCTGTTCCTACTGCAGAATCCTGCTGTGTGGTATCCATCATCAATAAAGAGAGGTACGTGTGACATCGTTGCTTTCTCACACACTACTGCCCAGCCTTTGAAGGAGCACACTGGCATAGAGAAAATGAAGAGAAGCCAGGCCTACGTGGAAATACTTCATCACTCTGTAGCTACTCTGATATTTGTATGATTTCCCCCTGGAAAACAGAACATCTGCTCATTTGAAAGGCTGGAACACTACAAATTGCCCTCTAACCAAAGATGTTATAAACGGCAGTTGTTTGGTAAGAAAATTCAAAATGTTTATATTATTTAGTGTTCTGGAAGAAGAAAATTATGACAAAACAATGAATTTTATTTTTTTTGCTCATTATGGATGTACACCTATTGTGTTCCTTGGGCATTTAGCAAATAGTTTTGAACAAAAAGAATTACTTTTTTTTTCTGTAGTTTTTGTTATCCTGAAACCTGTCATCAAAATTTTTCCTTCAAAAACCTAAAACTTATAAAGAACCACTGATCAGTTATCTGCAACCATTTCCCTTCAACTTAATCCAGTCAGAATCAATAGCAATTTCCTCTCTTCACACCATGGAGAGACGGGTACTCCTCACTCCTGGCTCTCCAAGGAGAGTGTGATTCTGTTTTGACTCCTTGGTCCCTCCTTTCATCCCTAAAGGAGGTTTGGAATCACCCATTGCCTTTACTACCTGAAAAATAAGCTGTTTGTCTTTATTTTTACTGTGCACTGTCATTTTTTAGAGTGGCTGCACATACAATATTTTAAAAACACAATGGCAGTTAATTGCTTGTGTTATTTATATTTTTTGGAGTAAAAATAATTATAACTTTTACTAGGAGCAGTCCTTAAATAAATTTTGTGTTAATAATTAATTACTCAAAGGGAACTAATTGCCTGTCACAGGGATGTGCAGCATGAGACACTGCTTTGAGTAATAAATAGCAGACTGTTCCCATAAACATATGCTGAAATCAGAGGCACTGAGTAATGAAAATCGTGCATCATAAAGAGAACAGTATGGTGGAAGTTCTGCAAAACAACCTTGATGTAGCACAGACCCTGACTTGACAATTACAAAACACAAATCTGCAGTGGAGCAGATTCCCAACTGGCATGACTTGCTGTAATGTCACCAAAGCTGAGAGCCACCAGCTTAGAATTTGAGTGAGGATGATGAAGTTCCTGTCACAGACATCCAACTGCTTTGAGGTGCATTCTGCAGGACGTTCCAGATTTGGATGCTCAGCTCTTTACAGTGCTGTTGCTTTCAATGCTCATCTGGACTCTGCACTGAATTGCAATGGTTTGAATTCTGTTCAGTCTCTGCTGGGGCACAGTTTGGGATTTGATTATCAGCCCCTTTCTGTCAAGAGAATTCTCCCTTTGCTCAGCATGTGGGTCAAGACACCAGAACGAGCCTACCTGAAGTCCCAGCCTGTGTTAGTGCAGGATCTGTTTTTGTTTTACAGTAGCTTCATTATGAGTTTGTCAACTTCAGAACAGACTTCTTGTTCCTTAGTATCAGATATTCCATCTGTTCAACACGGGATTAAAATGTCCTGATCCCAATTGTATTGGCCTTCAGGGATGCTTCTCCCAGCAGATACTTTTTTTCAATGAATGTTGGCAGAGTGAGCTTTGAATTTTGACAGAGCACTGCCAAATGCAAAGAGCTGGAGGATGCAGAGAGGGAGGTAACACCGAAACACTGTGAGGAGCCATTGATGTAACTTGAGAATCTTCATAATTTCTCTCTCTTCATAATAAGCCACCTTAAGTGCTTGCTGCTTGCACCGCACAGTGACTGCAAGTGCAATACTGTAGGATCTAATGATTTAGAACTGAAAGCTCACACAGAAATGCAGAAACAGTGCTCCACTAAGTGTCTCTGAGCCTTTCCACGAATGATCAGACAGCTGATGATTGATTATTTTCCAGCCTCACAGAGTATTTACCAATTTGGCTTTGACTATCAGGGGAAGATAAAACCTGTATCACAGCTCTGCCTCGGAAATGTGCTCCCACCTGTGAAAGAGATGGGGCAAAGGACAAACCACTGCACATTTAAGGATTTTATGTGGGAAGGGAGATAAAGCTAGACACGAACATTTGCAGATGTGTGAGTTGGGACAGTAATGCAAGTCTATCCTAAATCACCAAGATTAAGATAATTGCTCAGCTACACCTTGGGGTGTGCAGGCTCCCTGCCCAGGGCAGCCCTGAGAGCTCTCCCCAGCACTCCCAGCCCCTGCTTATCTGCATTTCAAACCTTCCTTGTGAGTTATCACTCTGTCCTTTATTGCTTAGGCAAATGACAAATTGAGGCTTTTGTTATTCTGCCAAACCCAATTTGTTTTGTTGTCTCTCACTTCTCTGACCCTGTCTATCTTGACTAGTTCCTGCTTTTAGTTTGCATTTTAGACTGTAGCGTTCTGGGGCAGAGGCTGCCATTTCAAACAGAGTCTGGGGATGGTATTGCCAGGTATGGCCATTATAGAAGCCAAAAAAATTATTTTATTTGGTTTGCATTGAGGTTAAAAGTCTCTTTATTAAAATGGGTAAAGAAGACTATTTGGATGAGGGAAAAAAAAAAACCCCAAACCAAACAACCCCAAACGTTCTATATGCAAGGCTATGACTAAAACCAAACACAATTTTCATTCATTTGGAAGAGAAATTTCATTCTGCATTTGCATCTTATGTGGTGACAGTTTTCTCTCCTGTAAATGTTTCAGCACACATTAACTTACAGGGGCTCCTGTTTTATTGCACTGTGAAAGACTTTATCCCCCTTCTTCACACCACAACAGTGGCCTTAATGTTTCCACAGTTCTCTATTTTCTGACTAATGTCTGAAGGGTATTTGGATCATCTGAAAAAAATCTCATTTTTCCATCAATGTATATTGCTTTTGTGCTTTTTTTTTTTTAGCAGGGAAGCCTAAATAATAATGCTACTCTACCTTACTTTAAAAAGTCCTGTATGTCTTGTGTGACAGCCAATGAGATTATAGACTTACAGAGCAGGAGATTTTGGCAGAATAATTGAAAGCCTGGTTAGATTGATTTGTATTATGTTGTAAGATTACAGAAGATTAAAGGTATCTCCCATTCCCAGTGATACACCTGAGTTAAGATTTAAAGGTTAGCTGAAGAAAACACATTTTTTCCCCAGACAGGATGCTTAGTGCAAGTAACAAAAGCATCACCACCCTTTTTATCCACATTTTCAGCACTATGTCAATCACAGGAATGAAGTGCACTGATTGTACAATAAGCCATTATTGCATTGTGATTATCGTGTAATCTGCCCTAGCATGTTCTTGATAATTCCACCCTATTAAAATCCTTCCTCTACTTCCTAATAGCATTGTATGTATCAAATTCAATTTGCTTTACATTCAAACCCTTAACTCTGTACATTTGACCTTGCATCAGACCCTCCACTGGTGAAAGTATCCACAACTCCACTGAAATGAAAATAAAAATAATAAATAGGTATTAGTATAGATGGAGAAAAATTCTGGTGTCCCATTAGAAAAACATCACTAAAATTTATTTCTCAGTTACATTCAGCAAGTAGATTTCACAGTAATGGTAAGAGTACTCTTCCTTGACTCTTTGATTGACATGCACAGAATTTTTCATGAGGATACTCTCTGTAGAAAATTATCTAGTATTTTTGCCACAGGGTGTTTTGGTTTTGTATTTTATTTTATTTTATTTTATTTCTTTTATTTTATTTTATTTTATTTATTTTATTTTATTTTATTTCATTTCATTTCATTCCATATTCTTTAATTTCATTTTTTTCACTGTAATTTTAATCACAATTATTGACTGAATCTATGGAAAGTGCTTTCTGAGGTCACATGAGGTTACGAGCACTGATGGCACGTGGGACTGGCACTTTGTTGGTCGTGTTCAGAACTGAACCAGTGGAGCTGTGTGTGAGGCAGAGAGAGTCAAGGCAGTGCTTGATGGTCCATAATAACAGATGTGTAATCCATAAATGAAATACTGCGAGCTGTGTGAATAACCATATAATGAGAAAGAGAGGGGTTCTCTGTCATTATCTCCACATTTGGTTACATAAATACCACACAAATGCAGAAATATGATTAAACCCACTGGGCTTCCTGCCAGCCTATTTGCTATTTCCCTTTATGTGCTCTTGTATACCTTATTTCTCTGCCAGAACTCCCACTGCCATGTGTGTCACTGATACATGCCTGGGAAGGCGAGCAATGTGCTATCAGGTAGGATAATTACGCTGATTACTCCATGGGTTTTCAGTAATGCTTTTTTAGTACTTTTCTTCATAAGGTAGAACACGGTCCTATAAAATTTTTTCACCCTTCATCATCTGAGCTTGGAAGCTGCTTAGGAAAGCTGTGTGGGTTTGAACTGTGGAACATAAAAATGGAGGTGAACCTGTGTATTTTGTGCTGTTCTGTGTAATTTACCATTTCTTGATCAATTTGTACGAGTCACAAAATATAAATGAATGGAATACTAAAGTTTTAAACATACATGATGTACCACTAATGATGTCACATTGAAAGGATAGAAAGGTGTAGTTTTTCTCTATTCTTTTTCACCCCTGTTGGAGGAAAATATTACGTACTCCCAGAAACAGAGTATTTGTAAAGATACAGATTTGACACATTCTTATCAAAAACAGAGGCAGTCATTCCCTTTCTTCCAAAGTCTGCAGACCATGACAAAGCCAGAAGTTTGCTGAGAAATACCTTGGGAGTACAGAAGACAAACTGTAGGGAGCTGTCTCTACTATGTTCCAAACTAAAATAAAATGTATTACTGTCCCTTAAAGGATATCACATACAGTTTATTGGGCACACCTTCAGTAATTTGGGATTTTTTGGAACCACATTCAAAATAATAAAAACCACATACTATATAGCATCTAATTGCATGAGGAATTACCAGGTTTCTGAAAAATTATTTTGAATGATTTACAAGGACTTAGATTTTCATTCAGATCTGCACTTGGTGTGTTGAAAGGATACTACTGATTTCTTTAGTGTTTGTAGCTGTAAGCAGTAACTGTGCATGGACAAAGAGAACTGACAGTGCTTTGGTCACCAATTACATTATTATTACAATTATACAGGTGCCACTATAAAGTCACTGTCCTTTATACCAGGAGGGGTGTGAAGGAAATCTCTAGAGAGCTGTTGATGATCTTCAGTGTGAAATCATTCTTCTATTAGACTGGAGGACATTGGCTAACAAAAGTTCTAAGATGTCCCTCTTCAGGTCTCACAGAAACCTCAAACAACTTATTTTATATTGTTCTTGGCAATAACTTCATTTTACAGCTTAATGGTGAAGGGTGAAATATCATTTGTGATAAACAATTTAGCTGACCATACTCTGCCAGAGCTCAGATATAATGGCAGTTTCTGAGCCTACATAGCCAGAATTCACACCAAATAAATAAATAAATATATAGATAGATAAATAAATAAATACTGCAGGCATTCTTTACAGTAATATGTAGAAAGATTAACTTCACATTACTTGCATGTGTTTCACACCCACTTGAAGCATTTTTTTAATCTGTGCTGGGAGTCAAATTGTTGATATAAAACTGATATTGGGAAAATAATTTGGAAGAAATATGTCAATTAGAAATCCTTGATGATATGTTGGATGTACAGAGGCTTGAAAATGGGTGGCAAGTTGCATTCTATAGCCCTACATTATGAATAGACCAATTGTAAGTAATCCAAATTTCAAAGTGCAGGCTGGCCTGAGGAGGTGTATACAAGTGATTAGAATTTCAAAGACCTCAGAATAAACACCAGCTCTTTGATGGGATAATTTATGCACGGAATGGCAGGAAGAGCTGTCTGAGTTGTTCTTGGAAAGTTCACACGGAGCAGAATTAAGGCCTTAAAAATAAGTTTTGATATTGGATTACTGGAATGTGAACACAGTGTTGCTGTTCACTGAATTAAGATGTTGACAAAGGTTCCCCTACGAAATATGAACTGGAGGCTGACAATGCTTTAACATTTGTGCAAAAAGAAGAGGACAAGTAGAACCAAAGAAAAGAAAACATCATTAGTTCAGTAAAATTCAAGTGTGATCATACCCCTTGAAGAATATTTTTTTTGGGCAATATTAGCTGTAAAAATTAGTTTGTTTTTCTGTTTGAATGGGGAGGAGAAAAGGTTGGGGCACTCTGCTCATCAGTCTGCTTTTGGGATATCTTCTGTTTTCATTCATTTTCTGTCTGAATGTAAAGTTCCACCTTCAGTTCTCAGGACACAAAAGAGTACATCTGGAGCTACAAAGGACTGGCTAACCTATTTTCTGCTATTTGGTGTCTGTCTGGCCTCACACATGTTTTTATGATGTTGAACATCATATTGGAAAAGAAGTGTTCAGAAATCAAAGTGTTGTAGAAAATGTTGAACTTCAGTGACTTTGACCTCAAATTTTCGTCAGTTTGGGACTACATTGTGTAACCAAGAGGTGAATGAGTTTTAGACAGGGCTGTGTAGTGTTTTTACAGGCTTTGAAATCAAATTTCATGCTTCAACTGCCAAGAATACCAGTGATTGATACAGGTTTGAGAGGTGAATACACTGAGTGATGTTCACATCTTCCTTTTGAACTTTGGGGAGGAGGTATTGTCAATGGTAATTCTACCAAAATAATGGCTTATGGCAATACTGTATCTTTCCAGGGCTAAGACAAAAAGCTGTTCATTTTTTCTAGAAACACATCTACAGAACCAATTTAAAATAATAATAGTAGAATTTATATTATTGATATATCTTTATTTTTTGAGCAGCGTTTATGCAAGGAATCTATCAAGCCTAGCCAGTGATCAAAGTACTTGATCTTCACTTTAACAAAATTTTCTGAACTTTCAAATCTCTTATCACCATTCTGAACTTAAAGTTTCAACCCAGAAATAAAGAGAAAGTTGTTTTCTTTGGAGGAATCTTCTTTTGAGCCAGCACAAGCATAAAAAAAGATTATCATTTTAGAAGGCACACTAAAAAAATGATTGATATACTTGCCTTATGGTAATAACATTTCCTTATTTGTTGACCAAAATTTGCCATAATGTAAAAAAGAGAGCATCTATAGAATACTAACAAACAAATTAAACAAACAAAATCTTTTCATCTGTGGAGTTCACTGCTACAGGATATTATCCAAGTGAGCAAGTTAATATACACACACACACACACATTAAACCCTAAATAATCAGAGCAAGTAAAAGATATTTTTAAAATTTTGTCTGTTGTATTAATCTTCCTGATTCAAGATTTGTAAGCATGTTGGCCAATTTTTTTTTTGTGCAGAATTCTTTTTCTTTCCCTTTATGTTTTAAAAATAAGATAATGGCCAAATAATGGGACATTAGCCAAGACTACTGACCTGATGCAGAAAGACATCTGTGTTCCTGTATCAGAAGTAGGAATTTCCCTTACAGGAAAGACCAAACCTTTGAAGGCAAATTTACCATGGATATTAATCCACTCAGTGAACCTGAGATATGCTTGCTTACTTAGATAATTTGACCTTCAAATTTTGTATTTAGATAACTTTGCTTTCGGGCCAGTGTGTAGGAGTATTAAATGCATAAAGCTGGAGATGACTACGGCAGGTATCTTTGGGCTTTTAATTAATCACCATTTCAGTCTGAGCATTATGCATAGATAATGCATACGTCAGAGGAATTCCAGGACGCTCTCCTCCTCACAAAGCGAGCCCTGTGTCTTTGATGGAGATGAGCCAACATGTGTTTTTGTCCTAATGAAATTCTTTTTGTCAGCTCACTAACTGATGAATAATTTAGGCCTTGAAGAATACAAGTCAAATGACTTGTGTGAACTGATTCAAAAAAGAGGAAACACAGCCACCCCTTCAGAGACTGATCCTATACAAGTGTGAGTGCAGGGGTGGCCGTTTCAAAGACAGAGGTTGACATGTTTTTAAACAAAAGGTCAGTGGGTTTTGAATCAAGGCAGGAATCATGCTGGATGTGGATTTTGAAACATCATCTGGCGGCTTTTAAGTTTTTAGACGTGTTATTTCTATCCTCCCTTGCATCCTGTCCTCTTGCAGAATGCCAGTTATTAGAAGGCTGTTCAGTGGGAGGACAGATGACTTTGTTTCATCAGCTTGAACTTGCACAGTGAGAGTTTTTCTTCTTTCATAATAGCCTTTGATTCTATCTGTTCAATTTATCCATTCCTCCACAGGCAGAATCCATCAACTCTGTAGCATAAGCATATGTGCCTTATATGCTATCCTGACACAACCTTTGAGTGTAGCTTGCTAAATTATAATGGGGGCTTAAGAAACAGAGTTGAGATGGGTTTGCATGCAAGGTTTTTCCCATGTCAGAAGAGTTCAGAGCAAAGCTCATAATCTACTCAGTTCCTATTGAATTCTGTTTGAAGCCACAAAATATTTCTGCTGTTCTGCACAGAAGCAATTTAAGGTGGTTAAATGCATATACACACATATGCAAATAAAAACTGCAAATGTGAGTAGGACTGAAAGAATTTTCCCTGAAAATGTTATGGACAAGTTGAGAAGGAGAGACTAAAAAAACCACCTCCAAAATAGAGGCATCTGAACAGAAAGCTTGGAGCAGGGATGTGAATGCTTGGATCAGTAGGTATCAGTCATTGCTGATGGATCTCCACTTTTACAGCGACAATAAGAGAAGAGAACAGCACTTGTGGGATTGGTACCTAAATTTTCAAAGGTTCATTTAAGCATCTAGATGTCTCATTAATAGGCTCCTGTTGCATATATTAAAATTCCCTAACCAAGTTCAAAATTCCTCTGAGGCATCCTAGGCGGCTGCTCTTTGTGTGAAGGTCTACCTCGATATAAATGGTTCATCAAGCAAATGACTTTCTTGAAACTCTTGAGAGATTTAATAGAAATGGGAGAATAAAGGCCACGTTCAATGACTATTGAAAGTTAAAGGCCAAAAGTACTGTGAGGTGAAGTGGAAGGATGAAGATGTACTGTTCTTGTTAAATATCCTGGATAACTTGGAACTGTGGCACTTTCTGCAATGAGGTCTGAAAGTGTGCTTGGAAGTTATCTTATAAACGGAAGTAGCAGGGCCATTTCCTTTTGGAAATGTGCCATGAGCAGCTGGGTTTGTTGTTTCTTTGGTTTGGTTTTGTTTTCCTTTTCCTTTTGATATTAGGACAACAAATCATTCATAGGTTGCTGTTATGGAAATACTTTCTATATGGAGTTATTACAACTGCATGTTCAAACCTGGTTTTTAATCATACACCTTTTAAAACCAAATCCTCAAAATTATATGCATTAGGAATCGTGCACTAAAGATAAAATCCTGGGTATCGCAACCAGTACTGTCTTTGCTGTTATAGCTTATCCTTAGAGAAGGAAATGTGACCCTGGTAAAGGTCATGTAGTGACTGGCTATGGTTTTCACTGTGGTTCAGGACTGTGAAAATTACTCACTGGTTTAAATCTGGAATGATGTAAGACATTACTGTAAAACACAGTAAGTAAAGTTTTGTTTTTCCCTGAAAGTAGGCAGGAAAATTGAAAAGCTTTTGGTTTATTAAAATCAACAGTTTTCTTGCTCTTCTGTGTGAGGTAGGGTAAATATTTGCAGAAACATAAAAACATTGAATACTCCTCAATAACCAAAATGGTATTCAATAGAAAAGAAGTATCATGATCGGTTTATGATTTGACAGAAGAAAGGAGTTTTCCTACTTTTGGTGTCTAGTAGAATTTCATTTAATGGATCACAGAGACTGTTTTACACATCTTGCAGCCCAACAATAAGAAAGATAACCATCAATCTAATTTACAAGGTCAGATTGTTGACACATTGATCTTACTTCATAATCTCCAATAGACTGTTCCCAATTTAATTTGACTTTTATATCCTCATACCTGGAGCCACTTTTGCTCGAATGGCATCATTGCCACCCTAAACCATCTGTATGAGTTGCCAAATGTTAAATTAAAATCACAGCTTTTAAAATATTCTCTTTGCATATTACCATTGCATTTAATGCTAATGCTCATTTAAAAGACAATAAAACATGAAACTACAAGGTTGAGCTATGATTTTATACTTAACACTACAGTATAATTGTGGTTTAGAATGTTGTGCAAAGTATAATGACTGAAAAGGCCTATTGTATAGCAGGTAGTCATGTAGGTATGATAAATCTGTTTCCCCTTGCATTCAATGAACTCTTTTTTTCCTTCATATTGCAGCAAAGAAAGCAATTAACAGATTATTATTTTCATGGGCCACTATTAAACCCCTGTCAAATTAATATTTTAAGCAACTGTCTTGATACATTGGATTTTTTATGAGAAAAGACAGCAAACATTTGTTTTTCAGGGAATTATCATAGTAATACTGAACTATAGCAAATGGATGCAATAACCATTTCTACCAAACTAGAGCAATGAACAGTAAAAGCAGATAATATCTTTTTTAAAATATTTCTCGTTCCTCAAGCTTCAGTATAAACAGATGTTAGGATGACCTTCTTTCATGGTAGAAAAGCACATGATGCCTAATAGCTCTCCTGAGCATTGAGAGCAATTGGCTCCTGAATTGGTGACAGCATTATCTTAACAGTGATGGCTCTTTTCTAGTTTATTCCAGTGAAGGGTAGCAAATCTGAGCGGCTTTGCCACAGGCTGGAGGTTGTGTTAAGTGCTCACCCGTCTTGAGAGCAGAGTTAAGAACCTCTGTAGATGCACGGTGGAGGTGAACCAGGTCAGTCTCAAATTCTGGCTGGGCTGAAATTTCCTGGTGGCCTTGATTATCGTGTCCTCATGATAAAAAAGGTTCAAAGTGACAATAATAACTTATGTTTTTTGTAAGATCGGGATGGATCCATACTTGTCCTACTCCCATGCCTGTTATTAAAACAACAATGTCAGGAATTAATATTTTCTACCCAAGCCTTAATGGTGTGCAGAATGCTGATCTTTCCATACCTGTGCACACTGTACATTGCACATCCTGTGCTTGTCACAACAGCAATGCTAGATATTGATTTGCAGTCCAGTCCTGGTGTCCTCACAGGAACCAACCTTCACCTGAACTAGCCTTAAAGAAATGTTCAGCATCTGCAGCTCCAAAGAACATCCTTTATTTTATGGGTGGGCTGTAGGAGGATGTGAGTTTCAAAGTTTGAGACGAAGTTTAGCTGAAAGTGTCTCAAAACTTGTACAAGGACTGCTGACATTTACTTAATAAGCTGTTTGTCATGTTCGAAAAGGAGAAAAAAAAAATCATGAACAATAAATGATTTTATGCAGTGTAATAAATCCTTGGATTTATTTTCCTATTTAGAAAGACATTTTTAACATTAGAAACAATAATTTTTCTAAGAAGTACTCTTAACAGAATGATTTGGCAATGTTTGGACAAACAGAAAATATAAATCTTGCTCTTTACACCAACTAGTTGAGTAAGGCATTGCAATATCCCTTTCTTCACAGAATATGATATACTTCATATTACTTTGAGCATTTTTCTAAGGCAAAGGAATAGCTTTTACTATTTTCCATAAGAAAATATAAAATGGCATAAACTGAGCAATATTTCTTGTTTTTTTTCAAAGTGTTAATTATGAAAGCAGTATGAATTAAAATCAGTTGGTGGTTCAAGGGGACAGTAAGCTAAAATCCTCACTTTAAATAATTACAGAATTGCTCAAGTGAAGCCAGTTTCAGCACTAGAAATTCCAGCCAAAAACCTGTCCTAACCTTTCCTTCCCTTTTCACTGGGCTTTTTGCCTCTTCTGTCAAAAATGTCATCTGCTCTTGTTCTGTGGTCTCACAGACAAGCTCTGAATTTTGCCTGGCCAGCATTTCCCTCTCTCTAAGAATAATACAGCTAATAAGCCACTGAATTAAAGTTGTGGATTCACAACACATTTGGGAAAAAAATCTGGGTTAAAATAAATACCAAATCTGATCCACATGCTCTTTTTTCATTGTAGATAATAATTTAATTAGTTGTTCTGCTACCACTGCAGGTGTGTGCGATTTGATGCACACAAAGCTTTTTTCTTTATGTATACATGTTTCTACATAGGTCCATTCTTAGTGATACCAGTGAAATGGAAGGTTGAGAGGACACAGGAGTATTTGATAAATAAAATACATATTTTAGCAACTGCTGTAGTGGAAAGGATTTGTAATTCAGAAGATGGTATTCTAGGCTTTAAGAAAGAAAATCTTATTTTATCTCTTTGAGAAAGTTGACAATCTGGAGAATCACCACAGAAGATCAAATACGAAAATAATTGGCCTTCCAGAGTGTGCTGAAAGGTCTGACTTTATAAAATGCATTCACTCTTTTCTTAAAGATCTGTCTGCAAGACAGTTCACATTTTTCAAGTTACAAAAAAAGCTCACGAACCCTGGAAATGGTAAGAATGTGAGATCACTTCATGAAAAATGCTTTAGTTATTGAGATGGGATATATACATTTAAACCAGCACATCGGTGAAGGGAAATTCTGAGGAAAAATAGGGAGACAAGCCTGAAAATCATCAGTTGAAATGTCTGGAGGGTTGAGAAATTTTATGTCCATAAAAGCTGAGTGTTCTGATATATCTGATAATTCCTGTCTACTTTGGAAATGGATTATGAAGGTCTGGGCCTTTTTTCATTTACCAGAAATACAAATTAACTGAAGGCTAACTGAGGAATTCTTATTTAAGGCTGAATTAAACTGTTTAAACGCTGTGCAAAGATTCTATGAATATGAAAACCATAGGATCCACTCAGGGAGTTCATTCTAGAGTTTCTTTATATTTATTTTTCAGAACAGATAATACAATGCTGTGTTGTATTAAGGCAATAATACCTATTTTTCTAACTTTATCTAATCTTCATAGAGATCAATAGTCACTTAACTGTTTGACCAGTGTCCTTCTAGGAAATAAAGGTAGTAGGGTTTTTTGTATTGCAAAATTCATGAGGGGAGGAGACTACAATTTTTTAATTAATGAGAAATCAGCTCCATTCCTATGTTACATAGTAGGTAGTGATGGGAGTCCATGTTAAAAATAGCGCAGGCAGAATTCTCACAAGTGAGTATGAAATTTTGCTTGAGCATAATGTCCTCATTAGCATTTGGACCATCTAGCATACAGATGCTAAACCTAAAATATCTTTCACAGTGTTTGCCTCATTTATGAGTTTTGGTAAATACTAAATCCAGTGAATTCATTGTGTTTATACAGTGGAGGTTTTTAGATTCAGTGTATCCAATTACCAAAGAGAATGCAGTTGGGAAAACATTTTATTAAAAAATAAAAGACTGTTTATTATGTTATTTCATGTCTTGCCACCATCTGTAATATCACAGGATTCCATGCAAAGAAACCCTTCTCAATCACATTAGTATTTTGGCTTATCCACGGCTCTGTGCTCAGAAAGCCAAGAACCAAGAATATCTCTGATGAAGCTGCCTTCTGTCTAATTAATTGTGGATAAAAGATGGGTTTCTAATATTGACAGCTCTACACAAACTTGAGGAAAATTAGCAGGAGTGTTCAGATTATCTCAACAGAAAAAAAAAGGGAATATATGGAACAAGATGCTCACTTAGCAAGCTAGTAGCCAAACAGGAAGGCTGTGTGATAAATGACATTTTGAAATACACCCAGAAAGAAAAACTTAGAAGAGGACTGTGTGGGTAACAGATATATGATCTTTGCAGAAGATGCAATTTGGAAAACATATGTCTACATTGCCTTTTTAGCTGAAAAACTTCACTATTTTTTTTTTTTTTTCTAGGGGTTGAATTTTAGGTAGCAGGATGTAGCAAACCGGGGGAGATTTTTAGTCAGATTTATTTATGCAGTTGTAATACGACCATTCTCCAGCAACAACAATCCTCATTATCTATCTCAGACAAGGGGAAAATTCTTTTTTCTACAATTGTCACTTAGAATAAAAGAGCAGAGACCAAATGTGGAAGCAGACATACATAGGAATTAAAGACTCCACCTCTAGTTGTTTTTACTAGAACATTTGTAATGTTTCTTCTTTTAGATAAAAGTTTTACAGCTAATTTACAGCTAATTACAAAGGTATGAGAAGTATCATCTTCTTAGTGAAGCCTTGTATGATGTCTTTCCAGTGCTGACTTATAGTGAACTTTTGTATCTAGGAGACTCAGGTGATTATTTAAATCTCTACATATCTCTCTGGGAAAAGGAGCAAACATTTATTCCTGGTGTGCAATCTGTTTTTATTCAGGCATGAGAGCCTGATTTCTACTTCTGAGTGAACTAGGGGTATTTCAGACAAAGGAAAAACCCCCTCCTAGTTTTTTTTTTTAGCTTGCCTAAATACTCTATATTTTTCATCTGCACTGTAGAGCCAAGACAAAATGTTGGTAGAGCTGAGAAAATGAAGCTGTGACTTTTGTAACACTCATCATCTCATGGGCCATGGCAGATACCACATCAGATGTTTACTACTACTATTATGGGCCAAACTAATTAAATATAACTGGGCACTGTCTCAGATACCTCTACCTCACAATCTCTGGAAGATACATAAAATGAGTTTTTTGGGGTATAGCAAAAGGAGGATGGAAGGTCATGTCAGATGTAAAGATAATTTATGATGTAGGATTTCCATATGCAATAATCATGTAATTATGTAATTCCTGGGAAAAAAAAAAAAAAAAAAAGGAAAAAGACCTTTCAACTTTTATTGTCTATGAGACTAAAAGAATCTTTCTCTTTTGCTCATTTATAGACTTATTTTTTCATCCAGAATGCAATGCTTTTCAAAGCACAATTCTTTTCTGTGGTGTTTTTGTGAAACTGGAATGCTGTATTGTTCTTTGTTGTGACAGGTAATATTTCAAGTAATAAATTGTTGTTCTCTTTCAGCCTAGGTGCCATCCTCTCATGTGATCTCACATAATGACTAATTTAGTAAGAGAGTACTTAGAATGTTTTTCATCTTGAAACTGATAGTCAAAAAAGAAATCTCTTATTTGGTTTCTCCCCTGTTGATCATCCTGTAGAATACTTCCATTTTGTAGCAACTGTTATTCCACTTTGATTATTTTTGAAAGTATACAAATAATTTCTGCTTGAATTGAATTAAGTAGGTTGCAAATGTTAAGGTTCAGTATACATTTCTTTCACTTATTTCTATTTACAAAGTAATCTTCTACTCCCTGCATAATTCTGCACAGTCAATGAGTAAGATAACAATCCACATCAGGAAATTTATTGGTTTGTAATTTAAGTGTATCAAATATATTATTTCAATTCAAAATTTTATGGAAGCAGAAGTTCTCTTACACTATTTCTATACTGGGGTTAAACCACGACAGACCCACATTCACTTCCAAATACGAATGCGTTGTCATTTATGAGGCAATTTTTGGGATGCATTTTGTTTCTTCAGGTATTACAAGGCAGCTACTCTTCCATTGTAAAAAACTTCTGCAGGGACAATTTTCTCTGTTGTAGTAATTAAGTCAAGAAATAGCATGCACTCAATGGGAGACAGACCTTGGAAGAGCTCAGGGAGAACTCTACCAGGTGGAGAATTAGGAAGAAAGGAGAGAAAGACAAGTGGACAGAGCTGATAATATGTGGAACAGCCACTGGAGGGGGAAGGGAGGAAGAGATAATGTTTCATTACAAAGATAACATATCTAGGAGATCAAACCTCTAGGACAGCACCTTTTTTATCAAAAACAGGCTTATAATTATAAAAAATGTAAAGGTGAAAAGTGCTGAAAAAAATGCCTATTACAGATCATTAGAAAATGCTGTCTGGGCATTGCAGTCTTTTTAGTGCCTTTATTGAACATAATGTTTCCTGAATTATAAAAATCTGAATAATTAGCTAAAAGCATTAAGGCATTCATGTGGAACTCTTAAATTTGGAAGATGAAAATGAGGCTCAAGAAAATCTGTTCCTAAAACTCTGCTCATGAAAGTAAACCTGCTTCTGTGAAGTCAGGCTTTACATGCTGTCAGGTCTGGAGGATTGAGCTCAGTCCTTCCCATATAAACGCCTTACAACACACTTTTAAATGAAGTTCATTCTGTCATAAAAGCAAAGCATAGTTTGGAGAAGGTTAGAAAAGGGTTCTGAAGCATCTACACCATTGCTGAGACAGGTCTAACACCATCTCCTCTCCCACCTATCAACACTTTGCAGGATGGAGGGGATGATGGCATTTCTGGTGGCATTTTTATGTAGCATTTGCCAGATTGCTGGGATAGCAGGTCCATGCTTATGATTCCTCTGTGCGTTCATCTTCACAGAGGAAATGAATCCCCAAGAGCTGTAAGAACTTCAGCTTGTGCCTAGGAAGGCAGAGTTTCTGTGGTGGGGGAGCACTGGGGATGGTATTCCTCCTTTGCTTCCCCCTGGCAAGCTGAAGCTCGAGCGTGGTGAGCTGGGAGGGAGTGGGAGGCACAGCATCTGGGCCAGAGAGAAAAATCAGAGCCCTGACTCTGCTGAATAAGCCATGGGAGAGCTGGAATAAGGAGCCACACTCCAGGAGGTGACTAATGTGTTTTCCCTCTGATTCTGACAGGATTGACTGTTCTGTCCTCTTGCTGTTTTGGTCTCTTTAAAAATTAACAACTATGAATAGAAAGAGATGAAAGGCTGCAGCAACAGTATTCTGGTTTTAAACTGGCAGATTCATGGGTACATTTTTATTTCTCAGAAGCTGAGGAAATACTGCTGATTCCCTTTAGACATAAAGTTCTTTAAGTTATATTTGTGGACCAAAAAGGGGCTTTTATTTTTATTTAGTCTCCCAGATAATGTTTACTCTCTGTGTGGGTGTCAAAATAAATTCTGTGAAAATTCAAGGCTGTGGGGATCAGCACCTGGTTTTATTTGATCACTGAATGAAAGACGGCCTAGCAAACACGGAGTAGAGGGGTCTAGAGGAGCTCATGGAGACATAAAAATGCTGTGAAAATAAGATATTCTGGAGATTTGGTGTAATATCAGAACCATGGGGTGTTTTTTCTGCCATCTGTACTTTACAACTGGTACAGTGGTCAAGGCCTGATAAGTATTTTATCATGCAAATAGTGATAGTGAGCTAAAAGTCTGTTCAGATCAGAGATGATGCTTCCTCTCTGTCTTTCCAGAAATGTTCTGAATGAAGGGACAGCAGCTGTGGAGTTTCACAGCTTCTTAGGCAGCAAGATGGGACACAGGGGTGTAAAAACCCCCCAAGACCTGATGAACACATTAGTGCAGTTCTCCTGTTTTGCCAGATGTTTTTCAGTTTTGTAGTTTAAAAGACTTTAAATGGCTTATGGAGATCCTGGAGGTCATTCATTATGTGCTTTTGTACAGTAATAATCAATAACTTAGACCCAAATTGGATCCTGGGAAAACTATTTCACTTCTTTTATGTCTTTAAAGGCTGAGAGGAGGAAATTATCTTAATCTTTACTCTTTTGTGTACTATCTTTCAGGGTTTGCCTGACAAAATACACTGTTTTTTAAGTGTTTGTCCCCCACAGAGGGCATTATTCTTTTTATTATGATATGAACATAGTTAAAAAACCCATGTAATTTGATAGAATTCCTAACACACAACATACAAGTCAGAGTTCCTTTGGAGAATGAAGACAGGAGTGTTTGTTTTCTCTTTATGTTTGCATATAAAGGCTTTATTGACAGTTTGATTTTTTTTTTCTTTAATTCAAATGTTTGTATTCAGCAGCTTGCTTTCTGGGTCTCTGCAATGATGCAGTGTGAATTGTAATGAAGGAATGGCTAAACTGAATAAATCTTTGGGTCACAAGTACAAAAGTAATCACCTTTTAAGGTCACTCATCCACTGCTGAAATTGGGGAATAAGAGTTAATATGAGTGAGAAAGTGAATAATTCTGGTTTTGAGCCATCACCTTGGGCTCCTCAGCCAACTGAACTGCTACAGACCCAGACCGTGACCATGGCATTACTTAAATCTAACCCAAATTCAGTCCTGTCTTACAATTGCCATGTCTGCAGGGTCTCCCTGGCTGTGCTGTGCTCACCCCAGCCCCTGTGCAGTCCCTGGGTGAGCTGAGCATCCTCCCATGGGCTGGGAATGGGATGCTGCTCTGGATGTCAGGATGGATGCTCCTCTTCAGCAGCATCCTGGGCTAATGCCAGGTTAGAGTGGAGATGTAACCATGGCTTCGTCTTCTTAGGGCCAAGAATCTGTAAGCCAATTACCAAATAAGCCATTTCACAGTTAATTTTGCTGTGTTCATTTGCAAACAGAGGAAAAATCTTCAGCCAAGGGGAATTTCCTGTTTTAGTCAGGTTTCCATGCAGCTGTACTCTTGAATGAATCTCTGTAGTGAGTAGATTGAAACATCAAAACCAGCTCTACTGACCACGGTAAAGCTGTGGAAACTTCTATTTACAGTTTGAAAATAATTTTTTTTTCAGATATTTGCAAATAATACTTAAATTCAGTTGGTGGGCAAGATGATAAAAATTTTTTGCCTGCTCAGCTGTTAAACTCCAGTTTCACTGTTTGTCCTGGAAAGTTATTTAAATTATTCATAGCTTGATAGAGCTGAAAATCAGAAGGGACCATTATAATCTTGTAGTCTGACCTTCTGCATAACATAGGCCGGATTTCCCCTAGTAGTTCCAATATTGACCTTGTAACTCATGCAATGCAGGAAGATATTCTGATTTAGTTTGCTCTTGTATTTTCAGTATTTGAAGGGCATGTCTAAAGTCAAACTGTGCTGGATAAATGATTTCCTGCCTCATCCTTTTAAACTGCTGGCGCTACATATCTGGGACTTTATTGGTTGTGTTTGGTTTTCGTTTGTTGTTTTTGTCATGCACCTTGTCTTTAAATGGCAGGAACAGATTCATATGATTTTAGCTTTCTTGTTTCCATCAAAATTGAGGATTGGTGTTTACATTATACACTTGTAGGTCTGACCCTACTTATTTTGTCTCTCAGAAACATAGAGTTGCAAAATTATTTCTTAGTGTTAAGCCTGAAAAACAATATATTCATGCTCGGTCTTACCTCAGACTTTGAGTGTCAGGTTGACACCACAGAATTCTACTCCAAGAGTGACTCAAAGGAAGAAATTACAGTTTCAGCTATTGTCTCAGAAGTCAATAACTTCCCTGGAACCTAATTTCCTCAGTGGTTAGAAAGAAACATGGACTTTTAGCTAATCTAGTTTTGTTTGAGTGTCTTGGCTTGCAAGTGCTATAGGAAACAGACATTGTGATATGACATCAGTGGTTTAAATCATGAACAATTATGTGTTTTTTAGAAAAACTGTTTTTTATTGAACTAAAATCTTTTATATTGATGTGCTTTGGACTTTTTTTAATGAAAAGTCTTGTGCTGCTAGCTTTACTTGGTGTATATGTGTGCAAGAAATGGGGCAGGGATTTAGTGGGAGAATAGAAAACGAGATTTTAGTTATTTAGAGGACATCATAATTTGGAAGACATTCGGTGGCACTGAAACTGGCATAGAAATTCAATGTCTTATCCTCAAACTGGATTATAATTTATTGGAGACAGAATTTAATTGTTCTCCTTTTTTTTTGTTTCTCCCCCCTCCTCTTTCAGATATGTTAGCTCTTTAATTACTGTGTATTTTATTTTATTTTATTTTATTTTATTTTATTTTACATTTCATTTCATTTCATTTCATTTCGTTTCATTTGTATTTCTGAATGTGAGCTCAGCCTCTTTGTTGCAAAAGTAGAAAATGGATTCAGTAATGCGGAACACAAGTATTGATGGCAATGATGAATCATGTAATTAAAACTGCAAGTAGTACAAAACTTAATTTCAACCTGACTATTAACCTGGATTAGTGTGTGAGGGAGAATTTAAATCTCATTTACTTGAAAGGTAATAGAATTATTAGTGAAATTTTTGAAGAATTTTTCATGAGGTCAGAACTGTTCAGTATTTTCTTTGGAGAACAGTAGCACAAAGTATGAAGCATTAAAGCTGTAGTGAGCACAAAGTTGGAAACCACATGTTAAGGAGGAACCATTGTTTTGTAAAAAAGCCCTGTATAACTTTGAAGAATGGAGTGATGAACGATATTAAAATTCAGTAGTGTATCCTCACCATGTTACATGGGAAAGCCATGGCTGTTTCTTCCAGAGGTTATCAATGGTTCCGAAGATCAAAGAGAAAATTTTGATGGCAGAAAGGCCACAGTTGTCAGTATGGTTTAGTTGTTGGAACACTACATATAATTTTGGCACAGGCTAAGGAAGATGTTTCCAGGTGCTAATACTTTAATATTCAAGTTATACAGTTTTAAAAAAGAATTAGTATTGGAATGGGTCCAGAGAAGAGGTAGAATAGAAGGGAGGAGCAGACTGAAAGAGAAAACTTCCAGAGGGCTCATCTGTTCTGCATGGGATGGCTGAAGTGCAGTGGAATGGCTGCATGGTTTTGGGGTTAAATAGAGGTCCAGAAATTCCAGGAACACATGAAATCAACACATCTAGGTAAAATGTATAACTCATTCAATGGAAGTCTGCTGTGTTTTGATCCATTTGGTGAAATTAGGGGTTGCTGATTTGTATATTTACATACACTCAGCGAAATCCTGGACAGAAATGTGATATTCCCCAAAACAACCTTAGCTGATCTTACCGGTGGAGTTGTTTCTGGTTTTGGGGTTTTTTTCCCCCTGTTTTTACCAAAGTGACTGCAAACTCTGTGCAAGAACAAATTGTAGCTTGATATTGCCTCCAAGAAAAAAATATAAAAAAAGAAACCTGATATGAATGAAAAAGGAGCCTTTTCAAGCAAACTTTTGAATTACACCCCAGGGTTATCTTTCTGTATCATCAAAGCAAAAAAAAAGTCAACTCTCTTGTTCTATTTTCTCTAACAGTAGAATATCATATTATAGATCTGTTTGAAAAAAAAAATTCCAGACCATCTGATTTTAACAAGCTTTAATACTTATACTCTATTTTTTGTAGTGGACGTTAATGCGTTTTGACATTTCATTATTAAATACGTCCTTTTCTGATAAATTACTGGCAGTCACTGTTAGTCTTCTGACAATAATTGTATTTTTTGTGATAAATAATGTATGTTCACTGTATAACCCAAACCTCCAATAGCGTGTATCTCAGAAAGTTGTTTGTGTGCAAATTTGTATGTACTTTTTCATAAAGATCATTGCTCTTTCATAGGTGAAAGTTAAGTCTCATATCTTTGAAGCTACTCAAAGTAGCTCAGTTAAGAGGAAAGAGTTCTGGTTTTTATTTTAATTAACATTGTGCAAAACACTTTGCTGGAAACGCTTTTATAACACACAGGAAACAATACCTGTCTTCAGAATAACAGTGTTCAAATTTACCCTTCCACATAATCTGTTATTTATAGGCATTTAAAACAGTAATTTTAGTAAGTAAATATTAAATTTAATAGTAAATCTGAGGCAGTCTGGATATGATATTCATCTCAGCTTAATGCAATTTCCATTGATGATTCACTTGCTAAACTTAGAAATATTTCCATTACCATGATTTTGCATAATCTGGTGATTAATAGTAGATCTTCTATTTTAATATGGGAAAATTCTTTACAGTCTAAGTTAGTGTCAGAATTTATAGAGGCTAAACTAAATGCTTATTACAACAGTGACTTGAGTTAATGCAATAAGCCCATAGAGGCAGTGCCGCATTAGGGCACAAGATGCTCCTGAGTAGGCTTTTCATGAAAAAAAAAGAATTTTTATGACAGTGCTCTTATGACAGCACTTCATGACTAAATTTCATGGATATTTTTTACCTCAAACACATCTAAAATATTTGACTGTGTGCTAAAGTAACACTTATGGGACATCTGTGTTGCATTCTTCCTTCTGGGTAAAATGCACCACTGCATGAGGCTGCTGAAATTTATCTGCTCTTGTAAAGGACGAAACATTAAACTTGGTCATAATCTGAAAGCTGATGAATTGATGTGTAGTATAGTCTGAGGAAGATTTGTTCAGAGAGTATTTATGGTTTTTCTTTTTATTTAAGTGTTTCTTCCTTATTGCAGGAAATTCTTCTGGATTTCTTTAGGTGTTGTCTTTTTACATATAGCTGAATATATTTCTATGTTATGGTAGATTTAATTTAAGGAATTAACTCAGTCATGATATATGTGTGATAGCTCTTATCTTAATTACTTCGGTTTTGAAGGCTAAAAGCAAAATTTTGCTTGTGTTCTTTTCAACTGTAATGCCAAAGTCAGCATCTTGAGACGTCCTTTACAGTACAATTTGTGTGAAACTTGCTTCTTGAGAATTTTGCATCTTCATTTATCAAGCCTTTTTTCTTGATGGTAACTGCACTGCTCTTTCTCACTGCAGCCATACTGAAAACTGTAATTTACCTGTTAAAAGCTGTTCCTGCTGCTTCCTTCCCTCCCTAGTGAAATGGGGATAACAGCACTATCCTACAGAGCTGACACATGATTTCTAATTATGTCTCCTGTGACCTTTATTCTTCCTACTTCTACTAGTGGACCTGTGTCTCTCAGAGCAAAACAGAATCTGCTACTTTAAATGAAGCCTTGTTTTTTTCATTAAAAGAGTAAGAAATATAGGTGTTTTAAAATGATACCATTAACCAAACAAAGCTAATGACAGGCAACATAAGGAAGCTACCTTTCCACAAGGTGATGGGTGAGTGTTCATCCCCATTTCAGATCCTATTTACGTCCCACCCTCCCTGACTTTGGGCATTTTGCTTGCCCTGCCTCAGCTGCAGTCCCTGGTGTGACAAGGATACCCCACAGCACTGCCAGAGCTGATGCTCCTGCCTGCTCTCCCTGGGCATGCACAAGCCTTCCTCCCAGTCAGGTCAGAGCTGGACTTAGGGCTGGGAGAGCCACTGAATTCAGGCTCCATTCCAATATTTACAGGAACAGCTTTATCTCAGTGCCTCCCAACAGAGCAAACCCAGTTGGTTTTTGTTTGCCGCTGCCTTCATCTGTGCTGTGGGTTAAGAACTTCTTGCAGAAGTTAGCGAGGCATTATTTGATGTAAACTCAGTGGGGTTTTTACACACACACATGCTCATGCACTGCCCAGCCAAGAAAAGCACAGATATTCTGTCAGAGCACTGACACAGAGAGAAAGCAGCCTCTTATCTCACACATCTTGCATTTGGGAGAGGCAGGAATTAGCCTAGATGGTCTGGATCATTCCTCCAATGACCACAAAGGAATTTTGACTCCCTGGCCTAAATTAAACCCTTCCCTCCCATGTCTTGGTTTGTAATTCTCCTGAACTTTACAGAACTATTTAAAAAAAAAAATCATATCTGGAATGTCAATGCATTGCCAGATGCACATATTAAGAGGAAATTGCCTGTATTTAAATTCATTCGTCAAGCAGAGACTGAATCAGTCCAACTCCAGGGATCCCCAGAAAAAAAGCTTTTGGGTCAGGAATATCCTGTGAATGAAATGTGTTTGATGAGCATTAGTCATTATGTACCTGCTTCTGTTAGTGCCTGGTGTCTCTCTCTTTGCTTTCTGCTGTGCTCCTGCTGTCCTGCCTTGGGGATACTCTTTAACATAATCTGGCAGTTCCAGTTTTCTTCCTGTTCTGTGAGCAATTTCTTTTAAATCTTCAACAGTCTCAATATACTCAGTATTTTTAGTTCAAGAGGATGAGCAATTTCTAGGGCATTAGTAAATGCCTCTTTTTTTCCTCTTTTTTTTTTATTAGTCCTCTTCCAGATGCATTGAATAACATTCAAATAAGGCTTGTCTCCACTTAACAAAGTTAAATTCATTGAAGCACTTCCTGTTACTAGGAGAAATAAAATTACTGAAACTGAGCTAGATGCCTGACATCATTGTTTCCAGGGGTAAAATCCTTGTTGTAAATAGTTTTTACCCAAGATTTCACTTTTTTTTTGTCCTTCAAAAATTGCTGGTTTTCTCTAAGTATCATCACAACTGTTGCTGTTGTTATTATTATTAAAATAATAATAATAATGGTAATAAAATAATAGTAATAATAATAATAGTAACAAAAATAAATTAAGTTCTAGTCCTGCAGTTCCCCTGGTTACTTTCTCCATTTGGCTTTCAGGCTCCTGAACCACCCAGATTACGTTTCAAGGCTGCTTTGTCAGCGAACATTCATGCCAGACATGGTTTCAAGAATAAGAAGGTGAAAGATGGGAGTGTTTCATGTGCCCTTGGTTGCCAGTGTTGGTTATTTTATGAAAAATAACGAACAGCACAAAGTCTGTGAGGAAGTTTCCTTGGTGCATTTTATTAAAGAATGCTAATAATATTCCAGGCTTTGTGCATCTGACTCCCTAGAAATGCCTAGAAAGAGTAGGTGTGTTCTGCTACTGTAACTGCATTTGGCTTGATAGTATTAGTCTGGAGTTAAAATTATGTTAATGGGGTGGGCTTGTGCAGACAGAAAAGCCTGTGGGTGAAGACACAGGGTTTTAAATGAGCTAGAGTCTGCATTTGGTTTTTGTTCTCTGAAAAATGGTTTGAGACTTGTCCACGTATTCTATAAAAATATGAAACTGTTTTGGAAGTTATAGAGGGAACCTTGAAATGTACATCTCTATAGTTGAAAAATTATATAGAGATTGTAAATATTTTCTATAAAAACATAATGAACCTCGTATGTTTTTGTTACCTTTGTTCCCTATTTAAAAGTGCGCTTTGGTTCCATGTTATGTCCCTTTCATCGTGCTGTAAACACAGTCTTTCAGAAATACAAATACCATTTTTCCCCTCTCCAGATTTGTCAGTAAAGGGCTGAAAATGTATTTCATGCTAGGGACTCACTTAGTCTTCGCTTTCTTTGTTATCTTTAACCCTTTCCTCTTCCTCTCTGCCAATCCCTGATTTTATTTTATTTATTTATTTATTTATTTGTTGGAGGGCAGGGTGGATTTGCCCTGCTCTTCACAGCTGTGGTTGTCACATAATATTCCCTTCCATCTCTAAGTTCCAAGGTACTCTGCTCCTCTCTGAGCTCTGGCGAAAGCTTTGCAACGTGGCCAAGAATTCCTTGTCCATGTAAATGCTGACTCTGCCAAAGAGAGGATAAAGCCACACAGATTTCATAACTCAGCAGTGCCTTCTGAGTGTGCCATCCTCGCTGAGAAGGTGAATGTGCGCGAGCAGCCAGGGCAAGCTGTGAGAACCAGCGCCGGGGGAAAAGCAGATATCAGTGTGATTCTCCTGCAGAAACCAAATTCAGCTGGTGCTACAATGATAATGAGGGAGAATAAACACAGAAGTTGCCACCTCAGCCCTGCTGAATGAGGCTGAATTGCCTCTTGTGGAGTGTGCTTTTTGCTCTGCACTGTTGAAACGCTGTGTGCTCCAGAGCACGAGAGGATGGTGGCAAAAAGGTTAAGAGATGAACACGCAGAAGTATCTGCATTTTGCTTAACCTCCCTGCCTTGATCTCCCCAGAAACAAAACAGCACTTACCTACACAGATGGAAAGCAGAAAATGTCTTGAAAAGGTTAACATTTGTTTTGTACTAGTCTAGGCAGTCTCAGATGTGATGGTTAAAGAGGTATGAAAAGGCCTTCAGTGCGCTAAAGTTTTGTGTTATCTGTCACTCTTGCCACTCTTGACATGGGAGAAAAAATTCTTTTGTAAAATTCCCTTTGATATGAGAGGGGAATTAGCAGGATTGGGTAAAATGTAATTTTTTCTATGTTGTATCTTTCTTGCATTACTAATAGTTGCCAGGGAAACCAGCAGAACTCCAAAGTTTTCTGCTAGAAAGGCGGCTATGGTTATAAACAAGGTCATTTCAAACTGTGTCTGCAGATTCTAAAAGTGCTGGTGGGGATCTGCCATAGGTTCTGTTCTGCATACTTGTGCCTGTTTACATGATCAATTTCAATTAGATAAAAAATGTTTATCCTGGTCAATAGTACGTGAGGTTTTTTTGGGGTTTTTGGTGGGTTTTTTTTTGTGTGTTCATTTGGTTTTGTTTTGGTTTTTTTGCTTTGTTTTGGGGGATTTTTGTTGGGTTTTTTTTGTTTGCTTTGTTTTTTTGTGGGGTTTGGGTTTTTTTGGTTTTGTGGGTTTTTTTGTTTGGGGTTTTTTTTGGGTTGTGGGTTTTTTGTGTTTTGTTTGTTTTTGTTTGTTTGTTTGTTTGATTTTTAAACTGTAAGAAAAACCTCCAAATTATTCCGATTTACCTCAAGAGAAATTATTGTCCACCGAGTGTGAAGGTTGCCTGTGTGGATTGTCACATTGCTCTGGAGGCTTCTGTTAGAACCCACAGTCCGTCAATCTGCTCTGCTTCCTTCCCCTGGGGAATCTGGCTACCATTCAGTAGTTTTACCAACCTTTTAATACAATAACAAAGTAAATTGTAGCTGTCTTTGTACGCGAGCTGTAATTATTTTCCAAGAGGTTAAGCTTGGCTCTTTGCCTTTCATCTCCAAGGGCACTGTTTCTTCTGTTTTACATTGTCCACCCCTGTCAGGCACAGCTCTGAACCTTGGCACATCCATCATCAGGCTTGCAGGGAAAAAATGCCAAAGTTTGTGATAAATCCTTTTAAGGAACAGATGCTTATGAACTTTCTCTCATGTTGAATTTACAGGTCTGACATTTATTACCTCACTGATTTCAGCTAAAGCCTAAGGAGGAAATTGATTTAGGATGAAAACAGGTAATAATAGCCTGATTAGAATAATTTTCAGCTTCAAAGAACTCTCATGTCCTTCTGCATTAAATAATGATCATAAAATCAATTTGTGTATCTCTGATTCCTTTTTTGCCTTTTCTGAAGGTGATGTTCTTTGCAAAGGACACATTATTCATGCTGTTTTACTGCTTTGAATAGCAATTCCATTCCTGATTTGCTTAAATGTTTTAATTTCCAAACTCAAACACATTCAGGTTGTTAAGACAATCAAAAGTGATTGACAACTATGAATACTTCTTCCAGAAAGTGCCACAGACATACACTAATTTTTGGTCCTTAAACAAACTGTTTCTGGCTGTCACTAATCCCACACACTTTACAATTTACTCCTGGGTTTAATTTTTATCTTTTTAGTGATGGAGAGGACAAATTTGATGCTCAGAGGAGATTCAAGATATCTGTGACGACTGATGCTGTTCAGTGTGGCCGAAGTGTGTGCAGATGGGTCTTGCTGCCTCACTCCTGGTTCCCCCAAGTATCGTTGACAGCATATCCTGACATTTTGGAAACTCTGTTGCCCACACTGAATTCCATGTCCTTCAGCCTTCGAGGCAGCTTAAAAAGCCCTCTGTCTAGAAAAAAAGTTGATGTGGACATAGTCTGTGTGTCATATTTAGAATTCTCTGTACAGAAAAGTTAAAAGAACTTCATGCAGGCATCCATAGGTTTTACTAATTGGAATAAAATTATTTGGTTTGAAATTTGTACATTTATTAGTACAATAAGAAGAATTTTTAACTGTGTTTCTGTTGATGTCACTCATCAGTGTTATATCTCTAAGTTTTCTGCTTTCAAAAGGCAGGTAAGTATTGTTACTTATTACAGGATGGTGAAAAGTAGTTAGAGAAGATTCTGGTGTGACCAAAAGCTTTGGGGAAAGGGCTGAAGGGACAAGTTATATTTCTCTGATTACCCACTGTGAATATTTGATCTTCTACCACCAGTGAAGCAGTAGAAATTATTTTAGAGGAGAAGAGTTCCTGGCAGAGGGAAAACTTTTCACACATCTGAAAGCAAACAACTCTGTCACAAAAAGTTCAAATGTTTCAAAGTTCAGATCTTGTGGAGCACAATGCCACTTTGTCTGGACTTTTGATACTTTAATTTTCATCTATTTAATATTTAAAGAAATGTGACTGAAGCTTTTGCCGTCAGATTTTGATTCTCAGGTGCGTGTTCCTGAGAATGAACTAGTGCAATTTTGCATTTTCTTTCATATGCATTTGGCTGTGCAGGCAGATTACAGACTAAAAGTTACTGATTGTGATTAGGTGATTTTAAGTCTCAATATTGTTCTTATCAATCAGTTTTCTTTTCAGCATCAGATATTTACATATAGTCATTTTCTTTGGCATTGTCATTCTTTGAATATAAATGCCACATGAGCAAGGCATTATATTAGGGAAGCACAGTTTACTTTGAGGACTCACATTCTTTTTTTCTCTACTTTGTTTTTTTTTAATGTCTCACAGTTTTCTTTATTAACAGTTATGGCTAGGAGAGAACTACTGGAAAAGCCCAATAGCTGAGACATATTTGGGGAATGTTACACTCCTGTTTTAACCTTAGGAAAGGCAGACTCCTATACCCAATAATTTCTTTTAGCTCCACAGGCAATCAGCTGCTCAGGCACACAGGAATCATGACCATACATCACAGACTTGTCATTGCCATGCTCTTCCCTGGCCGTGCCCTATTGGCAACTCTCACAGCTCTTTGGCCCTTTGGCCTGGCACTGCACAGCAATTCTTATTATAACACCAAGATTACTTTAAGCTCATGTATAATTCAACTTCATGTCTGATTTAATTGTGTCGTTTGTCCTGTGACCTTTTGTGACTACCACATATGCCAGGCTGGATTCTTTTCAAGGGGTCCAGTTCCATCTCTTTTTCCATGTACGGAAGGATCCCCAGTTGGTGAAATCTTTCTGTTGAGGGCTGCTCAGTTTTACACTGTCAGAGGAGTCTGTCAGCAATTGATCAGAGATAATTTATTGAGACTGTTTTGCCTGGACCTTGATTCTTTCCAGTACAGATAAGTTCCAAGATTTAGTATGTATTTAGTGTTATTTTTATAGCTACTGAGAACCGAAGAGGAGCAGGATTAAATCCTTTACATTCTAGAGTGAATCAAGTATTAAGCGCCTTTTTTTTTTTTTTTTTTTTTTTTGGGGTGGGGGGCNTTTTTTTTTTTTGGGGTGTGTGTTTTCTTCTTTCTTTCTTAAAGAAAAAAGGGAAAATTTAACTACTACCAGCATCATTCTGGATGGAAAACTCCTTGTAATTTTATTTGTCTCATTATTTCCTAAAAAGGCAACCATTAACTGATTCTCTAGAAGCTTTTGGAAGTTAAAAATGATGATGCTGTATTTCTGGCATAATGGCAGAAATGTTTTCCTTTTCTCATTAAGATGTGTGTCTTAATACCATTGTATTCCTTCTAACCAGCTAGAAAGGCAGACTCTCTGAGGAGAACGCTCTGCTTTTATCATGATGCCAATTCTGTCACTAACAGCTCTCAAAATGCAGTGTAGTCATATGTGTCAAGAAGCATTATAATTTTACAGCCTGCATCACAGTTCTTATTTTATCTCCTTGCAAGTATACAGCAATATTTTTCCTAACTTAATGTCCAGAAATGTAAGAATAATTTTCTTTTGCATAAGCAGATAAGTCTATAGCTTCTTTATGCAGAGCCTGGCAGTACTTGCATTTTTTTTTTTTTTTGCTTATAATAATTAGTCTTCACAATGGTCAGATTTTATCATTAAAATTATACCCTTGATCAGTCCCTAGACACACAGTTTTACCCAAATATTTGATCCTTGGAAGTCTGCCAGTACTTTCAGACTAAAAGATTACTTGAAGTTTCTTTTACATAATGCATGCCAAATTGTTCTTCTCTGGAATACTTACAGAACTATTTCTGCTATTCCCAGAGCACCACTGAGTAATTCCTTACTGAATTTCTTGCTGTACTGAATATTCATGAAAACTTATGAAATATGACGATGTTTCTTCTAGAGGTGGTTTGTACATTGTCTTACCCATAGAGTTTTACTTTCTTATGGCTTCTTTGTTCCAACTATTACTTTTTCCTTCATATGGTTGGATGATTCTTCCAAAGGATAAAATAAGACTGAAGAGCCATGGCCATTGTCAAATCTAGTCCTTTGCTGGCACAGATGACAACATCCAATCCTTTTCCTCGTTTAGCAGACCTTAGCTTAAGCTATTTAGATGCCTTTATTTGATACTCCTATTAGAATATTGTCTCTGGACATCATTATTATGACAGAAAAATTTTCAAACTAATTTTGCCGATGTTCAGTTCTCACCTGATTCTCTTGGAACAGAGAACTGAATGCCTGAGTATCACCAGACATGGAGTTGCCACTTCCATTTCAACGTCCCAAATAAGCTCCAAATTTATTTTACATTTTGTTCAGAAATGTCTAAACCAAGGATTTTTTCTTTTCAGTCATTTGCTTTGCATTTTTTTAATTACAGTTTTATAATTTCAGTACCTGGACCAGTCTCATGACCTAGTCTTGTGATCCAGGACTCTCTAAGAACTCCCCTGGGAAGAGGGGAATGAGGTGATGAGGAGAGGAGGAATGATCAGTCAAGTGCTGTTCAGTAGTCAGATATAGTTAAATTATTGCTCAGTATGTATTTCTATTCTTACCAATCATTTTTAATTAGAAAATTTCAAGTCATTGTAGAGCATATACCTCAAACATGCATTTTGGGGATAATGCATGAGAGAGACTCCTGCAGAAGAAGCCAGAATCACAGAGGACAATGTTTGTTCTTTGATTTATATCTGTTTCATTTTCCCCAAGCTTCAGAATAGCTCAGTATCAATCTGTTTTCTTATCTCTTTGACTAGCTTCAGTTAGATCAAAGAACTGTGTATTTTCAGAGAATCTACATAATAGTTATAAATACACTGAGAAATTCCTATCTTGGTGCTCACTTCTGCCTTCCTGGAAAAATACTGAAATGCTACTGAAAATAAAAGATATTGAAAATAAACAGAAGAAATAATAACAAAAGAGAGAGGCAAGAGACAGAAACACCATCCTCCTACAGAGACCTGTCCAGGCGTCTTGTCCTCCACACTTCCAGACCAAACATCTTACTAAGAGTCTAAAATAGTACAGCAGAAATATCAGCATTAAGGAGAACATCCTAGAAAAGGCTCTCATTTTGCAAAACCCTTGGAATAGTCTGTCAGATTCTGTCCTCTTCAAAGCTCGTGCAGAACTCAGGCTGCTTACGGGTTTAAGAGGAAAGTAGGCCATGTGCATGTCCAAAAAATGACTGGACTATATTTTGGTGGGATTCTGCAGGCATCTGACAGAGCAATGCTGTTTTGTGTTTAAAATTGCTCAGTCCCTTGCTTTTCTCAACCAGTAGCACTTTTCCAGTTCTGTGTGCTCCCAGTAAGTGATCAGACAGACTCTGGTGCGCTATGAAAATTAGCTCAGCGCAGAGATGTTCAGGCCAGGTGAGATCCAGCCTTATAAATTCACATAAAACAGTGCTGCATGGGGTTTTCTGACAAGGACCAGATAAAATCAAGCCAAATGAACTTGGTACCAAGCCTAAATTAAGAAGCTTTGATTCTTTTCAAATGATTATTACCCCTGGGACCATTCCAAACCTTTGTGGCTAGAATCTCTCTGAATCTAAGCTCAGATGCCTGTAGCCAGCATTTCTATTCCAGCTTGTCCCTTTCCAATTTCAGGACTAACATGAGTAAAATGAGGTGCTTCAGCATCTGTCAGTATAAAACTCCCGATGTCTTCCCTGTGAAATTCATAAGCATGTGTTCTGTTTGCTGCCACAGATATATAGAACAGAAGTGACTCAGCATTTCCAAACTCATGATAAAAATAATAAAAAACCCCAGAGTTGTTCTCATTTCCTCAATTCCCCTTTTCTCCACAGAAACTCATGAGTCTGAAAAATAATGAATTTGTTTTACAACCTCCGCCTTTTTATTTTTATTTTTATTTTTTGTGGTGGAGGACAAAGAGTTAATTTGAACTACAGTTCTTGGATAATCACAGGAATTTAGAAACTCCATCTACTGTGCTATTTGGCAGCAGTGAAAACTGAACGAGGTTATTCATCCCTCTAACCATTGACCTCTACATTCAATAAACATGCATTTGAAAAATGACCACATCAAGGAATTTGTCAAACTTGGCCAGAGAGCATGAATTTGAAGAAACAACCTGTACAAATCTCTGAAAAATTACTTTGTAAAAATGGCATACCCTTACTGAAAAAAAAAAAAAAAATCTGTTTTCATGTATTCAGAGATATTTTTTAGAAATTAAGTATTGTTTTGATTTTGTTTTCATTTAACCAATGAGGAAGAGAGCTGTTGGCTTGTTTTGGGGCTTTTTAATTTTTTTAACTTTTATGTATTCAACAACAGTAGTTTATATTACCCTGAGATACATCTGCCAGTGATGGGACTTTCATAGGGAGCAGAGGGATATAATTTGTAGATAGGATTGTAGGATTTGTACATCCTAGACTGATGAAAATTCAGTGATGCCTTAGGAAATGGAGGCTGGGAAAAGAAAACAGAAGGGATGATAATGCATTGTGCTCTCACCTGAAATCAAATGGCTTTTTCACATCTCCTTTAGTGTTTTTCATGCACATCTGAGGAAAACTTTCTTACTAATCCTTCAGATCCATCAAGCTTTTGGCCTCTTAGACAATGAAAGTCAGAAATGTTCTATTACTGGTTTTGTAGACATGGATATATTAGTATGTATATAAAAAAGCCTGGCTGTTTTGGTTTCTTTAGTTTATTTTCACGTGAATCAGAAAACAACCAGTGATTTGTAGCTCACTGCTTATAGGGTCATAGTAATTTTCCATCTTGGACTGAGTTAGGGTTGATAACTTTCTTTGGAAATTCCATAACAAAAATGTTGTTCCACTTGTGGTGTTTTTCAGGGAAGAAAAATAAGCCTCCAAGGCTTTTGATGAGACCCCAGGAGCTCGTTAGGCAGCAGGAACTGGGTGTTTCTGAAGGGAGGCCAGCCCAGGTGCTGCTCCTCGAGGCTTTCTGAGCTCTCAGCGCTGCACCACCATCCTCACTTTGGGCTTGGGTAAGTTATATTTATAAAAGTTGTATTTATGGTCAAGATCAAAAGCAAAAATAGCTCGTTTTCCTGACAGGGTTTAGTAGAGACAGAACTCTGAAATGAGAGCCTTTCTGGTCAAAATGGAGCCATCTGGAGCATCTGTTTAATTAAAAACTTTTTGTGAGGTGTTTGTATGATGCTCCAGTGAAATGTATTTCTGTCCACTCTTTATTTTTCATTGTTCTCCTTTTGAAAAGTGTTTATGGCAGATAGTGGAAAAAGAAGAAAATAAACAGTACACCCAAAAAAACAGAGCTGATGCATAACAAAAACAAGGTAATTCAAATTACCATGATGTATTATTATTTTCACAATTTGTGAAATACTTGCAAATATACAAATGCATTTGATTAAAATGTAACAGTACTCATTTATAAAAAATGTAATAATTAAGGAACTGAGTAAAAAGGAATATTATTTTTAATTAATAGTTCTGTACTGATGCATCTCTTTATTGGTTATATCCCTTCCCTAATTGATTTTTAATACATTTTCTTCTTTTGAAAGAAATTGAACCAACTTTGCATATCTGTCATGCTTATTTTATACATCTTTAATAAATCAAATCATATTTATTAAGGTCTGCAATTATGTATGTCAGAAATGTTGACTAGATATAAATAAAACCCCTTGTTTGAATGTTGCTCTTAATTATGTGCTTTTGATTTTCATGACTTGCATTTTAGAAAACTGTAAAAAAATGTAATTGCTAATGAATGTCTGTGCTAGGGTTTGATTATAGTTCAGTGTCTCTTATACAACCATTTGAATCTGAATATAAATATTTTCCTCTCGCTGTTGCTTGAGCACTGGTACTAAGATTCCCAAATAATGCTAATGTAGAGCTTTGGTTTGTGTCTGAAGTATGTTGGCACTTAACTGAATTACAGAGAAAGGCTTGACACAGTGCTCCTGCTATAAAGGTTGAAAGACAGAACTCCTGGTTTGGAGGTGATTTTAATTTTCTTTTCAAGCCCATCAAATCTGATCAAATCTCACTGTCATTGAATGCTTGGCAATGGTGAGGTCTTAGTCAGAGCCTCGTAAATCTTGTGCCATGCATTCATTTTTGTAGAGAGCACACAAAGCCAAACTGTACGTGAGGAAGGCGCGGAACAAATGCCCAAAGGTGGATTTCAATCCTCATTGTCTGCTCCACAGACACACATACATCACTGGGGTGGAACAGAGTGAGTTGTACTGCTGGCTAGTTGTCCACAGAGAGCTGAAGTCAAAGAAATTCTGCAGTACATCATTAGACAAGGCAGAAGAGGCAGAATCCATATTAATTCTGCTTGCTCTTTAATTTCAGGAAGTCAGTTCCGAGCCTTATGGATATGCTCAGGCAGGAGCTCTGTGTGATCTCAGAGTAGCTGAAGGGCATCAGATGCCCTATTTCTGCCACTGAGATGTGCCTCAGCATCCAAGTAATAGATTATAAATCTCTGAAAGCATTTTTCAGTCATGCATTTTTACTATATCCCTTAACCAACCACAAGATTTCAAAGAGCATAAAAATCACTTGTACCAGAGGATTTTGCAGCATAGGTAATATTGTAGAAACTCACAGTACTGCCATTTTGACACAAATAACTGGGCATGGAGCTGCACATGTACAGAAAAAAAGAAAAAAAAATCATTATCGCATGCTACCACACAGGATGTGTACTATGGACTTACAATTGTAATAATCCATCACTGTCTGTCTGTATTGAAATGGAAAACAAAAAATATGGTGTTGTGACAGCAAAAGAAAAAGAAATGGAATACCTGTGATACAGTTATATTATTGGGTTGTATTGTAGCTGATATGTCTACAAAATTGAACTCTTCTGTTGCACTTCAAATTTACGGCTGAGTAAATCAAAAGTCACTCTGTGAAGATGAGGACCTACCATTTTGTAACTAAAATGTTGTTTTATTCTGAACAAATTGGGCGCATATTTATCATTCCCTGCAATGTTACTTACAAACTACAGGCATTTCTTTTGCCTTGTTTAGTTCGCATTCCACAAAAGGGTTAGTTGCACTGTTGATAGCTTGCAAAAAATTATCTAATTGTAAACTGGGATCTGCCCATTTGTGCCACAAGTTTTGGAGGCTAATGTAAAGATTAGGGATTTTTTTGTATTCCCACAGTTCTAGATCATTTCCAGCTGGCCTGCAGCCAGAAGAGAGCAAGGTGAGAGCCATGGTCTTTTGCTGTTGAAAGAATAGTGCAATGTTATTTCAGTAGATTACTCAATATTCTTAATTGATTTCTTTATTTGTTTTCTGCTGCTTCATCCGGAACTCCTGACACTGCTAAGAGCATAACATCAGTGAAATCCACCTTTGCATCAGTGATGCATTTTTTCCTTTTTGCTGCCTGATGTGGCAGCAAAATGTTGAGCTGAAGAAACCACACACTTTAGTGCTCTTAGGAAGTCCTTTAAGTCATGCACAAACACCACTTATTTTCTTCAGCATTTAATATCTTGAGCATAATTATTGAGCCACTTCAAAGACTCTACTCCGTCTGCTTTGGAGTGTGTTTCTAGTGATGGGTACCTGTTTGCAAGGCTCCTGCTGTAACAGCATATTTTGCTAACCTGATGGGACAGACTGCTTCAGAGTATTGCAGATACCCTTGGGCACAGATTTGGGCTTGGCCAAAAGTTTAGTTATATCCATCAAGAGTTCAGAGATGTGTGTCTCGAAAACAAGACACAGTGATCATTTTTGGCAAGACTGGGTGTTTGTTTGTGAGTTGTTTGGGATGACACTAAGCTAAAGGTTTGGTGTGACTTTTTTTGTTTCTTTTGTTGATTGCTTGGTTGGTTGGCAGATCACAACCCTTTTTTCACTAGCTTATTTCCTCGATCCAATATATATTTCCTTACACACATTTGTAGTCATGCCCTGTTTTACAAGGCACTTCAGTGGCAGAGATATTTTTTGTTGGAAGGAAATACAACCACAGAACCTGTTTTATCTGTTATTGTAGCTTTACTTCCCAGATCCCAGCCACAACAAAGCACCCACGATGCGGACCCTGCCCAAAATGCTGTCTTGTTTCATCTGGAGGTGGCTGCAGTCGTGGGTCTCTGTGCCAGACCAGCAGGAATGTGGCAGATGTGGAAGGAAAGGCAGGAATGTTCTGTCTGTACTGAAGATATTACAGAATGTTGAGTTGATCTGCTGTCACCTCAGACCTTTCCTGGCTCAGAGGAGTCAAAATATTGAGTTTTTTGAGTTATCTGAAGTTTGAAACAGAAGAGGCAGAAGTCAAGCAGCAAACCGAACACTTTTAAAGAAAAATCCCAATTTCATGGAGATTTTACTTAAGAAATTGGGAGGTAAATCTTTATACATATTCCACTTTTCCCAAATGTCTGTTGTTCAGGGTAAAATCTTAAACCATTTATTGGAAATACCTGTTCTGTGTCTGTGGCAAGGGATCACATCCCATCGTAATATGACTTTGAAAATCCAGTGTCCACTGCAGGTCTGTGAGGAAATTTTGAACATTCGTCGAACAGCAGTAAGTCAGTGTTCACTGAAGAGCCTGAGTCATGCCACAGAACAACACATCTCTTCCTCTACCCTTGTAAAACCTCAGATTGTGTTTTGGTAAACATGCATATAAATATGATTTGTTTATTTTTTGGTCTTTTGAAAGATAAATAGTGTTCCTACCAGGAAACGTCAAACATATTTGTGCCATTAAAAATATTTTATTCCAAGCAAATAAATCACTCTTTAAAATCTAACCAGATACCTTTATTTTCAATCTGATTCTCTTGCAAATCTGGAGGAGTACGTAGAATCACTAATGCAGGTGTGTTGTTAATTCTCACTGAAAGCTCTTCAAAACTCAGCTAAGCATATCACCTGTGAAGATTTTGTTTTCTTTTTGTCTGAACCAGCATTCCAGTAACAGCACCTCTGTCCTTTTAGGATCCAAGTATGTGTTTTCTTGAGACTTTGCATGCTATAATAGGTGAAAGCAGCTGTTTGATATGCATATTTTTGACCCTAAGTTGTCCACTTGTTTTTGCTGTAATCTTCCCTGTCACAGATGACAAGACCAGGCAGCAAAAAATTCCCTTTATGGAATCATTATTGAGAGGGTACTCCATAACATTGAGAAAACTTGTAGCTGGAACGTATTACATTACCATGTTAAAAGGTTTGGGATATTGAACAGCACAGCCGCCACAGGGATATCCTTGGGCTGATCAGGATGAGAACAGCAGCAGAGCAGAACAGAGCAATTCAGCCTCTCTTACAGTGCAAACTGCAGCCCATCTCTGACTTCCCAGGGCTTCTTTGCAGATCAGGCAATATTTATTTCCCAAAGCCCCATGCTGGCATGTGCCACCTGTGCTTGGTCTCTGCTGCTTTTTAATCACAACATTGCTCATATAAACATATTTTCCTGAAGGAGTGATAAGAAAAAGAAACAAGTCTGATCTGGTTGAGAAAAGGTATCAAATATGGAAGAGGTCTGCTTTTTCCTAGTACTGAATCTCACCCTGGCAATGAAGCAAAGGTGCATTAGAGATATGACCATAGGGCTGTACTGAGCCTTCTGCAGCTTTGTGCACTGAGACATGCAGGAAAAACTAACATTGTTTGGGGGATGGACAATTTTGGTGTGCAGGAGGCTGCTGGGAAACCATTAGGAGGTTTCTCTTGCTCTTCTGGATTGTAAGACAGTAACTCAAAAGAGAAATGTGGAGTATATGAGAAGGTAAAGTAGCTACAGGTGGAGATTTTAAGGGCAAAGCTGTGGAGTGGGCAGGGCTGAGTGCCCACAGCAACAGAGGGAATGATGGAGGAATCTGGAGTTCTGTGAGTTGGTGAGGAAGAACTTGAAGTGATCTCAGTTTCTATACTAACTTTCAGTATTATTCTCATAATAATTTTGCTCTTGCTTCTCTATCCATTCTATTCTCTTGCTTGGGAGTGAACAGGCTCTGGTTAAACAAGGTTTCTTTTCTGGTAATTGATGTAATTTTCAGAGGAATGGAGTTCTGGCTCTCTGGGTTGGCTTGCTCTTATGATTTATGTCTCATGTATTCACATTGCACTCTCTCCAACAAGTTCTTGGGAAGTATGGGAAACAATTGTTTTCTTGTGGGAAGGAGTTTTATCCCTCTTTAAAAAAGCCAACTTCAAGGAGGTGGTCTACTGAAACACCAGCTCCCTGTCCCTAATGAATTCTGTTTTAACACACAATGTTGTGCCAACAGTGCAAAGAATGAGTTCTTTCTGATTCATAGAGGAATCAGAAATGTGCTTTCTCTCTGCCTTTTCTCCCCCTAAAAATTCATTAGGGCTTAAAGTGTCTTCCCATAAAAAGCCCAGAGAATCAGCCAATTTATTGTCAAAAACTTATTGCCAGAGTTGCAAAAGTATTGTACCTGATGGAAAAGAAGAATATAGTCAAATGTCTAATAGAGCCAAACTACATTTTTAACAAAATTTCTTCCCTTGCTTGTGTTGGAGTTCACAGTGCTTATGCTCACTAGTGTCTCACAGCAACACAAAGTTTTTTGTAAGATTTAATAATTAAATACAAAGCAAAGCTGGCAGGAAAGGTGGAGAGTGAACTGAGCTGGGTTTTTTTTGCCTTGTTTTGTTTAGCTTTCATTCCAGCGTTGTTCTGGTCCTCTCTACACCTGGAGCTGTCGAGCAGAGGTTTCTCACACCCTGCGTGGGCTCCTCATGCTGCTGCTAATGAGCAAACAAGATGCAGAATGAACCTTGTGGGGAAATGCCCCAGGGAAAACAGACATGTCTGAAGAGAGAAAAAAGAGGAGTTTGAAAAATGAAGCTAAATCAAAAAAAGCCCTCCCAACAAGATATTTCTGCAGTAATAGGGAGATGTATTAGCTAGCTTCATTCACACAGAGAATTGAATGCATTTTCATTTTACTTTTCTCCCCGTTCTCTCTCTTAGTGTGATATTTGCAATCAACACAATTTATGTTTGGATTGGAGTTAAGGATTTTTGTGAGACAAATCAAGTTCGTTTTCATTTCACTATTTAGAGAGAACTGCATCAGGGAGTGATTATTATAGGGAAAAATAATGGAAAGAAGTTATAGAAATTATGATTATACAAAAGTTTAAAAGTCAGTTTATATAGATCAAAGATATTAACAGGTATGATACAATAATGAGTTTAAGGTCAGTCCCCACTTTGTCTAACATGCTTCAAAGCAGTGAAAAATGCCTTTTCTGTAGCTATTAGAAACTCAGGCTGGACACACAGAGAGGAAAATTGGTGTTATTGTGAAAGCTCTGAGAAAGGTGTAGTTGTGAGGTGCGCTGGTGCTGTGGACTTGTGTCACCATCCTCACTGTCCATTGCAGAAATGCTCCCTGGCTGCTGCTGCTGCTGGGGGATCCTTTGAGATAAAGTCTCCAAAGGTTCACACATGGCTTCAGCCAACACTGATCACCCTGGGTTGGTTTTCATCACGTAAAGTATGATGTGCATGATAAGATTCCATTTGTGAAGAATAAACATAGCAATTTACGACTAAAATGTAAATTTTATTTACAGTCATGTATATGCCTCCATAGGTGCTAAAGGAAATGTTCTGAGAATTGTCAAGTGCTAAGTGTTTATTTCCATATTTTCAATAACTATGGTTGAGTTAATTCAGACGTGTGATTTGTATTTATAAGAAAAGAAAGATTCTTTCTTAAGTGTTAAGGGATGCTGGGATCAGAGATGAGCAGAGTAATCAGCTTTAGACAGCAGTAAGAAACAAAATTAGGGTAGAAAGACTAAACAGTACACAATCAGCAAGGAGTAATTTCAGATACAGTGTCAGAATCACAAAACTGGTATGAATAATCTTTGAAGTTTTGGGACTAAAGGTAGTTATTTTTTGACACTGGAAATCTGACAGTGCATGACAGAAGCCAGATTTCTAAGAAATATCTTTGGCTGGAGTATTTCATTTTATTAGTTGAGCACCTGTTGTTATTTCTGTGAGCAGCAGAAAAATAATTGTTCGTTTCTCTCAATCTCACAGAAGTTACCAGGACACCTGTAGCAACATAGCTCCATAAAATAAATTTTACTAGCTCCTACTGATGGTCATATTTTAAAAGGCCTGGCTGGTGTCCATTCTGTACGATCATTTTGTGTGTTTGTATATTCTGTGTCTATGCAGGAGTGGATGTGACCATGAGTGAGGCTTGAGTACTGGCCTTGCTAAGCAATGTTCAAAGTTTGTGCTGCTGCTTTTGCTTCAGAAAGAAGAAATCAGCTGGGTTAGCTGGAACCAGCACTGGGCTTTTTGGTAGCATCAGGGTTTAGGTCATCAGAAGGAAATTGTGATTGCATCACTCTTTGTTTGCCTGCAACTCAGAGGATGCACATCGACATTGGTGCTGCTGTTATTTGCCAACACTCAGTCCTGGGTTTGAGCCCTTAGAATAGAATGAGTTCGATGTAGAGTAGGTTCAAGGTAAAAAAAAACAAACATGTTTTTACCTTAAAGGTAACGAACATATTAAGGAAATAAGAGTTTTCAGGGTTCATTATACAGTCTGATGAATCAGAGACATTATAAAGTTGAGATATGGGCTATTTAGGAAAACAAGGCTGTAAACCCCAGCAGATTTTCTCATCACCTCAGGCACCTTCCAGATGTTAAATCCAGGAAGAGAATATTCCGTCTATGACTCCTACCTTGTTGCTTCTACCATACTTTAGAATCCTTACTAAATTGAGAAGACATTTTTTAAGTACACTTGGTTAAGAGGAAGCATTGAGGGTTTTGAGAAGCTGCAATCAAGAAAAAATAATTTCACTCCTGTTAAGGTTTTTTTTTGTTGCTGCATGGCACTCAGCAGTTTGAGTTTGGCAACCTCTCAACAGAGAAAAAACAATTTGCATCAAGATAAACAAGAAATAAGAGATGCCTGATATCTCCACATGTCCAAAGTGTTTATTTTATAAATCTAAATTTTCAGAAACTGGTGCTGGTGGAGAAGCTTGGCTTTTGACCTAGGGCAAATCATTATTATGTCTCAAGACCTCAGCAGCATCTTTAATGTTCATTACACTGAAAAACAGCTTTGAAAAGAAGTGATGCAGACTTCCTTTCAAAACTGGGCTTGATTTTTATGTTGCTGACAAATAAGCAGTGATGGAGTGGAATTATTACAGGTAAAGCCTCTTTTTTATGCCTGAATTTTTGAGATGTCTGAAGATCTGACCTTATATCTTTGTTATCTCATACAGGAGATCCCAGAACACAAAAATTACCAGTAGAACCATTGCTCTAAGCACACAGCTCTGGTAATGATTAGAGATACTCTGGTCAAGCCCAGAGTTCAGAGACTTCCCTTTCCCTGTTGAGTGCTGGGTGGTTTGCACTCCCCTGTCTGCTCCCTTGGTTGCCCCAGGCTTTAAAAGTTGCCTGCAGGCTCTTCTTCCTAAAAGTAGCTCTCAGCTCCTTCATTCCTGTTTATTCAGTAAACTCTAGGACAGGGGCTCTCTCTGTCCTCGTGTTTGTACAGCCAGAGATAATTTTGTGGAGCAGCAATCAGGACAAAGGCCAGAGGCCTCGAGCCAAGGGAGAGAGACCTGCTGGACCATTAGGCAGAGAGAGCAAAATTCGTGCTGTGCTTGGGAGGAAGGAGCAGCAGCCCAGGTTCTCCCAGCAGCCCTCTGTGGCTGAACCGGTTTTGTGCATTGCCAAAGCAAAAACTAAAGTGAACCAAACTTGGCTTATGCTGACTCGCTTTATGTGATGCTGCAGTGGTTAATGAAGGTGCAAATGGAATGGCTGTATCAGCTGCAAAAAGTGGACCTGAGAGATCAGGAGACTCTTAAACTGCACCTGCTTGACACCTTACTGTTGTCTCTGTGTGGGATAACACCTGGGAAACCTTGTTTGTGAATGACAGAATTAGTCAAGTGCTCATATAGGATTTTAAAATACAAATTTTTCTTTTTGCTTTTGTATTTCATTTCCTGTATATCCTTTGCATGAAAACCTGAAGTTTGTGACAGAAAATTAAAGCCTGAGTCTCACAGATCCTGACTTTTCTATTCTTCACTGATTGTCCCTGGTGGCACCCTGCAGGGATGCCAGGAGTCTGTCATTTCTGGCTTTGGAGCTCTGCCTGGGGAGGGAGGATGGAGCCCCAGCCCCTGCGAATGCCAGGCAGCTCCCGGATCAGAAGGGTTCTCTGGCCTGCAGCAAAGAGCAAATTCACTGTCTGTGCTAAAGACAGGCTCCTCTAGACTGTGTACAAGGTAGGAAAAAAAATCAGATAAAGCTTGGAAGAGACGGGAATTATGCATGTTAAAAAAAAACAGAATAAAGGGAATACAGTGGTAGCATTAGGAGTGGTTGGATATAGCAGATTCTGACTGAGAAGTGGAGGTGTGGACCCTCTTCTTTCCAGAGGCAGTAATTAATTGTCAGATATCTACATCCCAGGTGAGTACTACCATGAAAAACACAAACCCACAGCATCTATTCTATTTGGTTGGGTTTGGAAAAAACCCATCACCACCAAAACTGCTCTTCAGTGCTCTAAAGAAAATGCTAGATGCCCCACTCCTAAATGAATTTTGAGACATTAATTTGGTTGGACTAGTCATTACCCAGTAAAACCTCATAAAGAGCATAAACACCATTGACTGATATTTTACACCTATCACTATCATGTTTCTTCTCTCAGGACCATTCCCAGACCTAAGTAATGTGTTTATATTCTGTCGTTGATGGCTTTGTTTTTTTAAGTGAAAGCCCAAGAATGCCTGCTGCAGACCAATTAAAGCTCAGGAGAATAACATATACATTTTAAAATCACAAGTTTCAAGTAACCTGCAATACCTCTGTGACATATTTTTAGTAATGTAAGAAGCAACTCTAATCACTAAAATAAACTCATCAATGTCCTCGCTTCTGCTGGAACCAGGAATTGGGGACACCATTCTCAGCATGTAGGTGTAAAAATCTGTCATTCAATCTGTAAGCTGTAGGAATACATTCCCTCTCTCCATATGAATCCCCATTCTGTTTTGTGCCTGCCCAGAGTGGGGACAATTTCCTTTAGCAAGGACAGAGGAGCAGTCAGTCTCATTCACAGAAAAGTCATGGGGTGTACAGCGCTGCTCACCGTGGCACACTTGGCACTCTGAGGGATATTGCTACCTAGGTGGGACTTCATACTCAGTTCCTTTGCTTGGCTTTTCATTAAGAAATCCTCCAGAAGATTTATATCTCTGACTTTAAATTTCCTTGATGCCTAAAGCAGAAATGTTGAAATCCAGTCAAAGTTTTTGTAAGGAGTATAGAGTTGACAGCTATGCAGTAAACGTGAAACTTGGTTAGTGATTGGACTAATTCAGAAATTGCATAGGTGATAATATTCAGATGGGGGTAAATAAATCATCTAGACCTCATGGACTTGTTTTCCATGGGTGTTCTGTAGAAAAAGGGTGGCTGAAATGTTGTAACTGTAAATTTGTTGAGACAAAGTGTATGATCAGCTTGAGAAAACCATTCTGGAATATTTCATATGCAATGTCCAGCACTGGGAAGCAAAGTCTGTTTTTCTGCATATTTCTAATAGCGTAGAAATGATGAGGAAAGATCTTTGGTAGAAGGAAAGGGACTAAAACCGAAGTCCTGAAACAAAGTTTTAATTGATTATAAAATATCTGAAACTTAAATGAGCATTTTTCATTTCCTCTGCAAGTTCTGTTCTAACCCTGAATCATTCACAGAAATTGCAGTGAAACACAAAGTATTTTCTTATAGATGTCCATGCCAAGAAATGGCAAGATGAAAGTAGATATCTCTCATTATTTGCAAAAATGTTTCTGCATAATTACTTCTGCCACCATTTCATTGCTTTAGTGTCCCCTTGAAAGATTGCCTTTCAGAGTATGTTTTGTTGCAGTCCTTAAAGATAATGCAAGGTTGTATCTCTGCTGCTTTAAGTAGAAAGGAATTTTAAATGCAAACTCCCACTTCTCTTTTTACCTGACCAGACTGCGCATTCAGTGCTTTTGAGAGAGTTTCAATGTTTATGTAATATATTCTCTAATGGTTTTAATTTCAGCAGGATGCATTTTCCAGAAGGTCACCAAAAGGTTGGGATGTACCAGTTAGCAAATATTGTAATGATCTGCATGGCCTCAATCTGAAACTCTACTTGAAACTTCATGTGAATTTTTGAACACAAGCTGTGCTTCTAAAATTGCCTTTAGGAGGTCACTTTTTAGTTTCTGCCTTCTCATCGTATCCCCAGCAGTAATGGATCTCAGTTTTCCAGGATCCAATTACATTGCATGGGGCTATCCAGAGGACATGGATACAGCCTAGTAAACTGCATATTTGAATTAACTTTCCATACAGAGTTGTGTGACCTCTGAGTCTCCTTCTGTTTGCATGGAATGCTCAGTTCTACATCTCTGTGTCTGTGAGCTGCTGAGAGGCAGGGCTGCCTCAGCCCTGGCTGAGCACTTGCACGAGACTCTGCACAGGCAAAAAGGGGCAAGAAAATAAGGCTTGCTGCCACTTCTGTTCCTTGAGTGCTCCAGTCTCTCAGACAGTGTAGGGGAGAGCCTTTGTGGGTTTTTCTCCTTGCAGAGGATGCCACTGCTTTCTTCCAAGACTGGCTGGCAGGAGAGCCAAGAGTTGTGTTATTTCCCTACAGTCTGGTGATCAGAGCATTCTCTGACATGTAGAATAGCCATCTGTGTCTTGCACAGCAACCAAACTGCTCAAGTTGCCTTTTAGGAGACATCCCTGCTGTTTAGAAGGTACTTTGGAATTCATTCGGAACTCGAGAACTTCAGTGGAGCACAAAAAGTCTCTAGTTTCTGGTTCTTAATAGGTAGGATGATTTTTCTCCCCATAATGTGCTATTAAGGAGGTGTTAAATAGAAGCGTTAATAAATGAATTAATAAATCCCAAACTCAACAACTGGTAAAAAGACAAACCTTTTGGTTTGTCTGCGTAGTTCTGTTTCATCCTATCAGTTTCTCTCGAAAGTATATGTAGCTGGAGATCTTGTTTGATCTCTACATGATTCTGATTTCTTGAACATGTTCTTTCTCTAGAGAGCACTGCTCAATGCGCGGGAAATTTTAAGGTGTAATTTGTTTTCAAGCTACCACCAATTTTTCTCAGTGGAAAAGAACACTCAGCATCAATTTTAACTGGATGGAGGGACATTTTTTTCTACCTGCAGCAAAGACACCATGGTAACTCTCAGAGCTCCTGCCTATGTACATTTTCCGTGAACTAACCAGAAATAAATAAAGTACAGTAAATTCTGAAAATTGACGCCTGTTCTTTTGCAGGAGCAGTTCAAAGTTAGTTTAAAAGGCAAAAAAAGTCAGAGTTTTCTGCACTCCCCATTTTTAGCTTAACTCTGCAGCAATTGAAGACTAAGAACTTTCTATGTGCTCTTGGGAAAATGTCAATGTCTTCTATTTTGTTACGACATTTGAAAGCTGTGACAAATGAATAAGGATGTGTAACCCACTCCCTAGCAGTCACCATGCCTGTCCTTCCCATTTTGCCCACTCTGTCGTACGTTGGAGATTGCCTTGGCTCTCATTAGGTCCTGTCTGTCGAGTTCAGGCCACAGTGGTTGGGGCATTAATTTTGGTCATTAAAAGGCTCAGTTGTGACAGTACCTGATGCTGCTTTCCACGTCAGTGCTGTGAGTTTGGAGTCAGCGCGTTGGAACTGCAGGGCTGCTGGAGTGTGGTGAGCAGGAGCTCCCACACAGGGGTGTTTGATGCCAAAATTTGCCACTTGTTGATATCATTGCTTGCCTGCAGAAGCACTGTGGCAGTGGCTAATGCCACAGTCACCTGTGACTAGAGTCAGACATCCTCACAGTGCACTGACCTGCCGGGAGAATTACCCTTGGTGTGTTGTGTTTCTGGAACATTCTATGCTTTCGGGCATGCTCCTGTGATTACCCTGGACTTTGGATTTTCGTTGAGATGTGAACGAGTATTTTTTAACAGTCTTTGAAGAAGCAAGTTCTTCACGTGTGCTCAATGCCCACAGTGGCCATACATTACCTTTAACTAGCAGCAGCATGACTTAGGAGAGTTGTGCGTCTCCACTGGGGAGAAAGGCTGAGCGCCTTCTACTCTTCTGCTTCTTTCAAAATTTCCACCTCTTCATCCCTGAGTTTTTTGTTGCATTAGATATGGATGAGATGTAAGTTATCTATTGCATGGATGGAGGATGTCCCTGGTGTTTTGTTCAGGGGCTAAACGTGCTCTGGGACAGCTCCAGGCTGGGATCAGCTGGAGCACAGGGCTGCAAGGTCTGTTTGTGCAGAGCTGATTTAGCTGATTAGTGTCTGCAGCCCTTGTCAGACACATCCAGCCTCCACAATCTGCTGTGTTAGCAACCGGAGGCCTTAAAGAAAGTGGGAACAGGAATGTGTAGGGCTTCATTCCAGACTTTAGCAAGTCCACATCATGCAGGCACCAGAGACTGTAGGAATTCCATCTCGTGTCCCAGGGAATCACTTCATCACCGAGCGGGAAACACTTCAGTGAGTGGAAGGCTCAGACTAAAGACCAAACCATGGTGCCATGGCCTTGAACAAAGCTAAGTGTGCTAGATCAGCTTCTGGTCTGCAGGGGTAGAATGTGGAACATCAACACAACCTAAGTGGGTCTTTGGTTTTACTGACCTACTGAAAAGCCAGAACCTGCTTCCCATGTAGAGAGGAAATGAGGATGAGATCTCAATAGGGATTCAGAGTGTCTGGTGTTCCTCCTCATTCTCTTAGTATAGGCAATGTAATTTAATGGAGTTATTGGTGCTTGGCTAAAAGGCTCTGTCCAAGTTTTAATTTCCTCTGTCTATGACACATTGCTGTTTACAAAGTGGTTATGCAGAATTTAGACCAGGGTATGATTAAAATCAGGGTAATGAGAGTTGTGTGCTGACATCTGAGAGCAAAGTTTGACCGTCTGAATTTTGAAGAAGCTGCAAAGAGCCTGGATGTGCAGTACATATGTCAGAGAGGTAAAGAAAAGCCTGTCAGATTTTGGCTTGGAACCATCAGATATGATTTGCAGCATCCTTGCAAAGAGGAAGGCGAGGTAGCTGTGTGATGAGCATGGAATAGACAGAGATTTCAGATATCCACACACAAATTCATTCTTTCTCTTCAGTTCAGGAACTACCAACGTATCACATCCACAATGCCCCAAAGCATCCTCCCAGCCAGTTGGCTCTTAGCAAGAATAGAACCAATTTCTTAATCCTTACTACCACCTCCTGCCAACACACTATGGAAATAGAAGATGTATCTGCTTCAAAAAGCATTTGTCTCCTTTTCTGGCCAGGCTTAAGTTTCAGAGGTGACAGCTGGTGCAGGAAAGAAGCACTTATTTTTACATATATATATATATAGAAACGTATCTATTTATATAAATATATACACACAAAGATTTTATATATATATATGCCTACATAAAATGCTTTATGTGCTCGTGTGTGTATATGAAAAGGAAGAAACCAAGGAAACTGATGATATGCCACTTTTCCAGTTCAGTTTTATATCTTAGTGCTTTAGAAGAGTAGGGACAATATCTGTATCCTTAATGAGCAGCAGACAGAGTATACCTCATCTTGGGATGTTTTCTAGGCCTGGCAAAGTACATTTTTTGCAAATTCTTAATTTGACATCAAATAAATTCTTAAATATGCAGAAGATCAACTGTCTCGTTCTCCTCTTCATAAAAAAATAATTCTGCACTCACCATTTACTGAGAGTGACTCAGTAAATTCTCAGTAATGACATCTCTAGTGAAGTATCAAGAAAAACCTAGGGAAGGCAGTTGAATTTAAAGTTGTTAACGTCCTCAAAGAAAAAATGTAACTCATAATCTTCATGAAAGAAAAGAAAATTCACCATGTTGACATTGTAGTAGCAGTTAACAGACACTACATGCTCTAGCCTGAGCTCTGTACAAGTGAAAACTGCAATAAAAACCATTTTAAGAATATGAATTTCTTTTTTTTCAGAGAAAAAACCCCTTTTCTTGCTATATTTTCTCAAATTCATATTAAACAACACACTTGCCTTGGCTCTGAATAGATGCAAAAATTGTCAATCTAAAAATTTGGTTCATCTGTAGGAGAATAAGCATACATTGGATGCCAAGCACGGGTTTAAAATGCATTTATTCATTCCCGATTTAGCACCTACTCATAGCCTAAAATGCAGCGAGATATAAAGGATGCAGAAAAACACTGCCCCCCTCCCCAATTTTAATAGCACACACTTATCGTCATTCTTATGTTAATGAGGTGTTTGTACAGCTGCTACAGTGGGCACAGGGAGATTAAAATCTGCCTTTGCTCTGTTTAAAGAACCTAAGGGAGATCAACACATCTGGTTTTGGGGAGAGATAAGTCTGTCATAACAATTATTTCACATCATTTGCAATAGCTTAGAACAAGGGTGGGAAGGAGAGAAGTAAATTTATTAACTTTATGGTAGCCATGTGTCTGTTTTGTGTTACCTGACAATTCATCACTTTGTTTAATAATCAGTAGCCTTGACCCTCACATGTCTTCTTCAGCACCCTGATAACTTTTATTCTTAATTGCTCTCTTTTGCTGGCTTGGTTATGGCTCAGGTGCTGGAAACCAACTGGGGTCGCATCAGAGCCAGCAGGTTCTGGTATTTCTCAGGCCAAACTGCAGTGGTGATGCTGCAGAAAATGTGACTGTTTCTATGGATTGGTTGTTGTCTCCTAGATAAGATCTTAGATATCAAAAGGACATCTTTTAGAACTAACTGCATGGACAAAGAGACAGATTTTAATGGTGGTGCTGAGGAACTGGAGCTTTAGTCACATTGTGAAGTCTGTGTGTGCTTGTTTTAGCCCACAGCTCCTCCACAGAGCAGTGACATTTCTCCCAGAGTTTTAGTCTCAGTTAATGCAAGAAATATTATGAAAGGTAGAAATGTTTTGTCTGTTCTTGTTACTTGCTGAGAAAAATGATATATGCATGAGAGATGGTGGTTGGCTGGGTGTGAGCTGATAGGGCAGATGGAGAAGGAAAGGTGTTTTTCAAAGCAGTTAGAACTATTTTAATCTACTTTGTTACCGTGACATTGCCTCTAATCCTTTCCTGATATATTATTGATAAACTTTTCACAATGTACATCATAGTAGGATTCATCAGACTTGACATTTTATCTTCACAGTGCATTTGGGAAGCTCAGAAGTATTCTATTTCCCATTTTACATTTACATTTATTTCTCATTTTCTTGACATTGAAAGAGAAGAGAGTGTAAGGCAAATTGTTTGAACTTCAGTTTCTGCAGTTAGGCAAGAAATGCTCATCTTGTTAAAAATCAGGCCAAAGACTTTGGTCTCTAAATATAGATTTAAAGATTTAATGTTAGATACCTCATATGGGAGAGATTGACCTCTGTGATTGACCAGTACTGTGGAAAGGCCCTACAGTAAATCAGAGAGATAGATTTTTGATCTCCTAAAGCTTCATTGCTAAAAAGTTGCTTTTCCAAGAATTTTTATGCAAATAAATCTTTAGACGCATCTTAACAATGAGGCAAAAGTTGGCTAAAGGTGTTGGAGAAACTAAATTGCTTTTCAGAAACTGAACCAAAACCAAGACAAAATAAGTTTTGGTCAGTTGGAACAAAAAAAATATGAACTGCTTGTTTGAGGCTTTTCTTATGAAACAACAAACGAAGAAAAAATTAAAAAAAAAGGTCTGGCTAGGCATGAGATGTTTTAACTCAGTAAAAACCAACTGATTTCTTTTTTGTGCTTGTATCTTTTTTATGTCTTTAAAAGAATATTTTGAATCTACTTGCTTTTCTAGATGAACTGATTTAAGGTTTTTAAAAAGGCTTAAAATTTGAAATTCAAAAATTTTGCCTCATGCCTTACTGTAAAGTGCTGCTTCTGCTTATTTCTCAGAATTTTTCCTTAATGCTATGTTCCTAGATTAGGAATAAATCAATCAATCAATATTTCATCATCTGTTCATCCTAAAACTGCTCTTCAGTAAGGCCCTTCGTTAGTTCTGTGGGGACATGAGAAAGCTCTGTGGAATCCCATCATGAACACTGCCCATAACCTTGCTGCTGACTCCAGTGCCTTTGAGAAGAAAGAGTTTGTCAAGCTTGATCAGGCCCCCTGTTAGCAGCATCACTTTGTATTTACTCTGGAGTCCTCTTCAAAATACGCTGTGTGCGTCCAAGTCTGCCTTGATTTATGTTCAGTGATTTCCTTGGATCTTAACTGGAGATCGGTTTCAAAACAGAGTTTGAAACATTCATCTTTGCCAGCGCGACTGTTTTGAAGGAAAAGGCTACATTGCTTTAAAACATTTCATATCAAGGCTGAGAAACCATTAAAAATTATACGGTCCTATATTTAACCAGTGATTTGGTCATTCAAACAAAGAAAAAAACCCTAAGCCCCACAGGTTCCTTCAAATGCTAAATGTTGATTTTCCACTGGTTTGCATAGGCCAGATAGTAACTCTTAGAATAAAGTTTTCACTTGCTTTAGAAAATTACTTGCTCCAGTTGCTGCGAAATTGTGTATGTTGTCAGTTTGTTCAGATGTTCCCAAACAGGCTGTATGTAAAGGAGTAATTATTTAATTTTAATACAGGAGATGTGTTGAATGAATTTGTTTTCAATCTGTCTTTTCTGTTTCCTCCTTTAAATGTGAATGATGTGATGAACTGATCCTCAATTTTCTTCCCAAAAAAACACATGGAAACATGCAGTTGTTAGTCAGGCATCTGCCTATCTCCAGATAATATGTAGTCCATTGCTTACTTTAGCACAACACATTGTGCATCTTAAATATCTGTTTGTGTCTGTTACAAACTTAGGCCAGTACAGACACTATAATCTAGTTTTTTAATTATCTGATTAGTGTTTATTTAATTGGGTAACTGAGAAGGTAATGGCACACAAAGCTGAAGAGCCTTAGTAGTGGAGTCTGACAGGAAAAACAGATATGAAAACCACTAGTATGGGCAATCAGGTCTCATTTAAAAATTAAATTATATAAATTCCTTCAATTATCTTGAATTAATTCCTAAGTGTACGCGTGCACACATTGTGAAACTTCATTAAGATCCATCACAGTCATATTGATTTGGATTAATTCTCTGCAATAGCAGAGAATTACTGATTCTGTAACCTAAATCAGTTTTTCAAGAGTTCTGACCTCCAGTAATTCAACACAGAAAAGCAGGCAAGCCCAGGAAACAGTACCCAAAGTCAGACCTGGGACTGCTGTGTAATACAAATAACTCAGGCATTCTCAATCTCACCCCAGCAACATCAAGTTTACCACAGACTGCATAAACCTGGCCAAAACCAGCTTAAATTTGTCTTTTTTTTTCTTTTTTTTTTTTTTCCTGGTATGTCTGAGAGCTCTTAGTATCTGAACAGGTGAGAATTTCAAGAAACCTTAATTTCTGCACAAAGCCCTCTGTGATTTGCTGTGACTGTGTAGTAGATGCTCTCAGAAAGGCTTCACACATCTCTCTTATCAAACCTTCTAATACTACAGGAATACAATATGCTTTGTGGCTTGAAAAGAGGGTTGTGTGTTAAAAGGCAATTTTTCCTTTTGAAAAATGCCAGCCCAAAGCACCACTTCCAATCCTGAGTGACCTGATGCTACTTGTTGTCGAATTCTGATGCCTTGGAGGTATATGGCATAATCATTTTTCCTTGAAAGGGCAGAGGACGCAGAATTTTTGGCTGTTTCTGTTCAAGGCCATTATTCCTTTTGTCCAGGACAGCACTTTGTCATTGCAGGCTCTGCTTAGAGAACCCAGAGCCCACTCTTGCTCTAATGCAAAAATCTATATAACAATATTTTTCCTACAAAATTACAAAAATAGCTTTCAGATAAATTTCAATACTGGTAAGTTTAGTGAAACAAAACTGTACATGCTCACGGTGCCATGGCTCTCTGTGAAAAAATATCCTTATTTTGTTGCTTTCTGATCTGGTGGGGTTACGGAGAAGGCTGTGAGAGTAGCTTGGAATGATCCATCCATGCACATGCTCATATTTAGAATATATTTGCTGCTTACAAGTTGAATCTATAAATTCAGGGGGAAATCTGGTAGACTGAGTGGATTCTTTTCCTTAAAGGAAACCCCAAAGATATATGTCCTTACTGTAAAATATTGGAAGTGCTGCCTTGTCGCCGCAAAACGCAGATCTCTAAATGTTTCTGTCCTTAAAAGATTTTTCAAATAGCAATAAATGATGCAAATTTACAAGGGGGAATGCTTATCTACCTGAAATTGAAGGGAAGAGAAGCTCCTAACATATATTTAAGCAAAGAAAACCCACTATTCTAGTCTATAGGAAAAGAATTTACTTTAATCTTTCAGAATGTATTAAAAGGATAATGTCATACTATTAGGAAAACTTGCAATTAGGTCCAGGAAGACTGTTAAATTGGCTTATTAAATTCAATCTGCAATCTGAATAGCACTGAAGGTTTGGAGGAAAAAAATGTCAGCTAGTTATGTCCACTGTTGCTGTGACAACAGGATTGGAGAACAGTCTGATTAAAACAAAACAACCTCTCCCAAAAATAAGCACCAAACCCAACAGAAGAACATTCTGCTGGCCCCACTAAACCCAAATAACCAGACAATAACAACATGATGCCATTCCAACTTAATGAAAATGAATCATGTAAGTATTGAAATTGTGCCTGCTGTTGTTGTCTAGAATAATTGTAAACTCAGAGATGGATAAGTCAAATTAAAGTCAATGCTGTTGAGGATTTGCTAATTTAGATAAATTGTTATGTGTAGCATTCAGAGTGTATTTTACTGATTTTTTTGGTGTGTGTTTGACCTCCTGGTCCATGATGCATGGGTGTCTTGCAAAGGGAACATTAGGTGCCTGCAGACAAGCCTTGTGTTTTTCAGCCATGGCTTGTGCAGACTCTGTCACAGGCTGAGCACTTCTGAAAAATCTATTGTCTGTTTGGAACTCTAAATGGAAATGGGCCCCCCTCTCTCACCCAGAGCTGCCACATGAGTTATTGATATCTGTGCTTTTCATATAAGATTTTTTCTCTGATTTGTGGTCCAAAGTAGACAATTTACCTGTTGTTTTGGTGCAGTCACCTCCCTACTTTATCTCTGTACACGTAGCTGGATATTTCCAGTGCACGGGAACTTTTATTTCCAGCTGCAGGGTCACAGGCCTCAGCATGGTAACAGTGGTGGGCAAGGGTCGTTGTTCTCTTAAAATAAATTCCATCTCATTAAGCTAAATCATAGTGGGTATCCACAAGTTGTGAGGATAAGGGCAGAGATGGACAATTATTCTAATTTGAACTGAATGAGTTTGCTGATTGAGGAAGTTCTGGTTGTTGGAGATAGAGAAAAAAAGGAGATAGAAAAGGCTAAATTTTATACCTGCCACTTAAAATATGTCTGCTGAGCTATAATTCAACTAAGTAGCAGCAAGTAACTCTAATTAATCTCTAATTAAGCCCATGAGTTTTAGCTAAGAGAGGGTTTGGTTTCGTAAAAATAATAATAAAAAAATCCCTTCACCACCGAAGACTATGTTTCCAGACTTTCCTAGCCTTAATTGCAGTCCCAAACACCTCAAGCAATTTTCTGGGCCAATTAAAACAGGGCAGTGGCTGGATTAACATATTGCAGTGCATTTGGTGTGCTTGCTTGCACATTTGGTGTGCGTGCTTGCTGGAGTTAAATGGTTTGAAAAGTGAGGAACAGCCTGGCCCTCAGACCTAGATCTTGCAGCTGGCATGGCTCTGCAGTTCCTGTGGCCACTTCTGATCTTTATGGGCAATATTTTTTCTACTGATGCTTAAGGAGACTTAAAAGTAGGAGAAACAGCAAGAGGGGAAAAAAAAAAAAGAGAACAAAAGGTGATAGGGGAAAATCGTGCCTTTCTTATTGCCAGGCATTTTCTGTGGTGTGAACAGATTCCACTGGAGAGGAGTCCTTCCTCCTGTGCTCTGCAGTGTGCTCAGCACTGTTGGTGCTGCCTCAATAAAAGAAAGAAGATTTCCAGTGACAGTTTTTAATATACATCGACCCCAATGCTGCTTTGGAGGATGATTCACTGCATGGGAGCAGGCATCAATATTTAACACCAGGCAACATTTTCCCTGTGTTTTTGGAGGAATTTGTACAGCCAAAAAGACAGTGAAATTTGACAATGCTTTTCCCAGGATCTGTAGAGAGTCCTCTTTCTGAAACCTGCATCTGCTGAGTATGAGATTTATGTGATGCATTTGTCTATTTTCTAAAGGGTTCGTTAAAAAGAGACACTGAAACAAGCAAAATATGCTGTTTATGTGAGATGCTGCATTTCAGTTGTTTCATCCAGTCTTGAAAAATACTGTTTCACTGCCTGGTTCTCTGTTGACCTGAGATTACTTCTTACTGTGTTGGCCTTAGATTACTTATTTGCTACTTTATTTATATTTCATGCAACGGAAATTGAACCAAACAAGTTTCAATTTGTAAATATAAAGGAAGAGGACACAGTTACATCAAGTATTTATGACAGATGAGATACCAATGTCAGAAAATCTGGATGAAAATTATATTTTTGAAGTTGGGGAGTACCTTTTAGAGCAGTAGAGTGAAATGGAGGTCACAGGAATACACAAGTTCACATGAGGAACTTGTTCACATGATCTTGCCAACAATTCACTGGGTAAATATAACCCAGCATGTGTGCTCAGATCTTCAGGACTTTTTAATGAAAGCTAAAAAAAAATTTAAAATTTCATTTTAATACAGAATTCTTGGTGATAATACAAATGATTTTTTAAAATTTTAAAATAATATGGATTTGTTTCATTGTTTTAAATAATGGTACTACTAAAAAAAACTGAGGTAATTTAAAAGTGGAAAGAACCTGACTGATGACATTTGCCAAGATATGAAACTGGCATTCCAATGTCAGAATATTTTAAATAAAGCATGTCTGTTGAGGCATGAGCTAGCAGAGGTTTATCTGTCTTTGTAGTATAATTAATGCAAATGCCTTTTGAGCTGCAAGGTTATGAAGTTGTGTCACTAATCAAACAATTATATATGAAAGGTGTGAAATGTAGACCCTGCCAGAGTACTGTGGCCCTTTTGGATAGTGTCAGATTTTACGTGCTTGATTTCTTACCTTCATTCTCATAAATAAGTCTGGATTTCCTTGTCGGTTAATAAGCATTAAAGCAAATTATGTACTCTTATCAAAGTTTGTGGCAGTGAACTGTAGCAGCATTAAAATGGCATTTAGAGAAAGAGAAGAGTAGCCTTTCATGGCTGTCCTGATGAAAAGGAGTGTGGCAAATCCTTCTGGTATTCTGCCCCTTTTTTGCTGCAGTTATTGCCAATACTGAAAAGCACAAAGTGGCTGTACCAGGGTCTGCAGTGGCTCTTGCTGGGACTTCTGCTGGTTGTGATATTCCTTGGACCAGGAGAGCCGCTCTCTTCCCAAAACAGGAGATGCTTTGGAGTGGTTCATCTGTGGCTCAAGCCACAGCACAAACAGCACTGCTGAGCACACGTAGGTGGCTTCGTGGCGCTGCCTTCAGAGGGCAAAACATCCCAGAGCCCACTGAGGGCTGGGAAGGCTGGTTGTGGCTGTAGTCACACGTGAGCACAGTTTTTTACGGCTTTAAAAGAAATTCATGTTTGTTTGAAATTTTCATTCTTAGAATGTGTCTCTTAGCCTTTTTTACATGAGCTGGTAATAATACCAGAGTAGTAGGTGAGTTGTTCAGGTGTTGGACTGTGTTGGAACTGCACAATCTGTTGGTTCGATTGCGGTAAGAAATATCTGCACCAGATTCTAGCTCAGTTAAAACTTTATTGATCTTATCACAGTTAAGCAGAGCAGAACTTTCCATTCTGGGGTGTCCTGAAATGCGCTATCCCTGACTGGTTTGAATTTTAAGTGAACTCAAAGATTAAGATGAGCTGACACCAAGTTTTACTTGATTAAGGGGGTCAAAACAAATCAGATCTCTTGTACTGCAAGTGCCCATTTCTAATTTTTTCAGATTTGATATAAATAGTGGCATAAGTATTCCTAACATCAGGCTGACTATTATGTGTGGAATAAAGCCTGAGGCTGGTAGAAATTTCCATGAGCTTGTATTGGAAGCATTTCCAACCCCAAAAAGGCTTAGTGTAGCAAATCTAGAGTCAGACAGCAGTTCAGAGCTGCATACCAGATGAGATATGTAAAGAATAGGAATTATTTATTCTGAATGAGAATGAAAAAACACAATCTGGAAAGAAAAAAAACAAAACAAAACAAAACAAAAAAACACGAAAGTTTTTGCTCAAGCATTTGGCACCACCAACATGAACCAAATTAGATTCATGTCCATGCTCTGCTCTGGCCTTGCAACGTCCTTAGCAAATTCCATAAAATATCCATCTGTGTGAAAGGCAAAGTGCTGTAATGGAAAATCGAGCATGATGGTAAAGTGCATGAAAGAACAATGCACATGAGGTACTTGTTCAGAATCCTCTCCGCTCCACGACGCTGCCTCTGCAAAAGGCATTTGCCTTTTATGTTTTTTCATCCTTTGCTGAATGTTAGGTGCAATGAATCCACAGCAATATGTAGACATAATCCCTCAATTCAGCACAGCCTTGTGTTTTTCCCTAATTAATAGGATAGCTCATGTTTCCAGTTGAATTAGACAATCACCTGGAAAACTGGTAAGAACAGAAAAATAGGGCCATTTCATATGCCCTTTTATTAAAATCTTGAGCTTTAAATATGGATAATTTAACTTGGGATGATACTCTGACTGAACAACCAGGATATTTTTAAAAAACTTGTGACTGTTCACTGATGATTAAGTGTTTAAACTTTGAATTTTGAGATAAATCACATTGGCTATGAGTATGTGAAGAATTTAACAGTTCTAAAACTAAAAAGTACTATAATGTATTGGACATCCATACAGAAATTTCTCTCATTCATTTAGCTTGAATTTTTTTTTCTTTTCTGACCTTTTGGGAACTTTGTGTCGTGGCTCAGAATTTGATTGCTGGTGTTTCATATCCAGGCTTCTGGTTATCATATATTGTAAGGCCTTTTCCTATGTTTCCTTGCCATCCAGCTCCATCATAAACAATGAGTTCAGTAATTTTAAGCAGAAATTCTGAGAGCTCTCTTTCAGCAAGAAATCCAACTAATTTTCACATCTGCTTAATATACTTTTCACTGAAGTATTAAAGTTACATTCTCTCCTTCTTACTGCTGTCTTTTCATCCAAAATGACCCATTATGAACCTTGAGTTTTGGTGAGGTGAATTTCTCTAATCTCTGGCAATAATGTGGAGAGTTCCTGGCACTCAAAAATTAATATTAGGATCTGAAAACGCTATACAGGTGTACAAAAGATGTTATCATGCCCATTTAAATCTAAAAAGCAAAAAGGCCAAAGAAGCTTTTATAGTAAGACCTTGAGTGTTTCCTAGGGCCATTCAACAGGCCAGATTCAGAACTTGGCTTCTACTTAGCCCCCACACTGCTCCTGATCTACTCACTAATCTGTTCTTCCTCTCTAAAATTCATTGCAGAAATGAGAAGTTTTTCAAAATCTGTACTTCAGCTACTTTTGCCATGTTAAGATGAAAAATCTTTAAATATTAAGCTATACTATATTTAAGCTATTAAACTATACTGTGACATTAGAATGGCAAGAATATGCTTTTCCCCAGGAAAGGCTGTAGAAAATAAGCAGTAAATCTGTTATGACAAGTGAAAAGTGCATAAATGTTATAATCTTCACTGACAAAATCATATCTCGGTTTAGGCAAGATTAGACTTCAAAGCTTGTTTTTTTCTTTGTGCTATGCTGAATTCTGCACCTTTGCTTCTAAGGTGAATTTAATTATGAAACAGAAATTCACGGAACACCAGCGTCATGTGGGTCAGCTGCAAGGATTGTGGGAAGGTTCACGATTTGCAGTGGAACCCCTAAATGGATAATTCACCCTGGGGAATAGGGGAGAGGCTGAGCGTGGTGCACAGGCTGTGCTTTCAGCACCTGGTGTGGAGAGCAAAAGGGTTCTGAGCACATCGGTGTTTGTGTTCTCAGCTGCACCTAATGCACATTTTGGGGAGAAAGGTCTGCTTTAAAGGTTTCTTTTAAAGATAGGTGCTCTGCAGTTTTGCACCAGCCAGAGCTTTGGCCCAGACTGTTTGATCTGTCTTTGATGAGGTGAGGGCAGGATTTCTGTGCCTGAGCCATGGCAGGGATGCTATGTAGGTTAGAACCCTTGGGCAGAGCTGCACTTGAAAAGTTCTAATGAGTGACAAGGTAAGCCCTTTAAAAATGCAATGACAGAAAACCCAGTACATCATTTGAATAGTACTTACAAGAGAAAAAAGTAGATATAGAATATGAAAAAGTATAAAGGAAGTAGTTTCATCCAAATGGATGTCTATTGTTCTCAGCTGGGTCAGTGGGTATGTTGGTGTTATTTAGGAAAAGAAGCATGATATGATTGGTAAATGCCAAATAATTTGTAGGACAGGTTTAATAAGTGTTAACAAAAAAATTCCTCAATCCCAGAAGGTATTTACAGCAAGAGTTTAAAAAAAAATCAACCTAAAATGTAACCTGATTTGTATCAGTGCTAAATCCTCAGTATCTCCTTCAATGGGAAACCTGAAATGCCTGGTCTCTCCAAATGCAGGAATCGTACAATTTTACATCAGGCTTCCTCTTCGCCTAACACCCACATTAATTTTCTTCAGCCCAAAAACCCTGAGAAATTGTAATTAACAATAAACCAACTCCCTGTCACAGACTCAGTGCCATGAGCAGAACCTGCCCAGTTTGAAAAGGGTGTGAAGACTGTGACTCTGTTGGCTCACGGAGACCGAGAGCACTGCAGAGATGACACTTTTGATTTCTGTAGGGAAGGGGAAAACTGACTGCTCTAACTGATGGCATTCCCTGTTGGCCAGAGGCAGCGGAGAGAAAACGGCAAGGCTGGCACTGCAGTGGAAAATGTTAAGGGAATGGAGTTGAGGTAAAGGAAATATAGTCATGAAAAACACCTCACTTGTTTAGGCTTTAACTTGTTAAGACTTTGAGATGCTCCAAACAAGCGAGAAAGCTCATCTGGGTGATGAATGGTACTGGAAAGGAGTTGAACAAACAAATTTATGGAGAGAGGCTCCTCATATAAGCTCCTTACAATAGGTTATTTCGCTTTCTGCTGAAGCAGGTCTGGGCTTTATAGTTATGGTTCAGTCAAAAGGGCCTGTTGTGCTCAGCACTTTTGCAAATTGCATCACTCAGTGATGTGACTGAGCAAGAAGTAATTTGTTCTTACAGCACCTGTTTTTTTTAGGGTTGTTAACCTGATTTAGCAGAGTTTTACAGATAGATAGATAGATCTATTAATCAAGCCAGTAAGAATAAGGGCTTTTAATTTTAGTGCTATGTCAGCATTTGATCAAACCTTAAAACTGTGTGGTTTTTGACACAGTGGTGAAAGGGAGATGTGTTGATTCTTACAGTTGATGTCTGCCTGGAGCTCAGCTGGGGTGATCCATCTAATTATTTGAATTCAACAGATCTGGGAGTGAAACGATGCTCATTTTTCAGGATGGTTCAAATAAAGGAAAGTGTGAAATTTCACATCTCACACCACAGAAGATATGTCATAACAAAACAACAGAAATTGGTGTTTGGAATAATTATTCTGCCGCATGAGTGCTTGTGTAGTCACGCAGAGATACAAATCAGAGGGGAGACAGCATGGTTGGGTCAGAGGGAAAAAAAAAAACCAAACATAAAATACACTCAAAACCCCTGGGAAAATTGAAACTACTTTGAATTAAACTTTATGGCTGCTGTATGTGTTGCTTGCACATCTGCTGCAGAAGGAGAGGCAAAGTTAAAGGTGACAGGTTGATCCCTGAAGCAGCATCTGCTTCTGCCTCTGCTATTACTGAGCAGAAAGCTGATTCTCTTTCTGTCCTTCCCTTCCATTTTCCTTACTTTCTTTTAAATTGGGAGGGAAGATATCAGTGGACAGCAAACAAAGAAGCAGATGAGGAAATCTTTTATTGTTGCTGCACAACTTGTTGCTGGGTTTTGATTGAATAATTCACTTTATGCAGTTGACTCCATGGATTGGTTCATTGAAGTGGTTTGTTTTTTATAAGTCCTTGAGGATTTTTCTGCCTGGTCTGAGATTCTCTTCTCAACTGTTCCCATTCCTTGTATTTTCCTCTCATTTCTCTATTTTTATTTGCACTGCTGCATATATTAAAAGACAAAGAGATTTGATTTTACTAATCTCCTTGTGCCTATGTGGGTAGTGTGCCCAATGTGGAATGACGAGTGATTAAAGTATCTTTTTAGAGGATAACAGAGTGAAGGACATACAGCTTGACTTTGCTGTAAAACCTCCACAAGTAGATGAGGAAAGAGCTGATTATTAGGATGTCAAGTAACTGAATGGTTATTCCTTGGAAAATACCTAAAGTATTTTTAGAGTGGTTTTTTTTTTTCTGTCAGGGCTGAAGCTTTATGATTTTGTTTTCTTCGTTTTTTATGTTGTTGATATATATCTTTTGGTGAGGAAAGCTCAAGGTCTCCCCAAGTTGCTGTTGATGGAATATGAACATGAAAATGCATTTAAATTCAGCAGCGTCTCCTAGTTTGCAGGAAACCTCAATTTTGTGTTTTGTTTTTGTTTTCTTTTACTGATGGGAGGAAGCAGGACAGATTCCATTTTGCCACTTTCCAAAGTAATTTTGAGCTTAATTGGTATTTGTGTTTGGGGTGGAACAAGGCAGCAGTGAGTGTATTGCTCATTCTTCTTGCCTCAGATGATGTGCAGGACTTTAGAGAGGCATTGCACAGCTGCTCTGTGCCAGGGACTGTGAGAGCTCCTCATGCTGCAAGTGCCGGGAGAGTCCAGAAGGGATTTAGGAGCACTAAAGGATTGGTTCTGTTCTGGACTGACTGCGGTGTGTTTGAGAAAAGGCATTGCCCTTGTTTTCTTCTCTGTCTGATTCATTTAGGTTACCAACTTAGAGCAAGCATTACAACACCCTGATAGTGATAATACATGTCAAAAATTGCTGCTGCTGGGGCACTTGTGCTCCTGCAGTAAAGATGGTGTTCATGTGGACTCAGAACTACCCTGGGGGTGTTAGAACTGGAAACATGCAGGGCTCATAAATTATTGCATTATAACCACACAACCAGAGCCATAAAAAGGAATGTTCCTTGTTATATGCTGGCCTTATACCAAATGAAAACCCTGCTCTGACTTGCAGACCTTAGGAAATGTTTCACTCCTGAGAAAGAACTCAACACAATATAGTGAACATCAAAGTAATTAGAATACAGCAGAAGAGATTTAAAATAGATTTAACTGTCCCATTTTGGATAAATTGGCAGTAAGAAGGAGAAAACTTTCTTAGGAGAAAATAGGGAGAATGAGCGCTCTGTGAGGCAAAGTTTTAAGAGGCTGCTGGTCATGGCTTATGATGCCAATAGCAGTATTGTCCATTCTGCTGTGCAAAATCATGGTACCTGGGAGAAAGATGGGACTGAGTATGAGAAAAAAATGTGTTATCCATGTATATATGTGGTTTTATGCATTCGTCCTGTGCATCTAGAATCTTTCTACCTCCCTTTTTTTTCCTCTTTAGAGGTCACTACATAGGCACTATAGTAAAATTGTGTGGGGTTTTTTTCCCTCTACAGATATGTAATAAATTCTGGTAACATAATTTTTTGCACCGTTAAAGATAATAGGTTTTCATTGCCATTAAATCTAATAGGTTTTTCATTACCATTTCCACTGATGTCAGCATTTTAGTGTGACATAGTTTTATTTACTTTTTCAGCACACAAGCACACCCTGGTTTTCTGTGTGCCATCTGTTGCAATGGTGTGAGCTGTTGGGTGGTGCGATCACACACTCGGAATCTGCTGCTGCTGGAGAAGGGGCAGCAAGCTCTGCAGCCTGGGGCTCCAGAGTAACACAAATATCAAAGAAGACAAATCACAGAGTGATCACAGCATGTCCTGTGGGGGTTTTTCGATTCAAAGGACAACTTGAGTTTCCTAATTAGGTTTCTCCGTGTGCTTTGTGCTCCATAACTCTTCCTGTTGCCTGAGAGCACTGGACTGTGTGCCCTGACAAGCCCTGTGCAACCTGATATTCCCAAGCTGTGGGGAAGTTAAATGAGCAATTTCCACGCTGGCTGGATGGGCATAAATAGAACAAAAATGCTCTTAGTAAAGTATTGTTCCAGAGGTGGCTCCAGTGACTGTTATACAAAGGTCAGTTCGAAGAAATCTGGTTAAACCTGTAAGAGCAACTGTGGAAATCTAAGTAGATATTTCAAACACTGTCTACTTTTTCTGCCTGTCTACAAAGTCTGCAAGGTCTAATCCAGTCATCCTACATGCTGCAAAAAATGAAGAATACGGTGCCTAATGCACCTCATGTGGGAAACAATAGGGTATCTTTTTATCTGTGTTTGTATTTGCAGGTGGAAAAGAATGCAAAATTTAATTAGGAGAAATTATCTTTCCTTACATGCTTGAAACACATGCACTTCTTCCTAGAGTTACATCTTTGAAAATCTGGTGAATATTGTAGAATATATCACTGACAAAAAGAATCTGAGCTTCATACTGCTACAAGAATTTTTGGGTTTTAGCAAACTATTTAAAGAAACTTCCCTCAAGGCCTGTTAATCACTGAAATAGCTATAAGCACAATTTTAATGAATCAAGAACATCTTTAATAGCTTTATTTTTTTCTTTAAAAATTTATTGTATACAAAAGGCTGAAAAAGAAGCTACAAACTCTAAATTAATTGTAACTCTTCAAAAAATAAAACCAGACAATCAGATATACATTTGCAAATTAAAATCAGGAAGGTTTTTGGGCAGATCAAGCTTGTTTTCCGCTTTTGAAGGAAGATAGGGAGAATTGCATTCCTCTGATTGCACAGCTCTGATTGCAGGCAGTGATATGCTAACAATGATTGCTGGAATTTTCAAAAAACTTCACAGTGATAATTCATTTACACTTGGACATTTGACTACATATTCTGTGTCCTTTTAACAGTGCCTTTTCTGGGGGTTGGGATTGTTCAGCCTGGAGAAGAGAAGGCTTTGGGGTAACCTCACTGTGACTTTCCAGTGCCTTGATGGGAGCCTACAAGAAAGATGGAGAGAGATGATTTATGAGGACTTGTAGTGACAGGACAAGGGGGAATGGCTTCAAACTGAAAGAGAACAGGTTTAGGTCAGATATTAGGAAGAAATTGTTCCCTGTGAGGGTGGTGAATCCCTGGCACAGGTGCCCAGTGAAGCTTTGGCTGCCCCATCCCTGGGAGTGTCCAAGGCCAGGCTGGACAGGGCTTGGAGTAACCTGGGACAGTGGAAGGTGTCCCTGCCCATGGCAGGGGGTTGGAACAAGATGATTTTAAGATCCTTTCCAACACAGACTCTTTTATGATCTCCTGAGTGGAATATTTTTTAGGCATTTAACAGGAGGTTGTGTTTATTCCTGCTTTACAATTTTTTTTTTTTTTAGGTAGAACACTGTGTTTTGGTTAGTTTTTTGTTTTTATTGTTATTGGCAGTTTATATAAGAGGCATGAGACAGTAAGGAATTTTGGGGCCAACACTTCCCCATTGTATGTAAATGAGGAGCATTCAGCACCCACTGCCTTGAATAATACTGCAGTAAATATGGCACAGAAATGCAATAGCAGTGATGATCCTGCTGAAATCAGGGCTATTTCACACTGACATCTTTTCTTCCTCTTCACATGACAGAAGCTAATTTTAAAGAAAAACCTTCCAGAATTCCAAGAGAATAAATAAACTGAAAAGTGCTGGTATTATTTTCTGGTAGTACTAAGCAGTATCAAACAGTAAGTATCAGCTGGAATGAATCTCAGTAGAAGTTGTTTTTAAAAGTGCAATAAAATTCTAATATCCTCTGAAAGGTTATTATCCAAGTAAAGAAGGCATTTATGTATAAAGCTATGGCAATTTGTCTCGTCAAGATGGGGCTTTTCATGACACCAAATGTGAACTAATTCTTTTTTCACTTACCTTGTAAGTAGCTTTATTCCAATACTACTGAAATCAATGACAGAGCTGCCATTAAATTCTTTTCATATAATAGCACAGAACTAACGGCAAAGAGGCCATGAGGTGGCAATTCCAGCTGGCAGCGTTTTCAGAGGAGACTTTATGAGGAAGTTGGATAAATTCAAAGCCAAAGTGCAGTAGAAGGTGACAAATTCTCAATTACCACGCTGGATTTACAGAAAAATTTATTGTAACAAATTAAAGAACTGACAGAAGTTTGTATTAGTGCTGTTACATTTAATTGGTGGAATGCAGGAGAATTATGGAGTTATGAGCTGGTAAAGAGGTTTATAGAAACCAATTGAAGTATAAACATTAAGAATGGCTGTATCGAGTGGCTGGAAACAATTGCCAGGCATTTCCTGAGGTTGTGTTCTTCACAGAGATGTTTTAATTGCTAAGGATAATGCTTTGAAAAGCAAGTAGCTTATTTTATTACTTTCTGTTATTTCTGTAGCTACCCACTTATCTCTCTAGATTTGGTTATATTTCCTTTTTTGAAGTTATTCAGGGTTATTTAATTTCTCTCTGTACATCCCTTGTGTGGGGAATATGGACGTTCACCTGTGACCAGAAATTCACCTGTCTCACTGTGGGGAGCTCATAAAGGAGCAGTGTCACCCCCAGGAGATGCTCGTAGAGTAGTTCTGGATCAATGTGCTCCTAGGAGCCAGGAATAAGCAGCTGAAGAGAAGATAAAACTGGAGATTGGATTAGTATCCTGCAAATCCAACATTTCTGCCACCAAGTGAAGTGCCATATTAAATCACAGCAGGGAGGTTAGGGCAGGGTGATCTCCAAGGTCCTTTCCAACCCAAACCGTTCCATGATTCTGTGAAATGAGTCTCTCCTGTGGGATTTGAGTGTTTTGGTATCTGGACCTTTGTCTATCCTCATACTCCACCTCCTCACTTGTGAATCAGGAATTCTAAGAATGTTCCTCTTCACAAGCGTACAACTTGATCTCAAAAGCACATAAGGAGGACAAATGGTTCAAAGATGGGACTCATTTATAGGACCCTCATAAGGTCTAGCTGGAGTGGGTAAATATTGTCAAAATTTCTTTTCAGGCATGAAGATCCTGAGGAAGCAGCTCCAGTTCAGTACTTAGAAAAAAGAATTCTGATTTCCTAGACAGCAAAAAGGAAAGGTGAGGGAGATTCACAATAAATATATTTTACTGATACAATTCTAGAGTTTAGGAAAGATGTAAAAAATTAATAAAAAAAGCTATACATAGCATCTTCAAATTAAAAATGGTACTTTTTTTCCTTCTTAAAAAATGATATTCAGCAAAGAACTGGGCAAAATCTGGCAAAGTTGCTGTAGGACTATTTGTACTCATTAGTTCCTGTACAGTTATATCTCCATGGGATATTATTTTATATATATGTCACTTTGACTTCTACCTCACAATCCTCATTCTTATGTGTGAACAGCGGAAAAATTTCCTGATCCTGCTGCTCTGGCTCTGCCAGCATTTTCATTCTTTATTCAGATTTCTCCCCATTCAGGTCTGCCTTCAGGTAAACAAGCCTTTTTTTGCAGTCTCCCTATGCATGAGAATTTTCCCATGCCCTTAATCAGATTTAACTAAGCCCTTAATTGCCTCATTATATCTGGTCAGATTTTCTAACATGATCACTTAGCTGACACGGAGTGGTCATAATCTGGCTGCAAATTCCCTGTGACTTAGAGGAGCTGGACAGAATCTGACAGCTCTGAGTTTTTCCCCTCTTGTGGCTGATTTACTGGAGGGGACTGACAGGATCTGGGTGGGATCAGCTGCGCTCCATCAATCCCAGCCTGGGAAGGACTGGGCGCTCCAGCCACTTGTAGGATGAAGTGTGGCACGAGAAGCTCAGCGCTCGTGTTTCGTTGTGCCAGGGAGCGCAGTAAAATCTGACCACGGGAGTCTGGGTAATAATTTATGTGTCTCGAGTGGGTGAAATATTTAAGTGTGACACTCTGCGAATCCCAATGGCTGTGCTATTTATGGCGAGTTCTGTTTTTATCGATAGATCATTTGTGACATACGACAAAAAAGGAAAGAGAGCCTGCGGCAGAATAGATTTTAGCAAGGTCTGAATTAGATTTTATAGGTCAGCTGCTCTCAGTTAATTCAATACCATCTGATTGCTAAAAAGGTACTTAATGAGGCTTAATTAGAAGGGATGTCTTTTATTGTCTTTCAATGCAGATGCATTTACATGAGTTCAGGGTTTGGCAGTAGGTTTTTCTCTTAGTGATTCTTGGGTCTCAATCTAACAAAAGCCAATAAATGATCCCATCTGCTCCCAGGCTTTCTGTCTGCTGCTTGTAGGGTAAGTAGCATAAGGACAAGCTTTAGAGAATGTGTGACAACTGCACAGAAAGGGTCTCAACCTTGAATTGCTTGCTAGCCTGATAAACTGAGAAATCAAGCAGTAAATGCCACAGTAAGTTGAAACTTGAGTTTTGCATTTCAAGGGAATAGGAATTTTATGGGAAATTTTACTTTAAAAAAAATTATTCCATATCTTCTATCTCATTCAATTATCCAATTTTTAAATTCCCTCATATTATGCTCAATTAATGTCATAATGTGGCATAACAGCAGAAAAAAAAAAACCCTGCGACTTTTGAAAACTAGTTTTAAGTGTAGTTGGTTCTTGGTATTGACTTTACTCAAACTTTTTGTAAACATTTTTCCTGTTTATCATAACAAGTTTCACTCCTATGTATATTATTGTTCTATAGTTCCTAAAAAAGTCATAAATATGAAAACAGACATGCATTTAGGAAAAAAAAAGTAATCAGGAAGCAATGGTTAAAGCAAAATCACAGCATTCTAAATTTGCAGGTATTTAAGATACATTAATCTGCGAGAATTTGGGAAAAAGTTTTTTAGACCGAAGGCAATATCATCAAATGAAAAAAAACTTTTAAAAAGTTTGTTTTGTTTTTGTTTTTTTTTTAAAGCAGAATAATAAACTCTAGCACTTTCAGTGTTTTTTATAAAGAAAATATTTTGAAGCTTACGAAATGTTTTCCACTGCCCAGACAGATGGAACAAGTTTTGTGATCAGACTCCTAAGAGGCTGCTGCCTTTTCTCTGAGGTACAGCCAGATTTGAACACCAACCCTCTGTGGTCTCTCATGTTATATACATATAACCAGTCACTCTGCAAGCCTCAAATAACCCAATGTGTTTGGATTAAACTGACAGTGGAAATACTGAGGGACAACAGATTTAACTGATTTTTAAAAAATAGTGAAGATGTTGACATGACAATAAATTAACTGGGCTCGTGTTATAGTACACGTATCTTCATCAATCTCCCAGATGTGCTTCTCTCACAGTTGAATGCTATTAAATTCTATACAACAGCCTTGTTAAATTAAAATTAAATGCTAATTTTACACATCTAAAGGCCTTATCACATTTTGTTCTGAGCTGTGGTTCTAATGACTTCAACATGTGTGATGTATTTATGGCAAATTTCTGTAGCTGTTGTTCTGGAGAATTTGTGGGGTTTTGTTTAATAAATTATGTTCTGTTCCCTGTCAACCATTTACAACAAGAAAAAAGTCACGAGAGTCAGTGAAGCACAATCTGAAGGTACAATCCAGGAAGTGGTTCATACAAAATACGTAGAAATCTGATGACAAAATGAGTGGGAGATAAGACAGCAATGAAGAAGACGCAATTCAGATTAAGAGGAGAAATTTCAAGTTACACATTCAGCCATCAAAATCCTGCCAATTGAAATGCTAGATGGTCCTGGTGTACTCATAGATTATTTAGAAGAAAAGGTGCCTCTCTAGTTTAATGAAATTTGGATATGTTTCTTTTCAATACACCATGCTGCTTGAACAACTAACCTTTAACTAATGTGCTAATGCCACTTCCAATTGATGTACCTATTTAAAATGAACAATGCTAGTGACAGAATACTGAAAACAATTAAGCAGAACTTGTCAAAATTAATAGAAGAGATTGAATCTTCATCTTAGAGAGCAAAGGCTATTAGAATCAAATGTTTTCCTTAAGAAGACTTTGCACTGTTTGTGTGTGGTTTCGAAAGGATGCACACTTCCCATTCTTGTCTTACAAAAGCTAAGTGATCTTAGATCCCAGAGTCCCAGAATTTCTTTCAGGAAGTTCATTTTCCTTAAGTTTTCCTTTTCTCTGATGTTTTTAGTAACAGGTGCTCCCAGTAGCCCTCAGGAAGTCAAGAGGCCTTCTTGGATGCCAGGAGTTACCCGAATTCAGCTGAGCAGGTCTGGGCTTCCAGGTGCTGATGGACTGTGCAGGTACAGATTTGTTCATTACTCCATGAAAAATCCCTGTTCATGAGGAAAATGAAAGGATTAATGCAATATGTAAGTAACACTGTTCCATAAACAACAGAGCTCAGGAAATTTAGCTTCCTGTAGGGTTGTCTCACATGTTGCTATATCCATCTTCACGTTAATGCCCTCTCGGATCTTTTTGATTACCACCATCTCTTAAATCCCTCTATAATTGAAATCTTATGCCTCACCCTTGCTCTGGACCTCTTTTATGGACATTCTTGCATTATTCCATAAAATACGCAACTTGGCAAATAAAGCTGTCATCCTAGACAGTACCTACCAGCAGGAGCTCCTCTCCATCTTTGTGATCATTATGTTATGGCAGGAGAAAAACTGCCACTGTAATTATGGGGTTTGGGGTTTTTTTGTTTGTTTATTTTGTTTGTTTTTTTAAAAATAAAAATCTGGGGTCATTATGCTAATATTTGCTTAAAAAACAACGGTTATTGTATATAGTTTAAGGATAAGCTGAGTTGCTGTGTTTTGCAGAGAGCTTGCACAAACCTTCTGGATTTAGTCAATAACTTACCTATGCTTTGCTAAAAAACTTAGATTTGCGATGTCATTCCCATACACTGAATTAAAGAGAAGATGATAATCTCAGTCATGTATCTTGAGATCTTCCTGTTTTCCGTGTCCTCTCTCTAAGCCTCTGCAGTATCACAAGGAAGTCTTTGGAGTGCATTTCGACAGAGTGATAGTACATTGCTATTATTTTTGGAACTATATTTGATGCTACATAATTACTACTGTGAGCTCAGTGCTACCAGAAGCCTTCATTAATCACAAATATTTTGCTCTTCTTTCCCTTGTTCCACTGACTTCCGCCTTCTTCCTTATTTTATTTAAATCACTGGCCCAGAGCAGCTATAAAGGGTAGACATTTATGGGAAAAACAAAGAACAGCAAATTCTGTGCTGGGCAATGTAGGCAGTCATTTGTTTGTTTGCAAGCTGAGAAACCTGCCAAAAGTACCAGAACTTCTCTCTAGTGAATAATGTAATAAATTAGATTTCATCACCATGTAATCACAGGTCCATGAGAACTGAGTGTAAAAATCTTTCTTCAAATATTTCCTCAATGGAGCCCATCGTGATGTACACACAGACTCGGTTTGAAAATGTACTTGCTCGTTACATGGCTGTGTTTGCTTTTCAAAGAAAACCAATCTTTTTTACCTCAAAAACTGCATGGAGGCTCTGTGTGTTACTAGCTAATAAAAATGGGTAGAGTTGACTGTAAAACTAGGGCATATTTGTAAGCATCTGCTACATTTATATTTTCTAAATACGTCCATTTGAGTAGGCAGATCCACAATTTAGCCAAAATAAAACAAGACCAAAAAAGACTTTACAAATATTCTGATTTTCTTCCCAAAATTTCACATTTTTAAGGCATTAAAAATGTAAAAAAGTAAATGAGGAGGACTGGAGATGTCCAAGAAGAGGCGATGATGCTGATATGGTTTGGAAACCTGACTTCTACTGTGTTTGTTGACATGATTTCACCCTTAAGTGCCCAAGCCAGCTTCTGGAGGGCCAGATGTGCTGGGATGGCTCAGGTGGTCAAAGGACTTGGGTCCAGCCCTGCTGAGGAGCCTGAAAACAAAGATTGTGGCCACCAGGTTTTGAGGTGACCTCCTGAAATGTTGGTTGCTCAAGAGCTGTGTCAAAACTGTTTATCAGGGTTTGAAAATGTTCAGCAAAGGAAGGAACCTGGTGGATTCACTGGCGCCCTGCCCTTCTCCACAGAACACCTGAGGTGCCAGAATGAGATCATCAAGGTGATAACTTCCAGGAGGTTTTTAGTACATAGCACTGGGTCCATATTTTATTTTGGTGACAACAGCGAGCTGGCAAGATTACATGGAAAAGGGTACATTTTCTCTGCTTACAGCTCAGTAATCTATGGACCTTGCGGTTTCTTTGGTGGGTTCCTTTTGATAAGTTTCAGAAATAGAGTTGGTTTGGTTTGGTTTCGTTTTTGGGGGGTTTTTTTGGATGGTGGTGGTGGTGTTCATTTTCATATGCAGACAACCTGCTAAGCCTCAGAATCCTGCTTTATTGTTTTAAATATAGCTCCTTAACATTATTTCCCCTCTTTAATTAAGTGATAACTACAGCTTTGTGCTAAAGGCGTTTTACTTTTAATAGGGTCTTTTATTCACAGTTTAAAAGCAATGTTTTTTTTCCCCCTTCCTTTAATATAGTCTTGAAAATTTTTATACACTTACCATGAGCTTCACAATAATAGCGTCTTTTAATAGTCCTTCTGTCATGGATAAGTGTTTTTTCCTTTTTAGCTGTTCCTCTTTGTTTGCTCTCAGAAAGTTGCTTCTTTTTTTGATATAATCCTCTCCTTGGAACTGAGTATTACTTTGGCTGATTTGTGTGTGTGTGGCTTTCCCATACCTCCAAAGACACTGAAATCAATTTTAAATTGAAGAGTTGTTCTTATTTTGAAAATGGGTCTTCAGTAACTGAAGCTTGTGCTGCATCCAATATCCTGCTAAGGGAGTAATGAGGAATTGCTTTTGCCCTTCTGGGTTCTCCTTTTGATCAAAAAAATTAAGTGTCTGTTGAATTTCAGACACTTCCTCTCTGCCTGTCTCCCCAGCCTGTCGAGGTCCTGCTGAAGGGCTGCACAGCTTTGTGGGGTATCAGCCACTCCTCCCAGCTTTGTGCCCTCAGCAAATTTCCTGAGGAGACATCTGCCCCTTTATCCAAGCATTGATGGATAAATTAAAAAATACTGGACCCAGTTTAATATTAAAAATCTGATTGAGTCTTTGTCTCCAGTCTGAAAATTTTGCCTCCAGTCTTTTACTTCATATAGTAATGAATATGCAGAAAATTTCTTACATTCATGCTAGATGTACAAATCACTAATAACATTGAAAATCCTTGTTTTCTTCAAAAAAGAATCCAGGAATTTCCTTTTCAATTAGGGAGTTAATATTTTATGTGATTAGAATTAACTTTGAGAACATTTTTGTCATCATGTTTGAATATTCAAGTCCATGACGTATTTTGAGCTAATTTTGGGTGGGCTCATTAGGGAGAAAAGGTGTTGTTATTAATAGTAATTTGCAAGAACTTTTGTTGAAGATTAAGTTCCCCTTCAGACTAGATATCTTACAAGTCAGTGATAAATATAGTAACAGGCTTACATAGAGAAGGTGTAAAATCTCAGGCTTGAGTTAGTAAGAAGTTGTACCATTATTAGCTTCTCATCTATCAATATTCATCAAGATTTTTTCGTGATACAATCAGCTTTGATGACACTACTTTCCTTCAGTACATTTTCAGAAGAGATCGGGTAAAAAAACTCCTTATTATTCAATTAAAATATTCTGTACCCTCTTTCCAAGATCTCCTTGGTCTAACACTGAACATCCATCAGAATCCATTTTTCAGAAACAGGGATATGGATTGGATATCAGCGCACAACACTTTGGATTAGAAATAAGAGTTTTAGTTTTCCAGACCTACTTATGAACTGTGCCGGACCAGAGCTTTCAGTGAGAGAAATAAACTTGCCTTACCCTCTTGAGCAGCTGAGCACTTTTGTTTCACTGCAGTCATCTTTTTACCCTCTCTTGTGGAGAAATAGGAACTCAGTTTAATATGTTTTCTTTTACAAAATCACACCAGCTGTGACCAACATTTCATCCATGTTTATGATGGAAATTATGAATATTTGAGATTAGGTTGCGAACACCACTAAATAAAATACTGTGAAAACTTTTTTTTTTCTTTTATAACATATGATGTTTTCAAAATTAATTTGAACACATTTTGCTTGACATAGAACATGATTATGTTTAGATTGCTCATTTCAAAAAGTATTACTTTCAGTTTAAAGTAATGGAGAATTACCATGTAATTTTTCTCCAGCTATTTCTAATGACTAATGAAGTTAATATTACCTTGCATACAATGAATCATTTTAGGATGAATGCTTTTAACTGAAAAGGATTTTTTTTACATAATACAGTATAAATAAGAAGTAATTAGTAATTGCTGTAGTAAATACAAAAAATAAGTGCATCCAAATTAATGAGATGTTTATCTGCACATGTACTAAAGGAAATTATACTGCTTTAAGAAAAGAGATGGACTCCATCCCTTCTGCATGCAGATGTCCTTGGAGTTAGGTCTGATATTATGTCAAAAAAACCTTCTCTTAAAATAGACACAGTAGCTTTGATTAGACAAATGATGGTACAGTAAGCAGAGTTCAAAGCCTATAAAAAGCTTTTTTTTTTTTGATAGCTGATTATAAGTGCATTTTCTAATACAGGGATGGTAAAAAAAAGCAGGTGAAAGGAGGACAGCTTAAAAGAAGCTTCATGCAGGTCATAATTTCAGCCACTCCTTTTGTATTATTTTCATCATCAATTGCAAGATTTCATTTTTTAATTGAGGCATTGCGTTTAAGTAAAGTATAATTTGCTCTAATAGGTAGCTAATGGGACTAATTGTCTGCTGTAATTAGCTAGAAATCTAGTACATCTTTATTTTAAATGTTGAAGGTCTCATTAAAATTCCTTTTTGTGAATATGGGAAGAAGAAGGTACCATTAAACTAATTGCTTATGCAACGTGAAAATCTTCTGCCCTTTTATGTGATATCAAAGATTTGGCCACTTCAGGATGGATCTTGGTGACCCTTACCCACCCAGACAAATTTGTCTTGGGGTGTGTTATGAGATTATTAAGTCACTCTAACCCTGTCCAACCTGGCCTTGAGCACATCCAGGGATGGAGCAGCCGCAGCTTCTCTGGAGAGCTGTCCCAGGGCCTCCCCACCCTCCCAGGGGAGGATTTCTTCCCAATATGTGACCTAAACCTACCTGCTTTCAGTTTAAAGCCATTCCCCCTTGTCCTGTCCCTCCATGCCCATGCCAAATTCCCTCTCCAGCTGTGTTGTAGCCCCTTCATGTCCCATAAGGGTCTCCAAGGTCTCCCCAGAACCTTTTCTTCTCCCTCCTGAATAGACCCAACCCTTCTCAGGGCTGCTCTCAGTCTTACACCTTCATTTCTTTAGAGGTTGGCAAATTGAGCTGACACTCCTGTGTGTTTCTGAGTCCTTTCCAAAGGTGGATAGAGCCAGAATTACATCAGAATAGTAATCACAGCAGCTTTACTGAAGAGACAATTGCCAGGCTTTGTGGGGCTGATTAGAGACAACAGCTTTGAAACATATCCTGCACATACTCGAGTTTATGAACAATGAATATCATTGTGCATTGCACTCACAGCACAGTCTCTGTGCAGGATAGTGTTACAAAGTAGGGATTATTTTAAAAGTGAAGGTTCGATCATTTCTTTTTCAGCATTTAAGACATTTTGACATGTAAACCAGCAGTGTGGCTCCTGGGACATGTTGGGAGTGCTGCTTCACGGGTGGCACATCACACAGAAATTCTCAGGAAGAAATAGGGGCTCCATTTTTATCAGCTTTTGGCAGTACTGTTTACAACTATCCTTTTCTTTAGGGGCCACTATAATTTTTGCCATTAACAGCAATAATTCCTGTATTGTAACAGTGGAGGGCCGGTGGCTGCAGGAATGTGAATGCTAATGCCCTCCTGAGGTTGGTTCACACCGAACAATAAAGATGAGCAAATATTTCCTGATGTGCTCCTAATTCAGCTGGATGCTGTGCAAGCTCTCAGATTATTTCTATTTTCTAAGTTTTGTATTTCTGAATGTTCAGAAAGCAATAATCAGGGAGAGAAAAAACAATTTAACCATGCTCCTCTTGCCTCGAGTTATCTTCATCCCGGCACAGGCCATGGGAAAGCTGGTATTTTTCTCTAGAGAGCTGCGTGGTGTTTTTGTTTCCTGAACCATCTCTGCCTTTAGTCTCTTCTGAAGAAACCAGATGTAGCACCAAGATCTGGATTCAAACAGTCCACTAATCCACCAAGATCCCTCACAGAATTTTATTGAAGTGATTATTTGCTAAAGAAAAAGAGTGATTCAGTTATTCAAAGATTGCTGTTGGGCAATGGAAAATGCATGTTCTCTCCCAGCTGCTTTGATGCCCACATGCAGATTGATTTTTAAAAGCCCTAAAAATACAGATTGTGAAATTAGAGTAAGTTGAGAATGTTGTTCTGTCAGTTATTTGTTACATACACAGCTGGCTGGTGCTTGTCTTAGCTTATGATCTTGTACATTGTGAACTTGCAAACTCTTTTTAATGTAGCCAAAATCTTCTAGAAAATCATTTTTCAGGCTTGATGAGCTAATTAGGTTGATATGAAATTACTGGCTTATATGTCATATCCTTGGAAGTTTTTATGCTGGATATATATGTTTAAATGGACAGTACTTGTATGGGGTTCCTTATAACTAAAGCATGGCTAAATTAATCCTGGAACCTTAGTGACTCAGGTAGCAATTTAAGTATGGGTTAATGCATAACAGGACAAAAATGTAATTATAAATGCCTATCTGACATGACAGTTTTTAAGCAGGAAAATTTTGTTTTGCTGTCATTTTTTGATTCCTTCCCTTATCACAATCTTCAATAAGTAAACTATGTTTGGAACAGGTTTAATTTGGGACTTTTCACATTTTGCTTCGATATCTTGTAACTGTAATATAAATTTACACTGATCCATTCATTCTTTCTCTCTCACATGCAGCCTGACCTCACATAAACTGATGTAAACAGAGAAATTACTTGTGCCAGCAAACCTACTGCAATTTGAGGCTGATAAAGCAGAGGTTAGAATCTAGCCATGACTATAAATAGAATGTAATCTAATTTCCTGAGGTCTGCAGATTCAGTAACTTTTGATATTTATGAATTCAAACTCCAGCAATGGTTTATGCTGACATGCACCTTCTTGATTCAGCTTAAAAATGGGTGAAGGAACATTTTTGAGAGGAATGTATGTCAAACTTAAGACTGAGTGCGGAGCTAGGGCTGTGAAAATGAATCTTTTGTTTCTAATACTCTCCATCCCATCCCCTGCATATATACCTCTGCCCCTCTTTTGTGTGCATATAGTCTAGATATTTGTTTTTCATATCTTGAAAAGAAACTGTGAAATTTAACTTGTTAAAGAACATTTTTTCCCTTTGAAAAAAGACATCAAAATCACAATATCCTCCAAAATTCTCCTCACTGTCGATTTCCAGGGCACTATCTTGCGGGAATGGCTTTAGTTAATTATACAATGCCATTGGCTGACATGCACATTTTTGCTTTCTAAGATTCCTCCCTGCTGCAGTGATCACAAGGACATTAGTGTGGGGGAAAGCAGCCCTGGCCAGGTAGCACAGGCGGCTGTGATTTTCATCTCTTTGCCCCTGGATTTATGACTTGGCTCTATACACAGCAAGAGCCATGGTGGGCACTCAGCACCAACCTTTGCATCACAACTCCGCTAGAGCTGAACTAATACAAATGTGATGCTGAGAGTGGAGGAAAGACAAAGGAGTCCGTGGTTTAGACTTCAGGCTGTGAAATAGAGACTATGTCATCTGGTCACAGCAGTCCTTCCCTCAGATCACTGACAGCCTGCAAGATCTTTCACTGGCCAAACACTTTGCAGACATTTCTGTTTGTTGAGTCAGCCAAGCAAAACACAAAATATTAATCTGCTATAGAAACTTCGTTATAGGCAATTAGGTGTCCGTGCTGTCAGTTAATGATAATAGTGTTAAAAAAGATAACCATTGTCATATTAATAATTGCATATTATGCCTTATCTTAATTTTCAAAGGAAAATAGTTTTTTTAATCTGTTTTGTATATGTACGGTTCTGTAAATTTTCTACAGTGGTTGCATGCAGTCATCAGGTTTGCCATTGCAGAGTTGTAGTTCTCATTCCAAATGAAGAGAGCACAAATTGCTGACTTGAGCAATGCGGTGCTGCTGGAGTTTGAAGGAGTAAATCTTACTCGTGTAATTATCTTTCACTGTTGTAGGATCAAGTAAATCATGACTCTGCCATGCTCAGCATGATGTGTGAGATAGCTTTCATTTTGCCTGATGATGGGCAAAGACTAAAAGTTTCTGCAGCTCGTGCTGTGGAGCTCAGCTCTCTGTCTTGGTGCCATAACTCACACTCTTGAACCTCAGAGAGAGCATGGGGAATGCATGGAGGCACCACTTTCCAGAAACACTGGGAATTTCTCCCTGCACATGACCTAAACCTTTTCAGTCCATAATGGCTCAAATAAATGAATCTCATCTGCTGACAGAAGCCAGCCTGGGTGAAACAGCAAGAGTGGAGCCAAGTCCACTGGTATTAACATCAGCACTTTCCAGCATCAACTAATCATGGTCAAAGAGACTGTCATTGCCTTTAATTAAGGCTAGATAGGATATGTGCGTGGGTTAAATATGTGTCTATTGGGAGACTGTGAATGTAGAAATAACTGGTGTTTCTAGGAGACAAGGTAGACATATAAATTATGAGAAATAAAGAAATGTCATTACCATTTGTAGATGTGAACTGAGTACAGAAAAGTAACTTGTATGAAAAAATAACATCATCTGAAGTTTGCAGAGAACCAGTAACAGTGTTTTTGAGTCCTGTGACTTGCCATACGTCCATGTTTAAGTAATGGAATAAATGGGCTATTCTAAAGAATATATTCATTAAGTAGTTGCAATGTAGATGTGAATTAATTAATGAAATAAATAGTTGTTAGTGATGGTTTGGGAGGCAGCAATCACTTTGGATTAGGACAAGAATAGAATTATTCCTGGCAGAACTGGCCCACCTGATGTCTTTGGTTGCTGTTTGCTGATTGTACCTTTCTGTAGACTGTGGGCAGGCAAGTTGTGACTGAACCTGGATGCTTTCCATAGCAAAAAGAAATCTCTCATTTCTGAGCTCCAAGATTGCCTGATGAGTTCATTTTTCCTTTCACTTAAGTGGTTTTCTGTGGGTTATAAAAAATAACAGAGCTAATACTGCAATAAACAGAGGAGAACTACACAACTGTACAGTCAAATTTCTGGTCTCTTAGTATCTTTTGGAAGATTTACCTATTTTACAGTGTTTTACTGAAAGACACAATTGATCTTATGAGTGATGTCATTGCTCTTAATGTAGCCATATGAAGTCAAGTTACACATGGGTTTTATACACATATTTCCTACATTTAAGACATCTATTTACTTTCTCATGAAGAATTAGTGATAGCTGAAAAAAAATGCTATTCTCTCTTCCAGTTTTCATAATCAAAGCTGGAGTTCTGGGTACAAGGCAAATCACACTGTCAGGCACTTGGATTCAGAGATAGCCATGTCCCTATGCCTGCTCACCTTGGGGAAAATAGTAGTTAATAATATGAACACAGATGAAATGTAGCACTGAAACAGTCACTTTCTTTCACTTTCTATCCTCATGAGATAGACAGTTAGATAGTATTTTAATTCATTCCTTTAAATGCAGAAGAGTTTTAATTTTAATTGTAAGAGGGTGGTGCTGCTCCTCTCAGTCAATATCTGAGTCACGTTCTGCGTGACAAGGAGACAAAATCTGAAGTACCTCATATCTGAAAATAGCAGCCATGCCTTAAATTAGAGCCAAGGACTGGGATGGGAGTTGCTTTTCTGGAAGAATGTATTAATAGATAAAGCTGAGATGTATGACTACCACTAGCATCGAGATAAAGCTACAGTTTAGATCTCTTTAGAAATTAAATGTGGCATTTATGCATGTATGAATCAGAAGGCACATCTGAATGTGTCAAACTTCCATCAACTATCATTAGGGTTTTACAACTTCTTTCCCCCCCCACCAAGTTTTCTGGCTTTTGTTCATATTTGCTCAGCGTAGGAGCGATGGGCCCTTAACAGCATGTGTTGGCTTCATTTCTGCTCAGTTTTCAGCTTCCTGAGCAGAGAGCCTTTTATAGACTGTGACACAATTGTTAATTATGAGTGTTGCTCTGCTCATGCTTTGGAATACTAGTGGGAAGTTTAAGGTATTCAGAGAGATATAAAATTGGCCCACCTTGCGTCAATGTGGCATAAAAAAATCTGATTTGGGAAGTCAAACTCTTGAAATTGGTAACATTTGGAGGAGTCCAGGTTTGTATTTCTGGCTCATGCATAATTAAGTAGCAAAGACAGGCTTGATTTTGCAAGGTGCTCTCTGATAACCTGAACATTCTGACAGGTGGAATTTTGTTCCACAAATTGCATTTCCATACCTCTCTCTCATCAGGGAAACCTCACAGATCCATATCATGGAAAAGGTTCAGTGAGTCTGGTCCCAAAGTGCTCCCCAGGGATGGATTGCAATGAAATGACAAAGACACACAGTGGCTGGAAGTGAGAAGGGCCACCCAGAGGATGCACCCAGAGCTGGTGGGAGGCACAGAGAAGTGACCAAGAGCAGGAGGAGGAGAGGGCAGCTCTGCACTCAGAAGTAACCCTGGTGCTGAGTATGATCCATTCTTGTTTCCTAAAAACCCCACACCCCAGGGAGGAGCTGCATGGTTTAGTTCTTCACCACAGAACTGCCGCAGCCTATGGGTGACTGATGCCTCTCAAGCAAAATCAGGTGCCCTGCCATTTTTTTTTCCACAATACCTCCTGAGAGGGACAAAGTAAGCACAAACGAATAAGCAGATATTGTTCGTTGTGTGCAGTGTAAGGAAAACAATCAGCACACTACTTTAGTCCAGTTCTGCCTTGGATTTCTGCTCGCAGATAAACACAGCTTTGCATTCAAACGCAGTGTTTAGCACAGCTTGAAAAGTGGGCTTGTTTATTTTTAGTGGTTTGGGGGATCAGCTCTCAGACAAATAATTTTTCACATAAACCAAGTCATAAATTCCTACGATGCTATCTCAGTCATCCCAAATATGCCAAGTAAGTGAAGGTCACACTGTAAACTGAAGCTATACAAGTTTGCTTACTGGTTTTTATGTTTGTATGCAATAGAAGGAAAAGATCCTCCCCTTATTTATTTTTTTCCCCCCTAAGCTGCTTTTTCACTCCACCTGCAACCCTTAAATCACGGAGGGAATATATTTTCTTTAGTGAATAACTGGTGCTGGTGAGAAATGCCAATTCACTTCGAACTAGGAGGAGAGTCAGTTCCTTCTAGACAAACATTTTGTAAGAAATGCAAAATGGGTTGTCATCACCCATAAAAACCCCAGACAACAAAACAAAACAACCCTTTGGTGTTCAGTTGTTTTATTCATGTTGTGAAATTCAGGGGGAAAAAAACCAAAAAGCAACAACAGCAGCAAAACTCCAAACAAACAAAAAACTCCCTGCAACCCTCCCAATTCAACAACTGGAAATCCACAGTAGTTTTGGAAAACTGACAATGTACATTTTCTTTATCTGACAAAAATTAGTCTATATCATTGCCAACCACAAACTCAGCTACTAATGACAGCTTTGAGTAGCCTATTCAAATTTCTAAACCCTTTAAGTGATAAGAATGTCTTGGTATTGTCTGCTTAAGTCATGCAGTAACTCTTAAAAGGGTTTAAGTAATCAAGCACGTTCAGAAATTTCTTGCAATGAATTGACATACAGCAAAATTAATTGGCATCCTAAACTGCACCCTTTCTAAGCAAACACAAGATGCTGAACTTTCACAGAGCTTGACCAAGGCTTTACTGCTTTGGAACTAAAGGATTATTTCAAGCAACAGTATTTCTTTTTTGGTTGTTTAAAGATTTCTCGGTCTCTAAAATGACACCTTGATTTATGCCCCTACATTCTTGTGGCTTACTGCAAAATATTTATCTAATCAATTGTGAGACTGTCACAGAGGAAAAGTCAAGTGCCTATTTAGAATGCAAATTGGTATAAACTAAAGGCTATAGTGTTTGTGTGTCTGCTGCAGCATTCTGACCCCTTTTGTGTAACTAACATTTGATGATGCTGAATATTTAATTACATACTGTGTTAAGTGACTGATTATAGTGATCGAGGCCTCATTCTATTGCCCATTAATAATATGGGGTGAAATTCTAATGTTTGACCCCAGGTACATGCAGAACTCAATGATCCAAAGTTTAGTCTAAAACGGATCTTAATAGAATTGAAATGTGAAGGTTACTTTTTACTCTTTGAAGCATTTGGGGGGCAATTTAAAGTGTAAGATCCTGTATTTGTGTTAGGCAGTTCCAAGTATGCCTTTCCAATATTTAGGCTCTTACGAGTCGAGCAGGTTGTGATTTCTCTTCTGATTACTTCAGTATCATGATTTCTCTGTGACTGCTAGCTGTCCTTATTTTATAGTTGCTAACCACAGCTATAAGTGAATGGAATGCATCCCTTAAAATGTCTCCCTGAGAAAGTACGTCCTCCTCTGCACCAGCCATTCCCTTCCAGTTCAAAAAATTTTCAGTCATGAGGCAAGGTTAGCACTTTTCAGAATCCCCAGGTCTGATGACAACTGGAAGAATTCAGACATATTTTTACATCCTTGATAAGACTAAACTGTCCTTTAATGGAGATAAAAAAGTAAAGCCACAGAAAACACTTGTAGTCAATTTAAAACTATTGTTTATACTGTTTTCCTCTGTAATTGCAGAGACTCTTTTTGTCAGGCATAGGGAGGAAAAAAAATCTGGCTTTTGCTATGGCAACACGGAGGACTTAGAAAATGATCTCTCAGCATAGAAGAATGATGATTCCTAAAATAGTGTAGGAGCAGTGAAAAAGAGTGAGATTCTCTCTTGTGCCAAGGTCTTTTCAGCTCTGGAATGGGGGTTCTCCCACAGAACTGGCTGTCATTCTCTCATCATTAAACTTCTTTAAGCGTACAGTAATTTAGAGCAATCTATACACGGCTCTAATTTATGGCTGTCTGGCCATTGTCTGCAAGGTCCCCTGCATACATCGTGAGCTGTCAGAGTGACAACGCTTTCCCAACTTTAATGCATCCCCAGCCTCGAAGTGAGGGGGAGGGATAAATAGCAGAGGATGAGGATCCTCGCCCTTTACACCGCTGGTTAGCTCCAAATAGCTGAGAGAAATCTTATGCAAATTAATCTTTTTAGCCGGATTTAGGTACTTTATGCTTTTCAAAGAACTTTCTGTACAGGTAGAAAATTGATCACAAAGTGCTTCAGGACGTGGCTGTTTGGCTTCATTAATCCAAGCAGCCAATAATTTGTGAACAAAACAGTGTCACAAGTCTGTGAGGTGATGTTTAGTAATACAGCGTTGGGGTTGCCACCTCTGAAGGTGAATAAATCTGGAGGAAAGAAGAGCTGACGGTAAAGTTCTGCAAAGTTCAAGCTAATTACTTCAATGATTTTAAAAATTACTCTGGAAGAACTCTTAATGATATTTCCAGTTAATGAGAATGAATAAAACCCTTGTGCCATAATTTTTTTTATTGCTGATATGTGCATTCCTTAACCAAAAAATTAGAATAGAAATAAAAAATACCCAAAGAGTTTCTTTTAATGCAAACCACAGGTACCAAGGAGTTTTATTATAAGGATTAGTGTCCTCTACTGCCTTCGGTGAACATCATATAGGATTTTCAACATTTGGAACCAAAATAATGAAATAGCCACTTGCAGAATATCTGCATCCTCCAGTCTCTAAACTACTTGTTCCCTTTGTTCTTCTGTACAGTTCATCTTGCACAACAAAATAGTCACACATGTGAGGTAATTAAAGCCAATATACTGAGACAATAAGATCTATTCCATATGCCCTTGAGTTCCCTGGTTCTAAGCTTCCCTTTTTACAACCTCATGTTGGGCAGAGTCTCAGAACTTTCTCAGTCTGCCAGCCAAATACAGAGTGCTCTTCACCAAAACTCTCATCACTGGCCGATATGAGTTTAAAGGCCATAATTCGTGGCACTTCTGTTTCTAGCCCGACATGCCTAAGTGAAGAATGGTGTCTCATGGCCATATTCAATCTAGGAGTGCTGTGAACATTCCTTATTGGTGGAATTTCTTGTTATTTCTTTTTGAGATCAAAGACATATCTGCAGTCTCCCTAGAACCTCACAGACTGCTGGAAGTGCAAACCATTTGTGTGTCCCATTTCTCAAAAGCTGCTCATCAGCCTTATAGGCAAATGCACATATTTAAAGGAGTCCACTGACCCATTCATATGCACGATACACAGAGGGTTTTGTGTTCACAGTGATGTTACTCTGGTGTACATGAATAAACATCCTTCGCCTACAAGAAATGTTGCTCAATATATTTTTGGAGCTGCTAGGTTTTGCTCTGCCTTTGCTCTGTGCCAATATTATCTGAAGTGATTCAGACCTACACCTACTGTACACTTAACTCACCTGGCAGTTGACATAACCCACAGAATTATTATTGTTCAGACCCAGGGATTCAATCAATGGCTCTCAGCCTCCGTCTTTAAATGAATGAATGCTTCTCATTCTGTGGTAAGAGTCTCCCTCTGAACAAATCTCTCCAAACACATATATCCCATGTGGAGCTTACAAGTCCTTCTGTTCTTACACAGCTCAGCTATATGAGCTTTCTGTGCTCTGCAAACAATTATGTTAAGTGTGCTTGAGAGGGTTAGGATGGTTCTACCAGTTCTGTGCTTTGTTGAGGGTTGTGATTAGTTTTCTTCTTTGCTGCTGTAGTTGTGTTAGAACTGTTCCCTGAATGGTTGCAGCTATTTTGCTATCAGTGGTGCCAGGGTATTTATATAACTTTTAGCAAAGGTATATAATCTCTACACACATAAATTCCTTTATGCTACTATCACTAAAATGCTGATGGTGGGGGTGGGTTTTGTTCTATTTCATTGCAGGCAAGAAGACAATTTTGTTTGAAGGCAAGATTGTGGCTAGCAGTAAAAGTCAGCATTATTAAAAACTGTGTACTAGAAATTGTTTACCATTAGGAAGATGTGTGTGTTGTGTGTTTTACCCCATCTCTTAACAATTTGCCTGTTTGCATTTTATAGCATGTGAGTGTGAAATGCCTCCATTGCTGTCAACAGGGGGACGGTTCTCTCTCTGCAGCCTCTCCTACACCAGAATCTATTAATCTGCTTATTCTTTGTCTTCAGTGTGGTTCTTGCACTATCAGCCTCAACTAAGCACCGGTATACCACAGGATTCTCTTTATATATATAATCTTTTCCTTTCCCCGCTGAAGGGGCTTCTTCTCTTACCCATTTTTTTCATGTAAATGGGACACTTATGATCTCATACACTTTGGAACTGGGATTACATCTGCCCTGTTTTATAATGCCAAAGCTGCCTTTCCTTGTTGCTTATCACCAGCCACATTGTATTCCGCACTGACATTGCTTATCCATGGGGAGGTAATTTATGGCACGCAAAATGCATTGCTGTGCTAACTTTTAATGGTGGCAGCTGTAGTTAACTCTAAGGACATTTAGATCTCCCTTCACACAGAACTGGCTTATTTTGTAGTCATGGGAATATTTACATCCTTGACACTCCAAGATCTTATCTCTGTGCCTCACATGCTGCACCCAGAATGTATGAGATTTTGAAGAAGAGGCACAACACAAATCTTGTAACTAATTCAGTAAACTGAAGGAAAGTCACCTGTGTAACTGACTGCAAAATAGTAATACACAGGCAAGCCTGTGCTGTCCAAAGAGCTTAATAATCATGTCCCAGAGGAGTGCGGTGATTCTGTTACATCAGGAGTTAATGCAAAACAGGATTTCACAAGTATCAGCATCATAAAGAGCAAGTATTTGTGCATTTGTACTGTGGATAGTCTTTGTGTAAGTGGCTCTGGGAGAAAACTTCCTGTGTGAAAGCAAGGACTATGGGGGAAAGGGAGAGGAATATGTCAACATCTTATAATGTAAATGCATTATTATCTCAGTCTCCAAGAGATGGCTGATCACAGCTCCCTGCAGCCTGCCCTCGTCCCTTCTCTGCCTCTGAGGCTGCAATGCTTTTCTCCTGCTGCTGGATCCAAGAGCGTTTCCGTTCCCTTATGCTGCAGAATCAAGGCTGTGTTTTGCCACACCTCTCATGATGGTGATGGAGGCTCTTGAGAAGCTTCAGTTTTCTCCCAGTTGTGGTCTTCATTAGGAATGAACTTCTTTAAAAACAAAGGACAATTCAGCCATGCCTGTGTAGAATTTTCCTGTGACTCTGTTGCCACAGAGGAGGGGTGGTGAGACTACAAGGGGCAGTCTGGAATTTTGTTGAGTGCTTGGGTCCTGCCTTTCCCCCTTCCAGCAAGAGCTCTCAGTGTAACAGGGTCTGATCATCTGTGCACTGAGTGTCAGACTCCTATGGGCACTGCTGTGAATTTTTGATTCTAATATTAACCAATTACAGTGCCCTGCACACCATACATTTATTAAAGAACTTTTTCCACATGTGAAACATGGAGCTCTTTTAAAAGAGAACTCTCCACTCACCCACTCAGCTCTCGGGCATTTTATGTAGGAACTCTCTTTGATGTATTGTAAGCTCTGCTTGGTGACATGAGGCAATCTCCGCCTCTTATGGAAGCAGGAATCATCTCAGACTCCCACAGAGAAAAAGCTGAGTGAAGATGCAGAAAAATGAAGTGTGCCCTTTTCAGACTGAATCCAACCTAAACTCAGAGATTTAAGGCTAAAATGACCCAAATGTTGCACCTCTGGGCTGGATTATTAGGAATATCTACAATTAGGGAAAGAAGTAGAATATGTATTTTTATTCATAAAAAATGTCTATACATATAATTTTGAATGGGAATATGAACACTAGGAATATGTTTCCTGTACAAACAAAAAGCTCTGTCAGAAGTCAGGGACTTGAACGTAAAACAAGTGCTAAATGACTGTGTGAACCACCACATGTGTTCACGACTTGAACTTTTATTCTCAGAGATGTAATAAATTTCTTTCTGGTATAAAAAAAAAAATTAAGAAATACATAAATGAGATATGCTTATAATTTACTTTCCTGCTGACAGAAGGAGAGACACAAAATAACACAGTTGTGAAAGCATAATTGCATTAGAAAATCAGTTTCATGATCAGCTTTTAGAGGGATTGGTGCTGGATGGTTTTTATTAAAAACCCCACATTTTCTGTCATAGATTTTGTGTCTTATGACTAGATAGAGCTTATCAGAAAACTGCTGGTTATTTATGAAAACCCCAAACTATTCTGGAGTGTTGAGGGCTGACCATTCCTGGTGGTTGGAGACCAGGTTATATAATCCTAAATAGGTTAAGAAATATTAATTGATGACTCTAAATTTTGTTTTCCTTCCCCTGCAGTTTTGACATGAGGTGTGTGTGTTGAATGTTGGCACTTGGAAACCCTGACTTTCTATATTGTTCTGCTGAAGTTCATTAACGACACTGAAATTCATGGAAATTTGGTGATATCATTTTCTAATGGCTCTTGGGTCAGGTCTATGGCTGGATCTTTAGAGATAAAGGTAGTGAAATACACCTAAATTATTTTTACTGGGTCAAGAAAATATCTTTAGGCTCTCATCCCTGCTCTGAGAAGGATTATTTTTTGTTTAACTATTGAAATTTTATCATGCTTACCTTTGGATCTAAACCTATAAACAATGCCTCAGTGAAGAAATCAGAAAAAACATTTAGAGGGAACTTGGTGGTACTTTGATGAAGATTAGTTTCCTTGGTGCATCCTCTGAATGTTAAATTCTCACTTCCAGGAAATGTACTGACAAAGAAAGCACAAAGAGGTTTTTTTTCGGTTTTTTGGGTTTTTTTTCCAGTGATACATCGACACCTGAGAAATGGAAAGGAGAAAATTCTAAGTTACAGTCATCAGTAGACTTCTCTCTCACCTGTTAACACTCAGGTTTTTTACTAGAAAAATATATAATGAAAAATAGGAAATGAGCTGTGATTTGAAAAGTTCCTCATGCTATTAAAAAGAGAGGACAATGGTATTTACATGATCTTTAAAAACTAAGCAATAATGACACATGAAAGGCTCGAATGAATTGAACAAAGGGTGATCTTCTGAAGTGTCTCATAGAAATCTTTTCCCCTAGAAGCATCACTAAATTGATTAACTTATTAGGAAAGCATACATTTTCACTGAAGGAGAAGGATTTTTTTATCCTTATTTCTGTCATCTGTGTGTTCTGGTTGATGTCAACACATTTTAATCAAAAGAAATTGTTTAATAGCTTGACTACACAGAATAAAATATCTTGTTGCACTCCAGGTCAACTAATAAATACAAATTGGGCCAGTCATCTTTAATTAGAATGGTTTTGGGTTTTTAATTTCTCCTGTCAGGCTGCAAGGAATCTATCCTTATAGTCAAAATGTTCTCGGGGGAATAAAAAGAAATGTGAACCTTAGAAATTTAAATGAAAATGAAAGAAGCTAAATGGAATGAGCATTGCTATTTCAAATAAAGTGCTAATAAAACACTCAGGTATTAGCTTCTGAAGAAGATTTTTTCAGAAATCCCTTGCAGCACTGGAAAGACTGGAATAATATTGTAATTGGCATCCCTGATCTGTTTTATGTATACTGCAAGAAGTTTTTGTCTCTGGCTTGAAAAGTTCATGATAAAATAAGGCTCCCAGAATTCCCTGGTCTATAGCTTTGAAGGTCTAAAGTATGGCTCTTTTCATTATAGTATAGTGAAAAATAAACCGGTTTAGCCATGATACAGAGAGCAAAATCATCAGGTGTTCTTTCCTGCGCACCCTTGGATAATAGTTTTTGCAATAGCTTTGATGAGGATTCTACTTAGCAGACTGTGAAAACGTGACCTTCAAAGCTATGCTGTGTTATAATCGTGTGTACAGTGCCCTGTAACCAAATCTAAAGCTCGTGCATTGTGTGTTTGGGTGTCATTTTTCAGAATGCTTTTATTGCTCATCTAGGCCTGGAAACTCTGTTAAAACCAAATCAAGCATTCGTTCCCCCAAAAGAGGCAAAAATACAGTCTTATTAGCTGTGACAAAATCAGCAGCAGCTCCGGTATGAGGGGGATTTCCAAAGGCAAAACAAAGAAAAGCATTCAGGAGCTGAAATATGTGATTGAGATATTGAAGGCGCAATTGCAATTATTAGGAATTCTTTGCAGGCAGGTACAGTGCAGACTTCTCACATCTCCTAGTGTAATTACAGTGATGAGGAAGAGATTTTCAGGTCAGGTCCTTAATTTAGATAATTCTGTCTTAATATTCAAGGATAATACACCAAAAGATTAACATTCTGAGTGCTGAAAGGATTCTTGTGCCTTGCGGGGTTTCGCTCCAGCCAGCTTTATTGTGGATATGTCTAATATCTGTCTTGCTTTATAGCGCAAACCCTGCTCTGCAGAAACAAACCTGATATTTTGCTTTTTTTTTTCCTTCCTAACCATCACTCTCAAGGTGGCACTTTTTCAGCTGCCAGTCATGATTTCAGCACCCTGCACAGGGGTTGCTGAGCAAAGCTGAGCAATAATATGGGTACAGTGTTTCAGACATTCCCTTTCTCTGGTGTGCAGGTCCCAGGGAGCTGCAGATGTGCCCACCCCTGGCACCGCAAGTCTTTCCCACTGCAGTAGAAAGTACAGGTGCAAAAATGGAAATGATTGAGATGTTTCAAAACTTAAAATATACTTTCTGTGAAAAACTGTTATTGAACAGTAAAAGCACAGGATTTGTTTTACTGCTATTCGTCTAAATCTCATCCCTTTTTCCCAGAAATTTGCTCTGACTTGACAAAATGTATGGTTTTTTGAGTAACGGCCTATATTAACAAACACAAAGGTTAATAGAATTTGAGCATCTTGAAATGTGATTTAATTTGGAAGACGGGAGTCTGTGAATATTAACTACTAACAAATTAAATTATTCAATGACAAATCACATCAGGAAGGCACCCATGTAATAATAATTGGTTTTGTCATTATAACAATTCTTCCAAACAGTAGGATGCAGACAAACTCTGCATTAATGTTTTGGCTCAAGGTATTCATTTGTAAATGAACAATTCATCATGCGAAGGAAAAGGGAAACAGCTCCAGGTTTGTGTCAGATTGGCCTGGTGTTAACTGCTGCTCTTTGATGTGACATTGTCTAGACCTAGAGCCAGTGGGAGTAATAGAGGGGAAGAGTGGCCATTCCATAATTTTGGATGAATGACACTTCTGGCTGCCACTACCCAAGCATTATGGTTCTGGTGATCCATATCCATAAGTTGCATTAATAAAAAATTTGATATGTTAGGTGTTTGCTTCCAAACTTTAAAAATATTGCCTTTCTATTCATAAGCCATTTAAAATAAGTACCTAGGCAGTATCTTAAAGTTATTTCTTTTTTTTTCTATTTAAAAAACAGAGACAGGGTCTGCTGAAATTAACAGGGATCATTCTTTTGTTTTCTATTGACTTTGTATTAGTTTTTATAGGAATGCATTACTGAACTGCCACCAGGGATATAATTTATTCTGGCTACTATAGAATAAAATTAAAAATTGGAGGGTTATTGCATAGTGCACCATAAGGGAAAGTGGTGCATTTTTAGTCCCATATAATAGTATATACCAAGGTCTATACAGACAGAATCTAGAGAGTACCAAGGCACAAATTTGTCCCCCAGCTCACAAAAATGAGGGAAACAGACTTTAGGCTTACTAATTGGGTTGTAACACAGTAGAATTTAAGATACATTACTGTTTGTTTGAAATATTTTGTAATTGATTCTTCAATAGAAGAAAAGCTTCTTATATAATGTATTTTGTGTGTATATGGTTAGAGATTAGACATATTACAATTGTAAAGAAATTCTGTTTCTACCCCAGAACACACAGTGTGTGCAGAATGTGATGTTTTAACATCTAACAAAGTCAAAGACATAATTTGAATTCAATCAATACTTTGATTCTGTTAAAAATAGTATTTCTTAATGTTATTAAATTCATGTTTATTGCCAGGCTACATGCCAGGAAATAGATACAGTTTGTTCATTTTATTTTTAAAATAATGCTGTACACTTTTGAAGCAAACCACACAGCTGCTTTCTTTGACCTTTTCATTCTTTTAATGGGCATTCTCTTCTCAGTCAGTCTCTTCTGAGATACTCTTTATGCTTTTTACACATATTAGCAGTCTTGATACAAGAAAACTAAATCCAACCACAAACCTCTGCAAGGCCCTGAAAGTTTGTCTGTTCCACAGGCTTTCATAAATTTATGAGTAGTCTGTCTGAGCTGAAAACACTCAACACAGGCCAGTCCAGGTACAAGGTGCCTCATAATAATATCTTCAGTGCTCTAACAGAGTATTGGTGTTCTGTGGAGAATGCATGCCAGGTTAGTTTGACCTGCCAATATGGGATTACAGCTCTATCAGTATATTTGACTTCTTTGCCTACTCTCAAATGATCAAAGAGACTTTTGTTTCTTCTCCCAAGAGCCCTCTGCACAGCACAATATGCTCAGGTTAGGCTTTCTTCACCACTTACTGCTCAGTCTTTTGAGAACAGCAATTATTTGGTGCCATCATAAATAAGCCTTCTCCCTCCTTAGTGTTCATTGTGCTGTCTTATGTCTCTGTTTTCTGCTTTCAGTGGCTTAAACACATTTAGATGCTTTTCACAGTCTCCTCACTCCAACCAGAACAATGTGGAAAGTCAGAGAAAAATTCAGCTTCTGTTTTCTCAGCTTTGTCTTGCTGGTACTCAGTCTAGAGCAGAGCCCTGTCAATGAGAAGCACTTCACATCACAGCACTGTGACATAAACCTGGAGCTGTTTCCTTTCTGTTTCCTAAGATGAATTGCTCATTTTTAAATGAGCACCTAGAGCCAAAATATGAGTCCTGACTTTGACTACATTGCAGTGTTCAGAAAACTCTCCTACTTTCCAATTCACTTCAAACTCGAAAAATCCTACAGTGTTTATAAACAGATTCGTAAAGCCATTCTGGTCAACAAGGACATGGCTTACAGAATTGCACAGAATCACTGCAAAAACTGGAACTTACCCTAATGCTCAGACAAAAGTAAATGAAATAGTCCACCTGCCCTTTGTTTTAAGGTGTGGGATATTGTTTAGCACAAATGTAGATCAAAACTTAACTTTTTTTGAAGTATAAAGGCCTACAGTGTCTATCAGTAGCCTGTAGTGACCATGGGTCGGCCGTGGGTTTGTAGGGATGAGAGTAGCCGTGGGCATAGGCAGAGTGATGCTTTCCTTCTCCCAAGTCACAAACTTAGAGAGTTCAGGAATAGAATGAGGCACACTAGATGATTACAGACCTCTGAATTTAATTTGTTCTTAAATACTGATTGCAGACCTGTTCCTGTCACCTCCACAATACTGTGTAGACTCTGAAATTTTACATTTATGTTAAATCTTCTACCTGCTCATTTATATATGAGCTGCTTCTTGTAACATGCAAACTAACAAATCCCTGCCCTTCAGGATTTTATTGTGGCCTGTAATATATCACCTCTTTTCAAACCTGAAGTCATAGACTGTTTATTCTCTCAAAGTAAAGGCTGTTCTATACTTATGATCATCTTGCTAATTTTTCTGTACCTTTCCTCATTCTGCTGTGCTCCTCTTCAAGTTCTTATCAGGATATCATTAAAAAATCAAAATAGAAGGAACAGAAGGCACCTACTATGTTTTCTGATTTGTTCTCAGTTTTTCCTCTAATATTTAAAATTGTTTATGTTTCTGGACTTACAACAGGAATTTTCAGAGAACTTTCTAAAATTATCCATTATAATTATTTATTAGTTTTCATTCTGATTTTTAGCTACCTGAAAGTCATAATTGCTTACCTGTAGTTTCTCACCTACCTGGTGGAGCCCCTTTCAAAGGCTGAGGATGCATTTGCTGCCTTGCATTCCTCCGCTGCTGATCAGGGTTTGAGTGACAGCTTTTATGGCACCACACTCAGTACACGTTTTGCTTCCTATTTATTGAGAGTCAACTTTTCTGTAAGGACTTGAGTGCACAGGAGAGTACAAAACAGCTGCTTAAAAGCTGTGTTTGATTCACCTACTTCACTAAGAGACACTAATTTTTCATTACGATGTAAATTTAAATGCATTATTCAGCCAATGTGACCTTGCCAACAGATCCTGAACATCTTCCAGTCCTTGAGATTTTGTTTAGTACTAATGGATCATATTCAGCATTAGCTGGAAGAAGATCAAATGTAAATGCTGACTTACTGGTTATTAAAAAATGAACAATTTATTATATATCAATAGGGTATTTACCTATCACTGTGGTCACAACAGATAACTAAAAACATAAAATAATCCATGCAAGGAGAAAGTAATATTTTATTCTTTATTTCCATCTGATGTTATCAAAAAAAGGATAAGAGGGCTTTATACTTCCATTAACAATTTTTCAGAGTAAGCATCTGTCCACAGGGGCCTCCACTTTTATTCTGTAACACACATATTATCAGAAGAAACAAGTGGCATGAATTTTACTTGAAGTGCAATTCTCTTTAGCAAAAATTTCTTCTTTTTCTGGGAATAATTCTCAGTTCATTTTAGGCTGCTCTCTCATGACCCATGTTGGCTCAGTGATTTGAAACCCAGAGGATTTTCAGACCATTTATTTATTCCTTCTAAGTCACAATTCTTTGCCTTTTAAATTTTATAAATTTTATGCACATTGGTGATAGGTGGTTTTATTTACACTCACACTGTATTGACCCATCCATTAAAAATCCACTGCAGGAAATTGACAGTTATTTTGTTTTTTCTTTTATTTTTTTGAATCAGCCAGGTCAAGGTACTGTTGAAATGACTCAACTATTTTCCTGAAGAGAAAAAAAGCTATGCTGAAATGAGTTTGCTTTCTTTATTTAAAAAGAAAAACTGGGCATGTAGAACATCAGTCTACTTTGTTTGCTATTTTTGTTTTCTTTTCCCAGCGGAATGTTTCATGTAGCCAAAACCACAGCATGGGTGGCAGCAGAAAAACTCAGCCTGAGCTTTCTTGTCTCTGTAGCTGGATGCTAACGCTTTTCAGTAAAAAGTTCACACCACCAGTTATTTGACATCTTGCATTATTTCTTTTACCAGGGGACTAGCTAAGTGCTGTGCATTTATTTCCAGCAAAGCTGAGGAAACAGAACAAGTCTGTTACTTGGTGTGACTTGGCTATGTCTTTTGCTGGGAAGAAAACACTATTTAAATTCTGCTAAATCACACTTAATTTAAGAGAAATCAGAATAACCTGCCTCTAAAACTGCCTACTGCCAGGAAACATTTTTGATGTCAGTATTAAATACACACAAGAGACAGTATTTTTAGAAAGTGCCTACTGTATTGTTTAGGATCCCAGTGAAGTTGCCAAATCTGGAAAGCTTCAAATTGTGCAAGAGTATATTCTCAGCTTTTGGAAAATATCTCAGACTTTATGATCCATGCATTTTACTCAATATTCTAGAAATAGGTTTTGGTGCATTCCTGCAGGAGACCTGCATGGATGAGCGAGGAGCTTCTGGCAAAACTCACTTAGAAAGCAAACATAAACAAAGTCATTCCCTGCACAAGCATCCCTGCGCAAGCAGGAAAGAAAAGCTGCCGCAATTTCCTGGTGTGAATACTCAGACAACACTTGAGTCCAGCTCAGAGCAACTCAGAGCTGATCCTTGTTTCTGGAGACAGCAGAGGACACAGAAATCATGTCCCTTATGGATGGTGTGATATTGGAAGCTCTGAAAACTGATATGAGGTCCCCAGTAGGTTCTTCTCTCTGACTTTTTTTTGTTTCTCATGATCCAATTAATAAAGAAAAGCTTAAGGTGTGAAAATTAAAAATTCATCAATAGGGTCTTTCCCTAAAAACATACACATCAATCAGTGCCAGATTTGGATGCATGATGACTGCCAGGTCTTGTTCACATGCACAAAGTTTATAAAACATGGGAAATGCAGCACCTGTGGCCCTTTGCAGTGGTGTTTGAATACATGTTGGCTCACACACTTAGGACACTGTAATTAGTAGTAATTAGCATTGCTGTAGTATGAACATAGTGGCTTTTTGCTGCATGGCACTCACCCCAGCATATTTAACTGCAGTTTCCAACCTGACTTACGCCGTTTTTGCAGCATTGACATTGACTGTTTTGTTGTGCTTAAATAACATTGCTTGTTAGTCTGTGGTTCCCTTTGCTCATTCCTGCTGACCTCGATGTTTCAGCTGATATTACTGCCTGTAGCATTCTGGCACAACCTACTGGAGTCAGTGATTTTTTGTTTCTATTTTCTACAACTTCCTCAGTAACATATCCACTGTCATTACATTTACATGAATGTAAATCATGAGGGTGTCTTGCTCTGTGATTCTTATCAGACCTACTTCTGGAAGTCGTCACCTTTCTGTGTTTGTGGCTTAGGAAGGCTCTGTGATATGAATTTCTGAAGGCTGAGCAAATATTCTGAGGAAAAACCACACTGTTGACTTGTTCATATGATCTTTTAGATATCTATTCATGGCCACTCAAGGGAAGGGGTTCCAGGAAATGGTGATATTTGTTCTGATAAATAAGGCCATTTTATATTTTCAACCGGCGATGTTTATTACTTTTAGAAAGGTACTGTAGAGATACATAGTCTTTCTTCTCTGTGAACTCCTTCAATTCTCATTAATAAGATGATTCAGTCTGTAACTGTGCCATTGAAGAGGGATAACAATATCCCCTGAGTTCCCCAGATGTAAAATGGTGAGGTAGGTAATGTCAGCTAAGTGAGTGTGGTTGAGGTTTGCTGTACTAGAGTCAGTTTGAGTGCTTCTTTTTAATAATTTCTTTTTTTTAACATACCAGCTAGCATGAAGGGAAAATAAGTAAATAATGCAGCTGTTAACTGGCTGTAAATAGAAATATGTGTTAACATATGGTGACTGTTAATGGTGGTTTACTTTGTATAAAATAATTCCATCATCTGTCTGTCCAAATGATGTCACCACAGAAGCATGGCAACAGTAAGTGTAGTACATGTTTCTCTCGGTGTTTTTTACATGATAGCTAGAGTTGAATGTTAACCAACTCCATTTTCTGTGGCTTGGCAGCAAATCTGATCTTTGATCATGTATCTCATTTGTATCACACTTTTCTCCTCTTTTAGTAATTTAGTGCAGTTTAGTTTAAATGTGCAAAATAAACATGGTTTGCTGGCTACTAAACCAAAACAAATGTATTTTTCCCACTTAACAGCCTTCACATATACAGTTAGCCTTGTGCATAGCAAAACAGAGACTGTGGAACATATGTGAGGACTCAGTGCAACTGGCAGAAGAAAAGCTTTTTAAATGTGAAGGACACCCACTGGGCAGTTCAGAATCTAGGGCAAAAATTGCTATTTCACTCACTCATTCCCCATATTTACAAATCTTTTCTATAAAAATCAGTAGCATTTATTCGAAAGCAATTCTGTAGATGGCTGGTTTTGGCAGGTAGGCAAAGTGTTTTAAAATTTTCAGCCTTAAGAAAACAATTGACACTCGATAATGGATAGTAGCAAATGGTGCAGTACAAATAGGAAAAGCTGAGCACACTGTGAATGGTCACTTGCCTCCAAAGGATGAGCTAATTTACTTACAGGTGCTTTGAGTTTGTGCTGTTCCTCTCCACCACTCTGAATTTTGCAGACTGAAGCGACTCTTGTGCCTCAACAAAACCAGGTGAACACAAGCACAGTCTTTATAGATTTTAATTCATTAACAAAGACATTTCACTTTACAAATGTGCCGTAAGTCTCCTTTGTCAACTTATATAAAGCTTCTTGGAATTATCCTCTTAGCACAAATTAGGGCAGGTTATAGCCTTTATATGGATTATTTTATCTGCAAGCACCACCACTGTGCAATTTCCTCAGGCTGTGGATGAAGCAGAACTACAACTACCTGGAGGTCAGGGAAGGGTTAAGGGCGTTTTTGGCTCCACACTATGAAGGTTCATTTTCAAAAATGTCTGAAAAATTCATGTTCAGCTGTAAACTATGTACCATCCAAGCAAGGCCTGGTGGTGCCCCTGTCAATAACCCTGAACTGGAATTTTGTGAGTGGCCTGGTGAGCCCCAGGTAGCCCAAGAGTGGCTCTGAACTGCAGGATGGGAGGAGGTTCTGCTGAAAGGACTGGGGCACAACCTAGCCCTTGGCATTTGGTCAAAGGAAAGCATGGCTTAATATTAAAAAAAGAATGGTTTTTAGTGTTCCCAGAGCTCAGCTGATTATTCGCATCTCATGAACGCAACAAGCTGTAAATAGCAGGCAATCATGCATTATTTGTGAATGGTGTCCCTGCAGTTCTGCCCACTCCTATAATACACACAGTTAATATGGAAACCTGTGAATTATTCCCAGGGAAACACCATCATGCTCTGTAGACACCTGGATTAAACATTTTCTTACATGCTTTTACACATGCATTCCTTACTTTTTAATGTAAACCAGATAAAAAATCTTCATCAAATGCTGTAAATTGTTGACATCTCTGTAAATTAAATCCATTTGATTTCCTGTACTGTCAAACACAGTAAGGGAAACACTATATTTTTATTGTTTACTATTTTACTATAAAAATATTGGTGTTCCTGTACCAAATGCCATCCCATCTGTGGGAGTTGCACAGAGAAGCTGTAGGAATTTTCCTAGTTCCTGTGTGCATGTTTAGTGAGATGCTAGAGTTTTGATATATTGTGAAGGTTTCCAGACCCCTCACCAGATTTTAAACTCAATTTACAAAAGTTTTCTGTTACTTCTCTCATGTTTGATGCAGCCTGGCTGATTCCTGTCCCCCTTTGCACGATGCATTTGTCTTCTCCTTGTAGCAATATTGGTCAAGGGATCCTGCAGCCTCTAAGGGTCAGGAACAACCACTTTATTATTTTCTGTATTGCAGGAAAAGCCTCAAAGTTTATGTGTCCTGCTCTGCTAGGTTCTGGTCATGTTGATTAAAAGAAGCCTAAATTATTAAAGCTCATATCTGAAGATTGCATTCTCTCTTTATTACCTGTAACTACAATTTAATTTTTTTTTTCCTCTAAAGAGGGAAAAACATAAAACCAGTGGAAAGTTAAATTCAGAGCACAGTGAATTAGTGAGTTCTCAGCACCTTGATACTGCTGTGTAATCCACTGTTTTCTATTTCTGAAAGCATTTGAATTGTTCCATACTGCATTTCAGTGCACTTTATGATATCTTAGTCTAAAATTATTCTTTATAAGAACATATTCTGTTCCTGGGGAAAAAAAAAGAAAAATTCATAAATTCATCATGAATACTGATTTATATTTTATGAGAATCAGGAAATAAAAAAATTATATCAAAATTGTACAAAGCATTTTCCTTGACTTTCATAGCATTTATATTTTGATACAGTGGCTTCCAGGTTAAGTAAATATTGAGCTGCGGCTTTTCTATGTAGAAGAGACAGAAAATTAAGGCTTTTTTTCCCTGACAAGTTAAATATATAAACAAAAATTTAACTTGGTGTATTAGGTGCAACATTGCTCAATATACTCATACAATTCCTGAAAAAGGTGATGGCAGCAAAATTTGCAGAGAGTACAGGTATTTGGGTCAGCCATCACAAAGGAAGACTGATTTATGTGTGAGGGATGGCAGGATGTTGAGCCTGGTTTTCAGCAGCCCCATGGTCCCACTGAGTGCCGTGGGCTGATGGATGAGCTGCCCCAGGACCCTGACAGCAGCCAAGACTCACCATCAGGACATGCAAAGTTATTAAAACATCTATGAAAATGCCAAGGATTTAGGATTAATTATTCAGTTCAGGAAAGAGATTTGGATGTTGTTACAGACAGCTTAATGAAGACTTTAGTGATGGCCAGAAGTCCAAAAAGACTTTAAGAATCATAAGGAATAGGATGGGGAATAACATGTAAAACACTATAATTAGACCCGATAAGGAAATGTTCCCTCAGAAATGAGCAATTTGAGAACTCTCAACAAAACCCACACCTTTATTTGTAAAAAAACCCCAGCCATTCAGACCAAAAATTTAATTACATTCATAAGGAGTCTAGTCAATTAATAACAGAAAGAAAAAAAAAAAAAGAAGGATGTTCAAAATTGTTTTTGAAAGAGGCAGTAAGCTGTGTGTTTCATTTTCATGCTTATCCCAGTAAGGAAATACTTAATGGGGAAGACTGATTACACCACAGATTTTAAAAAACTGTTGTGCTAGCCCCTGATAGGAACCGAGAAAGGATTATAAGGTTAAGTGAACTACAGGATTAGGCCAGTGTAGTGTTCCTATATTCTTGCCCTTTGCCTATGTTTGCTGAAGATTAATCCATGGCAATATTTTAACATGAACTCTTTGGTGGAACTATGGTCTGGGCAATGTCCATTAAAAGGTGTCTCATAGATCAAAGTAAAATAATGCCAAAATTTAAGAAAAACAAGAAAAGAGTATTATTAAACTACAGGAAATTTGCTCTTAAATGAAAGATAGGAATGTTTTTGAAATGTAGTGCAAAAAGCAAAGGGAAATTGAAGTTAATTACTAGTGTGAAGCAATATAGAACCTGGTTCACATAACTGCACTCCATCGGCCTCAGTACAGTACAATATTCTCACTTCAATGAAGTGGTGCCACTTTTAATTGTAATAGTTCTATCAGGTATCTGCTTTAGGCTGTACTTTAACAGACAGTCCTAATTCCCCACTGGTGTAAATTACTGCAGCTCCACAGGGTTCTTAATAATTTTAGCAGTAATGATCTGATCCAGGATAGCCTGAACATTGAATTTTCCTTTGACCTTGTGACAATTTTTTAATTAATTTTATAAGGAAAGTAAATACAACTGAGCAGGAAGTAGATCTTAATACATTTGTAATAGCATTTTTTACAGAATGATGCGGAAGCAGAAAGATCACAACCTCCATCAATAAGTAAAGGATACTGTAAAACACTTAAATGGAATGGAATTAATCACTGCTTAGCTAGCAGGGCAAAATCTATGCATTGATGTTTGTCTTATCCCCCAGCTAGAGACAACTAAATACTCAGTGCTTTGCCTTCCCTCTGTTAGTCTCAGTAAATTCTCATTTTCTTTTCTTGTTAATCAGGAATGTTCATTTTCCCTTACCATGTTTTGGTATCCTTCCCCACTTCCCTCTCCTCCCCCTCATTTAAAAATTTTCTTTTAAATTCTAACAATCCTGTATTCTTTACAGATCTCCAGATAGTTTTTTTCGTTTACATTTATTTTAGGCTTTTCTTCGCTTTTCCGTCCCCTATCTTTTTTTTCCCTCTGTCTTCAGAAAGTTCAGTGTGCAAGATATTATAACAGCATGAAGCTCACTGATATGATCAAGACTTGTGAAATAGAAACTGAGCTCTGACTGATTTTAGAGCCTTCTGGTGGCAAATCTCACATGAACAAATTGGTTCTTGACATTTGATCAGGTCTGCTTGCTTCTTAAAATATGCTTTAAAATTAACCTGTAGCCTGATTCTCCTTTTATTCTGGAAATAATGTGCAACTGTTTCACAGAACTTCCTTTTCCATAGAGCAATTTTTGATTTGATAAGTATTACCCAAGTCAGTCATCGGAAATTCACACTTGGCTTGTTTCATTTTAATCTCATATATTAATGAGACATTTTAGTCTCCTTCTGTGTGTCTATAAAGATTCAAGCTTCATAGTAGAAATAATAACACCTTTACATGTTTAATACTGTAAAGATAATGATATTAACCATATCATACATGTCTATAAAATACTCATATGTAATCATAGAATGGTTTGGGTAGAAAGGGATCTTAGAAATCTGAATTCTTCCAGCACTTCCACAGTTTCTCTGGGCAACTTGTGCCAGGGCCTCACTGCCCTCATGGTGAACAATTTTTCCTGATATCTAATGCAAACCTTCCCTCTTTCAGTTTAAAGTCATTACTCCTTGCCCTACTTGACAGAGCCAATGGCATATACCCTGGATTACTTGGCGTCCTTTATGTCTTTGGACTAAGAAACCCAAAACCGCTGCTCTGCTGATGACCCTGAAAGACCCTGTTAACCTATTGTCTGGAAGGATTAATTAAATTACTGTAGCCCCTTTAAGGACATAGAATCGGCTTTATCAAATGCATCATAATAATTAGGTTCTTAATGAAAAGAACTAATTATTTTGAAAACTATTCTATTGAGAAACAGATACAGCAAAAAATGGAGGATCAGCACAAGCAAACCTCAGTAACCCATTGTAGGACACAGGATTGCAGTTCTTACATCCATGCCTGTCCTGACACATCCAGCATCCTCTTTAGTCCTGTTCTGGGCATGAGATGTGACACAGAGAGTCTTTTCTCAGGCACAGTGCCTTGGCTCAGCATTTCCAATCTCTCTGTTGAGCAGAGGTTCAGAGACAGCAGCCAGGTCCACAGTCCATTCCAATCAGTGCACAGGTACTCAGGAAAGCTGGATAAGGCCCTTGGATGGGCAGAAGCTTTCTGGGAGATTGGCATTCCAACCACGTCAAAATTTGTTGTAGTGTGGCTCTGGCCGTGCAGCCTCTGTCAGAGGCACTGGTCAACCCTGCAGCACCAACGCTGTGAGCACGAGAAGTTTGGGAGGCTGGGTTTGCACCACAGCTGATTGGGAATATCAATTATCCATCCAGTTTCCAGAGGGTCTCTCATTCCTTACTTTATATTTAGCCAACAAGTGAATTCTGCCCATTCCTCTCTTATTCAGAGAATGGTATTAACTGTATTTCAAGTGACTGCAGCAATCCTACTAAATTTACCCAGAGTTCCAAATATACGTACAGTATCATAACCGTAATGTCCTCATTCTGTCATATTTGCTTGAAACGTGTGTATTTGTGTATTAGGTAGCTTTACCCTGACTAGAAAAAAATACAAAAAGCAGAATTAACTGTTCCTCTGTCTTCAAACAGCTTCATTCTGTCAGTACTACTAAAAAATAGAAATAATTGTTTAGAGATCAGAGATAATTATCTCAGGGGCCTATTGATATTGTTTTCCTTATCATTTTGTTTAATATAAGTTTTGTTCTCAGCAGTACTTTCTAAACCTTCTAGTCTAATGGAAATCTCGTAAGAAGAGTAATGACTTCAAAAGAAGACTAAGTAAATGGGAAATAACTAAATGGACTTGCTAAATAGAAAGTTCCTAAATCTTTTTTTGCCCCAATAAAGTCAGTGAGTGTCAAAAAGGGTTTGTATATTTTCCACAAATACAAACTGAGTGAGTAAGTTGGTGCCATAAACACCAAAAGGCAGATTCTTGACTGGCCATGGCATAAAATGGGATGATTGTGGCTTCCATTTCAGAGGGAAATTATTCAAGACCACAACTAGTGGTTTGGAACATGATGCAGTATTTAAAATTCTCTTTTCAGCAACAAACTCAATATCTCCTTACAAATTGCTTTGTGGGTAGGAGGATTTTCATTTATATGAAAGCTTCCTACAATAAACCACTGCTGTTCAAATAAAGTCTTTATTCCTGCTCCGACTGAATTTACATAGACCTTCATGATACAGGATTGCAACAAAAGGGTGCAACTGGCTTATACTAACTTTGATGGGTGCATTGCATCCTTTTGCAGTAAGAAAGGAAAAAAGAAAGTAGATAATGGGCTGATATTTTTAGAAGAGTTGTCCCTACAGCTTGAACTTTCTTTCATACTTAGCAAGCTTCAGAGTGGAAAACGAAGGCTATCAAATAGCAATGAGCACCAATAACAATACATATTTTACACTTCAATAGCTCTTTCTACCTAGGACTCTTAGAACTCTGAATACTAGCTGATAGAATCTAATGAGTTTTACCCCCTTTTGGCAAAGAAAGAAACAATTCTGTAATTAATATGACTCATCTGTATGAACGTCAAAGAACTCTTTTAAGTTACTTGATTTCTTAGTTTTTGATTCTTGCTATGGAAGGAACAGGATGAAATGCATTTCTGTGCATTTGCCACATTTACATTCTACTTGTGTATAACTTTTCCATGGGGAAATCCTTATCTTCCTTACAGTTCTTCTGGATAAGCTCACAATTATGCAATTATTGCATGGATGAATTTCCCTGTTTGATCAGTTGGTATCTGAAAATGTTCTTTTAGTGGAACCAATGTAAACGAAGTAGAGAGGTAGTTATTGTCGGCTTGTTTATTTTATAAAGGCGATAAGTGTGGATGTGTATGAAGCAGGAGACAAGAAGAGCTCACCTAAAGCAAGAATACAAGCTGCATTCTCTTTCTGCTTAGCACAAACCAGAAGAGTAAAATATGCATCTTTATTATTGCAGAGAGCAAGTAATAAAAAAGAATGATTATTTACTTGCTATAGAAAATAATATCCATTGCTTTCCAAACGAAGATTAATGGTGTTGGTTCTGTGATTAAGATGTTAAGCAGCCCATCCAGGAAAGCCTTTGTTTATGCATTGTATTACACATTTTGTCAGCAGCGATCACAAGGGGTGGATGGAGGAAATCTGTGTGGGGAAGCGATCTAGACATCTCCAGCTGATTGATCATTTATCTTTACTTGACTTCTGCAGCAGGGATGAGTAGAAGTTGCACTGTGCAAAGTGGAAGGGCTGCAGAGACACCTTTTTCCTAAAGTGAGCACCTTCGGAAGTCTGCCACTACTGAGTCTGCTACTCAGACTCAGGGGATCAGGAGCATTTCCAGCGTTTCCTCCTGGAACTGAGTGTTCCTTAACTGCCTGAGGCACTGTTTGTCTGGACAAATGGATTGGTGTCAAAATACTGAAAATAAAGAGATAAATCACCAAATTTTGTAAACTCACATGACTTACCTAGGTAACAATAGTTCTCCATGTTTGTGCTACCGAAGTGACCATTTAGACACCTTCTAGAACTGCTCAAAGCTTTAAAATAAATGAGCATTTCCTGCTTAAAAATACAGAGATTTCTTTTATGACCAGATGTTAAAGAGGTAATTCATGGTGTGGTTCAACTCTTATACACCAGTAAGCCTTTGAAAATGCCACCTTTTGCTCCCAGGCATTTTTATTTTCTAAAGGGCATTTAAAAAAGATGGAGTGATTTGTCTCGGTGAGTAAGAGCAAATGGAGGACATTCTGTAAGCAGCAACTGTTGTGATAAACACATCATAAAGCCACGGTTGGCTAAGCAGAATAATTTTAAATACTTTGCTGGATACTCACAACAACTGTGCAGGGCAGGCATTGTCTGGGAGTGATCAACATGGAGATCTCTTGCTTGCTCACTATCCAAACCCACTCTGAGTCCCCTCATGGAAGGAACTTTGGGCATCTCCCAAATGATTTCTCTCTCTGCTGTGCTTAAGTCCAGTTGAATACATGAGCTGCACCAGTATCTTGGCAACTCTAAAGACTGCTGGATCTTTGTGTAAATATATCCAAATGTGGCCTTTAATAGCAGAAGAGGATGTGATTTTCCTGTTGGTTTGATGTGTGGTGCCACTGATGATTTGTCTGCTACGAAATCCCATTTGTGGCTAGGGCACCTGTGTTTTAACTGTGACTACACATCTCAAGACACATCTGAAAAAGCCCAATTGCTTGTGAGGAAGTAAGAAAGGAGATGAGGACCTGTATTTTAGTAATCTATGTGGCATTCCAGGATTAGCTAAATCTTGCTAAAATTATAGTTTTCAAAGGAGGAATCTGGGCATAGACAGAAAATTTCGTACAGCGTTATTTGAGCTGAGTATCTTCAAGAATAGAGGTGGGTGGAGGAGATTTAAGGCTCAGGGAAGACAGAATTTGTGGCAGTAGGAAAAAAGGAAGGAGGTGTAGGGGGCTGCATACCACTAAAAATATGCCCTTCTCATAAAAAAGAAACAGAATAGTTCTTGCTTCTTTCCTTTAATTATTTTTTTCTCTTGACAAGAGTTTCACTTTGACATTAAAGCACGGGCAATTCATGTGTTTCATGTGTTTCAGCTTGAAGATCTGTATGAATGCAACTCAAAAATAAAAACTGCTGTGGGGTTTTCATCCATTTCCTGTTCAGTAGGACTTTTAACTATTCATTTAACTTGAGGACTAGTCTAACTCACAAAAGCATGCAAAGTGTGCAGACAATGGCAATTTGCCGAGGTGGGTGAGATGAATCAACTCATAGTGGGACTGATTTCTTCTTCTGCTAACTATAAAAAGTACACTAGGATTAAACTAGAAAAGATACCTCATGCTTAGGTAGCTACTGTTAAATGACATGGATCCCACATGAATGACAAAATCAAGCAGCAAAAAAAGCAACATTTATTATAGAGAATCATCTGTGAAGGCATCAATGCTTACAGTTCATCTCTCAAAGGACCCTCTCCTATTGTCACTGGAATTTAAATCTCTCCCTGCACTGGACTAGAAAGCACAGTACTGCCATGTTGGGTAAAGTGAAAATAATTCCTCTGCATTAAAAGGGTAGATCAGTGCACAATTTTTAGGAACAAGCACTGAATCCAAGGGAGTAACTTTGTTTAAAAATTGATGGTGGTGCTATGTGACCCACTTTATTCTCAGGGCAGAGAGAGTCCAGTGCTTTTTCTGCCATCTGTGCTATCAAAAAGCACTTGGAGTCAGGGTCAGTTAATAAGGAAGACACAGCTCATTTGTTCTTTCACTTTTGAGGTCATCAGGGAGTCTCATCTCCCTGTCTCCTTTTCAGGATGGTCCTGTTCGTATATTTAGGAGAATTTACTATTTATCTCAGCCTAGAAATGTAAGGCTAGTTCTGTGCCCCCTCTCTTTACTAAACCCCTCCAAACTCACACCCATCTCCCATTTAAAAACAGATTGATTTCTAAACATTGCTCATGATAGAGTAGGCAAAATGTATTGGAATACAGCACCCTGTGCTGGAATATTAACAGAGTAGAGTTAAATTATTCAAAGTAATTGTCCCCCATGTTTTCCATCCCACGGGAAACAATACTTGGTTAATAATGATAGCATTAGGAATGTGTTTGCTTCCACAAGGGGCTGGGACTACATTCAGAGTAATGTTTGTTCATCCAGTAGAACTTCACCATTTCTGTAAATCCAGGAGAACTTCAATTCAGCACGAGGAAGGGTATGAGAAACCCAACCCTTTGGAAGCTGTGGGAGAGTTCTGCTCTGTGGCTTTTTGGCAGCAGCAGGGTTGGTGTCACAGACAGCAGCACGGACACACAGGGGCTGTACTTGGGGAAGGCAGCCTGGATTCAGCAGCTCCACCCCTGCAGACCTGCTTGACCTCAAACACCAAGTACTTCCCCTTATATAACCATTTTAATATTTATCTTCCTCTGTGCCCGTGTTGAGACATCCTACTTATCTCTTCTTTGATGATAGTGACATCCTCTTGAGCGCAATGAGATGAGGAGTGTCAGGGCAGGCTCTCAGGACTCTCTCGAGGAAAGTTGATTCTGCCGTTCCCACTTTTCCAGCCAGCTGGAGCACAGAGCTCTCCAGACCCAATTCCCAAGCCCTTAGAATGGGATTTCTACCAGACTATTAGATTTCTCACCAGATTAGCCAAGTTTAAGAGAGTGCCAGACAGCTTTGGATGGATAGACATGCAACTGTCTGAACATGAATGCCTTGCAAGCAGCCTTTGGGGAAGCAGACAGGTCAAGTCTGGTTTGGTTATGCTGGAGCACATCAAAAGCTGTGGAACGTGAGGTGGAATGTCATGCTGGAGGAGTCTGTCCCTACGTGTGAGTGTGGGAATCACTTCTGGGGGGCAGAGCTCTCATTTTTTGTGGCCTTGATCACCTCTTCAAGGCTGTGCTTCTGTGCCTCTGTCCTGTTCCTTTGTGTCCTCACAGTTCCTCTTCTGTCCCTTCCTTCCTCTTTGCAGAAGCAGCCTGGCTGTTCCTCAGCCTGACTACTCAACCCAGAGGCAGCAAAATTCAATTTATCAGTTCAATTAAGTCAGTTAATGATCAAAATGCAACAGATCAGAGGGCTGGCGTTGCAATCAACATTACAATCCATGTTGCTAGGTGGAGCTCCTTCATGGAAATGCCATTGCTGTTTCCATGCTCACATTTTATTAATATGGAAGAAATGGTTAAGGGTATTATTAAATTGGGATCTCATATAAGGGGAAGTGCTCTGGAAAGATGCTGGCCAGGCCTGCAAAGTTTTGCTAATTTCCCTCAAAGCTTTCACAGCTTTCAGTGTGGCTTTTTCACAAAGCTAAACTTAGAGGATTAACGCCTCTCTCCTCATGGCACTCTGTTTACCAGGGGAACTTTGGTCAAAGGGAGAAAAGTGGACAACTTCAGACTTTTCATGTCAGTGCTGCTTACAGAACAAATATCCATTGGCAGGGTAAGAGTCTGAGGAAGAAGAAAAGCAGCTTTTTACCTATTGTGCAATAAATCAAAAGGTTCCAGTGAATTTCTTTGAGCGTTAGCAAAATTGCTTAATCGAGGATTTCAAAGGGTGATCAAAACTGTTTTCAGTTTTTCTTGACTTGCGCTTGTATCATTCCAGACTGAGCTGAGTCTTTTTCCCTAGTACATTCCTTTATTTAAAGGCAATAGAAAGAAGAGAAAGCAGTGAATTTCAATTATCACAATCCCAATGTGTGGGAAATATGACTTCAATTCTTCCTCTGGAACATCTGAATAAGAGCAAATAATTGCAAGTTCTTCACTAATAAAAAGCAGAGGAAAAAAAGAAACAATAAGAGAACATTTTCAGAAATTGGATTTTCATTATCTGCAATAACACAGGGAGCTTATCTATTGTGAAGAAAGCAAGTCTGATTCTAATGTGGCATAAATATTTGCATGATAATAAGGTAATGTATTTTAGATTAAGTCAATGTATTGCTCACAAAGAAAGAGCTGTGGCCATCGTTGGGAAAACATGACTTTGTAGATGTGACTTTGTGCATGTCCCAGGACTCTATTGCTACTTTTCTTTGAAAGTACATTTACTTTTGAAAGTACATTTACATTTACATTGACTACAGACTCCCATCCAAACTCTGAGGATGGCAGAATAGGGAGGCAAGAGCTGTTAAAAAGCTTTGAACTTTATGCATAAGTGAGGAGTCCCAAACAGAAAACACAAAAATATGCCTGTTTGCCTCACTGTGTTGTGTTACTAACTCTTAAGACCTAAAAATTAAAAGGGTTTGTAAAGCACCAAATGTATAAAAGTATCAACCAAGAGTTTTATTACAGAAATTATTCATTTACATCCCAAAATGAATTAGGTGGTGAACTTTCAAAGATCTCTTTCTTTTCAGATGTGACTAAAAATTCCAAGGCAGTGGCAAATTGTATTGGTTCTACAGCAGTGAAATTAGAGTGACCAACATCCTGCATTGCTGATAGTGCTGATCTATTATTGTATAAATGTTAAAATGGTATAAATGACTGCTTAACTTTAGGGTTTACAAAAGAAAGCAGCTGCATCCTTAGCTACTAGAAACAACTTCAGTGATGTTTATGGAGCTAAATTCTGTTTACAGTCGATGGGGATTTGGATATCCTTCCTAAAATAAAAAACTCTGTTTTCTTAGGAGTGAAAAAATTATCTCTTAAAATCTCAAAGATGGATATGTTAAAAGGATTGCTGAATGTTTACATTCCTTGATTTCCATTTCTCCCAGAACTTAAAGAGAAAAAGCATTTTTAAGGACCAATTTGAACTACTGCTTTTCATGTACCTCTGGTGGTCCAGGACGGATGGTTTACACTGCACAGCCAGAATAATTTGTGGTGTACCATGTATCTCATGTTCTATATAAATAACCTCTAAACAATTGGCAATTATCTAGAAGTATGAAATTGTACATGGGATGAGAGAACCTACCCCGTCCAGCCAAAACCCCCCATGTCACTTACAGTCTAGAACCCAGGAGAAATTGTTCATATGTCCCATTTTATGAAGCAGCAAGAAAAGGAGAGCACTGGTCCTAGCATTCTCAGAATTTAGATCAGCACAATATTTAAACACAAATCAAAACAAAAGGCCTAGCCAATGAATGAATTTTAGTAGGTTAATCACAAGCAAATTTAAAAGTGGAGGTGAAGTTATGTCTCTGTTGTGTTGAATGGATATGGTGCCACAGTTCCCTGTAGTCCTACATTTAGAAATCAGCTCTCTCTTGCATGGAAACATCAGATTGCCAGGCATGACATGGAAGACTGTGGAAAATGTGGGCTTTCCAACATATAGTTGGATTTTCAAGGATGTAGTTGGGCTATAGATGGAAAAATATGCCCACAATCTGCATTCAATGGACAAGAGAACTATTACAGTAACCGTAGAGAGAAAGAAGTTACAGTGCATTGGGAAGAGGCTGACAAGGAAAGTTGAATGAATTTCTTTCTCTCCCCAGAGTGCCAGGCTCTTATTTCAGCAGCTGTCTGCCACTCAGAGCCTCTCTTGGCTCGCTTGCCAGCATAGAAACTGTCAGCAATAGCCCAACTGACTTCATGCAGAAAAAGGTGAATAAAAAAATGACTGCCATGCTAAGAACTATTTTTGAAAGGATTCTATAGGGCAGAAATAGACAAGGTGATTCAACTCAGCCAGAGAGATAAAACTGAGGAGATGTATACTGTGTATTCTCAACAGTTTAAAAACAAACTGCAGCTTTTTCCTCCCCATTTTATTCCATATATCTCATACCCTTTTACAAGGAGACAGTATCTTTTCCCTGTACAAGGTAATCTTCATGGTCTGTTTTTAACTGTAAAAACAGAAAACAAAACGAAATCTGACATGTAGACACCACATCCTTAGATCAGAAAAACATATGCCAGGGAAAAAAAGCAGTACACCATTGCTGCATTTGGATGAAGCTATAAAGTCTTTGAAAAACAATTATACTTAACATTTCTCGTAAGTAAATCTCACCGGACTAAGGCAGCAAGTATCACCCTCCTTATTTAATGACGCAGAAATTAAAGCATGGGGACACAGGTATGCCTTGTACAAGGTTACTGGCAGAACTAAAAAGAGAACATTATTTTTCAGTTCCCAGCAAAGGAGTTTTTAACTAGGCCCACTGCTTCACTATCTAAGAAAAACAAAAAGAAGATAATATAAGAAGATAATAAAAGAAGATAATATAAACAAATAGCTCAAATTTAGACATCCACTATGAAATATCCATTAGGACTCTACTGCTAGGAATTATCCCCATGCATTATTTGGAGAACAAAAAGAAGCCATGGAAAACTGAAGCTACTATCAAACAAATTTGTAAACACTCATTATGGAGAAGAAGGCCACATTAATAAATAAGAATAATCTACACAGTTCTGGTAAGTAGCTTATGAGTTGGATGTGATGGTAAATATGGTTACAGAAAATACAGGCTAGTAATTTTAACACCAATTAAGGGAGGAAGTGCAGCATGAAGCATTTTCCCCTCTACCATTATCTTCTCACATCAGCCATGCTTATATCTGAATTACAGTAAATCTGCTCTGTCTTCAAGGCTGGGATTTCTCAGCTCTCCGAGGGAGCCTGTCCAGTTCCCCCAGCCTTTAGGAAGGCAGCCTGTGTACAGTTTCCCTTTAGAAGGTTCGCAGAAAAATACACATTTTTGTAAGCTCTTTGAGTCATAAACTCTGAATTTCTTAGCTTTCTGGTAGCCTCCTTTTAACATCTTGACAGTTAAGACAACTACAATCTACCTTTTTCTCCCCCCTTTCTCCCACCTCCACTGTCTTGCACAAAACCACAAAACCCCCTACACAACACTGTTGTTAGAATTCCTTTTGATTCCCTAGTAATCATAATAAATCCCTCTGAAACCTTCAGGAAAGAAAACCCAGAAAATTTGAAAGGCTTTTCCCAGCCTCTAACACCCTCTCTTTTTTCTATTATAAGTAAGCTGAATATTATAAGGTTTTACACAGATACTTATTAGTGTGTATGTGTTTCAAGTTGGAATACATCTGAATAAAATCAGCAGCTTAGTAGAGCACAGCAGATGTGATGGGAGTAGTAAAGCTTTGGTAAAGCTTTGCTCACTTGAGTGGATCACTGAGTTCCTGAAACTTCTGACTTGTTCAGGTCTCAGCTGCCTGATACTTGAGGAACGTGGCTACTTGTGAAATAAGATAAAGAAAAATCAAAGATTTAGCTGAGCATATCCCATTTGACCTCCATAGCAAGAATACAGCCAGGAATAAACAAGAATAAAAATTTAGAAGAGAGAGAATAAAGCAAAAATTCCAAGCAAAACCTCACCCTCCCAGGAGCAAAAGATGTGATAGCCAAAATGTCACATCACTCAAATATTACTGAAAATCTGATACTTAAGTATAAACTTGGAGGATGCTGGTTTCAGATTTATGAGAATGAGCGTTGAGTCTGGAAAACTCCCAAATGGCATTTTAAGTGATGATAAGAGGACATAAGCATTTTTCTCTCCCCTCTGCCACTCACAGCTGGGGATTTCAATGGGATTGCCCTTATCTGGTGAGATTCCTGTCACTCGTGCCAGTCCCAGCACATCCCACAGGAGCCACTCAGGATAACAGAGGTACCCTGCACCTGCACCCGAATTTCTCAGATCTGACTGTTCTCTGGAATCTTTAAAAGCCTCTCTAACAGCTTTGTTTCCGCATTATGTTCTATATTCTTTTGTGATTAGAAGAAAATTTATGTAGTCATTGCGTTTTCACACTTCTTGAAAAATTCTGTGTTCATTCCAGCTGTCTGGCTAAGATGCTGGCCTGTACCAAATCTGTAACAAATCCCTAGGGAGAAGGACAAAATTCATGGCAGGGGAGAAAAATGCCCGAACTCCAACTCCTTTTCCTCTCAGATGAGAGGCTTTCAGAACTAAAATCAAGATGTTTTAAAATAGACTCTGTCACATTATCAGCGATCTCAAGGGGATTTTTTTCCAGGCTTTTGTATGGAAATATGTCTTATCTCAAGAGGAGATAACTGCAACAGGTCTATATACATTAGCTGTGCTTTTTCCAATGCAGAGAGCATTTTTAAAAAGGCTGTTCTGCCTCCTACTCAGAAGATAAGTGGTGCCTAAGAGTTCTGGCTCTGAAGAGAACATGCAGGGCAAGAGAAGACACAAGGAACCTGTGTTTCCAAGACACAAATATACACTTGTTCATTACCATAAAGAATCCCGATGCTGTCATATTGCAGAAGCTTTGTAATGGTGATGTAATTTCTGTTATACTGCAAATATGCATTTACATTACCTGGACTGCTTTGTTCTTGAGATCAGCCACAATATTTTGTGTTGCTGTTATTTTTAAGTAGTTCCCTATGCTGATCTGAGCAGTTTGCTGAGACGTTAGTTTGTACCAAGGACCTTAGGAGTCAAAGGTTTATGGTATTAACTGCACAAACGGTTAATTCATTAAAAGACAGGAAGATGAACCATTCAGAAATACTGCAAATAGCTCTGCTCTTCCAAAATTCGCCTTGTTTACTTTCTCAGAGTGCACAACCAGTGGTAATTGCAGGTGTGTGCACAGGGTAACAGCCAGGGGTGAGAACAATCCCCGAACACTTCCGTGTGTCCTTAAGGATGATGGAGGTGCATCTGGCCTCTAATTTCATCCCTCCAAATGGTTAACAGCATGTGTCAACCTCTGCTGCTGTATTCACAGGGGTGTCCTCTGTGTTTATGATCTCAGGAAGAAAGACACTTTTATGACGTCCTGTTTTTCAAACTTCACTCCTACTCTTGAGCCTATTTGGTCTTGGGAATGACTGCATCTCCGACTGCCACTCCAACACTTCTTTCATTCCAGACGATCTATTCATCTGCATTCATAAACATGTCAATCTACTGGTTCAAAAAATCCAACCAACCCTTCAAGAACAAAAAAACAGCAACAAAAACCTTCTCCTTAATCCACCTCCCTCATTAGCTAGGATTAAAAACCTTAGTCAGAATGATTGGCCTTGTGCCCAGAAAAGCTATGAGATCAATAATCCAAACAGACTTAATGATCCTCTTAGAAAAGAATAACTTTTGTACTTCTCCTATGGAACGCTTTGAAAAAATGAAGGGAAATACACAAGAAGTGTCACATCATCTGCATAAGTTAATTTATCTGTTATTTTGAAGTTGTACAGTTGGAGGAGGTCTTTGGGAAAAAGGGTTTTTTTTTTCTTCTTCTCTGTTAAATGACATTTATTGTCTGCAAAAACAGTAATATGAAAAATCACAAGCTGTATCAGTGATTAGCCTGTAAGAGCCTAAGAAGTTCCATTAACATTTCCAGTATCTCATTTCACTCATGAGCAGTTTAAAATTATTGTATTCCTATACAAGCCCAGTATTCTATAAGACCTTTATTTAGGCAATTTAACTTGTTGCTATCCTTATTTTGACACTACTAATTACAGCTTCAAACTTTTAAAAAGTGCAACTTTTATTCTACAGACTCAAGTGTTGGCGGGAAGAAAACCAAACTACATCCTAGTTCTCTCTCAGCACAAGAAGGTGTTATAAAAAGTCAGTGCATTTGACCAAAGCAGGGTATAAACTCCACAGGGAATGCTTCTCTCGTGGACAGAAGGGGAATGTGTTGGGGTAGAGACTGGGAATTATCTGTTATCAGTACTCATCATCTATCCTCTCTACACTTCCTGGAAAAAAGCAGGCATATCTGTAGCCCAATTCATGCCTTATATTAGGAGGGGGAATAAATCACCTTTGAACAGCCTGGGGTTTTTTTATGTTTACTCTGCAGACACTACACAACCAGTTTGAGTTTAAAATTTTAGTAGCTAATTTTGGCAAGATTAACTCATGCTGAGGACAACTCAACAAAACTACAGGAAGAGTGATGTAATTGCAGCAAGCTCACCCATTTCCTTCTGCTCAGAAACACTGCTTGCACAGACACAGGTGACACATGGGGAATCCTGCATGGAAGCTGAAATGCTCTGTGATTTCAGGCTCCCCTTCTCTGCCCAGTGAGGGGAAGAGGGAACAGCTACGCTGGACCTTCCTCCAGCACACCTCCCACAAAAACCCTTGGGCTCAGGAGTGTCGTTTCCCACTCAAAATGCCATGGGAGGAGGTAAGGACCAAGCTCTGGGTGGAGCAGGGACATCAGCTCCCTTCAAAGCTCAAACAGGTCCTTCAGAGCTTGCTGGGGAAGGGAAGGAGAGCCATGGAGGACAGGTACAAGGGGGAAAGATTGGGGCATTGCATGGGGAGGGCTTGGGAAGCAGATTATAATAGAGGTGAGGTAGAAGCTGAGCAAATACTGGAGCCCAAAAGGGTAAAATCTGATGGAAGACAGAGCCTGCAAAAAGGAGGAGCACCAATGGGCATTTGGAGTGGCTCTGCAGCAGGATTGAGAACACAAAGAACAGACCCTTGTGCAAAAAGTGACCTTTTTTTTTTTGTGGGGAGAAAAAGGGGAGTATGTTGATAAACTTTACTCAATGTTTACGCAGAAAGGTCTCAAAAAAAAAGTATTCATGCTTTGGAAGTGTAGTGCTCCTCATTTTCACTAGAAATAACTGCATAGTTTCAACAGTGCTTCAGTCTGCACTGCTACTGTTTCTGTAAAGGTCATTATGTTCACTTTCACAAAAGAAAACTTATGAAGAAAGAAAACTATTTGCACCCCATTTTCCTGAGGGAAAAAAAACAACTATGCTAACCTGGTTACATAATTTTCACAATGCAACTCTTCAAACTATGAAAGAATTTCTTTTCTCAGACTCATTATCAAGCTACTGCTCAGGCAAGCAGCTCTCCCCTAACAAGCAGCAGCTTCCAGGGCAGCACAGCTGAAGAAATGTGGAGACCTTCTATACAGCAGTTGCCGACACACTTTCCCTGTTAAACAAATCTCTTTAAGTGTAACTGAAAAAAATCTTCTCTTTCACCTAGACACTCTATGAAAAGAATTGCTTAATAGATGTCAGCTGAAGGGTATAAAAACAAACCTAAAAGATCTACAGCAATAATAATTTTTAAGCTCGTACTGCTGATACAAAATAAAATCTAGTCATTAAATAAATTCCACTAGGAAAGCTAAGGAAATGTAAAGCAACAGCAACCTCCGTAAAGTATGGCTGTGCTACCAAAGCAAACATCAAAGCACTGAGACTGAAGCAGTAAAACCAAACAATATAAAGTTACTAAAAGAATCAATTCCTTATCTCTGTTGTTTGCAAACTCTAGAACACTGAAAACATTTCTGTTGGAAAAATTAGCTTTTTTTCTGAGGAAAAAGACCTTTGTAATTGGCTCTGTTTCACTGGAAAATAATAAATAATAATATCATAGCTGCTGCCAGATGTAAAATGGTACTTCTTTTGCAGGCAGTACTAAAATCAAACCTGGAAAGAGTTAATAACTTTACTTTAAAATAATACTTATACTTTTCTCAGTGTTTCAGTAATAAATGCTTTTAATTACCCCGGGGAAGGAGCCATAATAAGACAATCAGTATGGAAGCTTTCAAGCAAGTACCTTGCTCAAAGATGGATGCTACTCCAGTCAAATGTTCCAAGTTCAACTAAAGTGATACCATTTCACCTCCTTCTTGATGTGAGACCATTTTGAAGACTGATTCTTCAGTAGTTCATTGTAGCACTTCAATTTTAAACCTGATCTAATGAACAGCCATAGATGCTATGGACTCTAAACATAAAGAATTGACATGTTAGCATATTAATGTACTCAGATGTCACATAAATCATTAGAAGGCATTTTACTCAGTGACTCACATATTTGGCAATACACATGCAAAGCCTCTTTAGCTCTTAAATATAAAGTAACTTCCTCTTGGCAAAGTCCTGATTAGAACAACATTGATTGTAGTTATTTATAGCTTAAATGCTACTGCTGAAAATTTCTCTAAGTTGTAGATACTGTATGATTAACTATAGTAAAGCTCTAAAAATCAGTCAGCAGAGGCCACTTCAATCTCTGCATGATAATAAAGGATTATTATGTGCAGTAACCTATTTATGAAAAGGAAACAGTGTGCTTCTTTCAGACCCCATCAATTGCTTTAATAAGGAATTGAAAAGCCTGGCCTACTTTATATGCAGATCACCATCCCAGTTGCATAAGGATTTAGAATAGACAAAACAAAACTGTTTTTGTTGTAAATAAGGGCTGTTTGTTTAAATTGCACAATAATGTTTGCATCTAAAAATTATTTAGAAGCTAATAAGGCTCAATAAAGTTTGACTGTATACTTGTTAATAAAAATGGTTTGAATATTCTCCATGACGGAAAAGTAAATTGAAGGTGATAACATGAAGCTTGAAGCAAAACAGGCCTGAGTTAATGGGAAAGAAGACTCACTGCATTTGTTCACTGATGGGCTTAAGAAAACCAGTGTAGAGAATGGAATTCAGTTACCTAAAAACATTTTACAAAATTTAAGATGGTGAACTTAATGGTAGTTTTCTCTAACAGATTAGAACTATTGCAGTATTACTTCTGCTTTAGAGACTGAAAGCACAGACACAGACGTAATTCAGACTACCAAAAGTTAGTGTGATGCTCATACTGATTTCAGCCACCTTGATTTGGAGGACTACAGAGACCCAGGTTCAAATTTTACCTTTGGCATTGGTTCACTTGCCTGTATGTTAATAAATTTAATGAGGTGTGGGATGACCCCTGCTGGTGTCCCTGCTTATGAAAAAAATATGTATCTGGCAGGAAGAGGACATGTTAACTTCAGTCCAAAAAGTTACAAATATAAACTCTGTCACAAAATGTATAAAAATACCTAATCCAATGCATAAAATATTATGAGTAATGTTCTGTTAAGTATGAAAATAATCTTAAGCCACTGAACATTACTGTGTTAGAACTGCAATGCAATGTATTAAGAAGGACATTAATTGTTCAGTTCACTATGACATTGTGTTAAACATCTTTTATTAATAAGCTGTTATTCCCGGCTGAGGCATTTGATAACCTCTAGTCCATTGCTAGATCCTCTCAGTTGATTTCAGTGAATCACTCTAAACAAACCTAGAGGGAAAAAATACCCCAATAATTTACATTTGAGTCTGTAAGGTCCTAGAACTAGAGTCATTTAAAGAAGGGCAGCTTTCCTATAAATCAAACCTTCTGATTTAATGCAGCTGACATATAGATCTATTTTACAATTTTTTTTTTAATTTCAAAAATACAACACATTAAAATAGGTTCAATTTATCAAAGCTAAGAGCAACAATTAAGTAATAATGTACTTAAAGTGCAAAGGCACTTTAACACAAAAAAGTGACGCCCAGTGGCTATAGTTGGTAATTGAAACAGCAGTACTGTATATTATTATTTACAAAAGAAAGTCATAGTCCAGGAAAAAAGATCTTTGGAGATCTTCTACATAATACATTAAGCTTCCACTTTGAAATGAAAAGAAAAAAAACAACAGAAAACCCAAAGAGCCCCTTCCTCATTTCCTTCAAAATCAAAAAGAATTATGCAAGGTCTATTACAGAAAGATACATTTGTAATGACAGTTCCTTGAGAAGGGTCAAAAGGAGAGAGATTAGAAATAACTTAAAGGGAGCGTTGCAAAAGCAACACCACATCCCTGCTATGCTGCAAGGGTTCCTCTTCTCTCTCACTCCCTCTCTGATTTAAAAAAGTGGAAATGTTGGGAATGCAACAGATGACATCAGTACTGAGTTCAGACTCAAAGAAATGTGATGCTGAGCTCATTTAAAAAATTTCCTTTGTCTCCCACCTCCCCCCTCACAGCTGACTGATTGCAGTTTGTTTTTCCAGAACTTCGAGGTAGTCTGGTTCTGTTTGTAGCTTTCCTTGGAGTAAAGGATGCTCAGGTTTAGACTGTTCTGCAAAATATTTCCTGGGAGTTCCATATAAAACAGTTTTATTTATCCTGTCCTGGTTTTGGCGTCTGGATTCATATGAAGGGGCAAACTGCCTTTTGGGTAAGGTACAAAAGTTATAATGAACTAATCCTCCGGTGGGGAGCTCCTTGACCCTTTCTGCAATATTTTGATACAGCAGCTCTGGTTCCCTTGGCGAGGACTGCTTTTCCAGTAATTCAGCTGCACTGATGGTAAATGCAAGATTGGTGGGGTCTTCCTTTTTGTGGTCAAGACTGCTATAGCTAAACTCATGGAGATTCCTGTAATAGGCAACTGGGTCCCCTTCCTTTTGCATGTAGATTGGGTTTTGGCACATCTGTCCAACAGGAGGGGGAATGTAGTTATAAACATGTCCCTCAGTTTTATCGTGGGTCTCAGTGTTGTAAGACCCATACTGGAGCTGAAATGAACTTATATCTACGTTGTTGGCGCTGCTGGGCATGCTCTGCACCCCCTTCCGGCGCTTAAGGACGAAGACAAACAGACCTGCCCCAAAACAAACAGACAAAATAAACACAACCAGCAAGCCTAAAATGAGGACGGACAGCGGAACTTCGGTGTGTAACTCTGGGTAGGAGCTGGGTGAGACACCGAGATGGGGGGTATCTGTGTTCTGGTTCATGGAGAGGACAGAAGAATCTGACAAGTTGGGGTTCTCCGGGCAGATGGCTTCTTTGCTCAGGAATTTCAGATGCTCTCCAGAGTGCTTGGTGGGAGACTCGCATATTACTTCATTGATAACTACAGGGGGATTTGACTGCTGGTTGCTCTGGTCAGTGACTTTCTCTATCCAGTTCCTCAGCCCCAGGATGTCACATGTGCAGTCCCAAGGGTTCTCTTGAAGGTCTATCTGAATTAGAGCCGACAGCTGGTCCAAGACTCCTCTCACAGGCAGGTGCGAGAAGTGGTTGTTTCTAAGGTTGAGCCTGGTGAGGGAAGTGCCGCCAAAGACATTGTCAGGCAAGGATCTGAGCAGGTTGTTATTGAGAAACAACAGATGAAGGTTACTCAGGGAATCAAATGTGCGTGGCAGGATCTCCTTAATGACATTGTACTCTAGGTAAAGATATTGCAGGCTGTGCAGCCCTTCGAACATTGATCGGTACAGAACCTCAAGGTAGTTGCCATTGAGATAAAGTCTGCGTAAACTTGTGAGGTTTGTAAAGGCACCTTCTTGTATCACTGCAATTCTGTTATTTCCTAGATGTAGCAAATCCAGAGAGCTATACTCCGTGAGATCGGTTCTATAAATGACTTGCAGATAGTTACTGGTAAGGTAAAGTTTCTTTGGACTGGTTGGCCTGGGGTGGAGCTCAGAGATGTTACTTATCTTTTTCTCTTGGCAGTTAACATTTAGGCCATTGTCTGAGCTCTGGGATGTACAGATGCAGCCAGCTGGGCAGGTGATGGGCACGGGAGACTTTGTCTGGTAAACCATGATAGGTCCGAATATTTGTCTGTCTTTTGACACAGAGACACGGGGGGTGGGGCGGTTCCTAGTTTTGGGTGGCCGGCTGGCTTTTGGGGCCCTGGTGGGATTGATGGCAGAGTTGGCTGTGGGCGATAGCCGCGAGATGTGTGGGTCTGAGAGGGCAGGGTGCTTTTCCCTCTGGTTTGAATCACTGGAGCTTTTCCTGGGGCAGAGATCTTGCCTGGTGAGCTGGGTCACATCTTTTCCATGAAGCCTGAAGGGGGTTTCACAGACGATCTCACCCACAAACACGGTGATGGTGTCTAGCCAGGCCTTGAGTGGCAGCAAGTCGCAGGTGCAGTTCCAAGGGTTTTCCTCCAGCTGGATTTCCATGATGCCTCCAATGTGCTCCAGCACACCAGCAAAGGGCATCATCTTCAGCCGGTTCCCCCGCAGGTCCAGGTGAGTGAGAAGCACAAAGCGGAAGACATTGCTGGGCAGGGACAGCAGGAGGTTGTCATTGAGAATCAGCACCTTGAGCTTGTTCAGCTTGCTGAATGCCCCCGCTTCGATGGCACTGATGTAATTGTAATCAGCCTGCAGGTACTCCAGACTCTCCAAGCCCAGGAAGGTGTCTTCCTTCAGCACTTCCAGCTTGTTGTTGTTGAGGTGCAGCCTCTTGAGGGTGCGGAGGCCGCTGAAGGCCCCCGTGCGGATCTCCTGCATGTCGTTGTTGCCCAGGTGGAGGGTCACGGCGTTGGAGTAGTTGACAAACTCATTGGGGAACAGGCGGGTCAGTGCGTTCCCATTGAGAAAGAGCTGGTAGATCTTGGATGGGGGCGGCAGGAGGAGGCTGACGGTTGTAAATCCCTTGTTTTCACAATTAATGTTCAGCACGTTCTCCTTCTCCTCACAAGGGCAGCGGCTCTTGCTGCAAATGTCTTTGGCAGGTTTGCGACTCTCTGTCCACGAGATCCCAGCCACTGTTAACAAACTGAGCAACCAAACACCCTTCAGCATCTTTATGCGCCGTCGATCCCCGCTTTGGTACCTACAGTCAAACCTTTTGAGACAGGTAAGGAGAGAAAGAAGAAATCCCCAGTGAAAACGGCCGGGAGCAGAGGCTGCACGGGGAGAGCGAAAGCAGGTCGGAAGGCTGGGGGGGAAGGGGAGCTGCAAGGCAGCGACTTCCAAACTCCTCTGGAATCCCCCCTCCTCCTCCCTTCCTTTCCTCTCGGAAAGCGCCTGCGGAGCTGCTGCGGGGGAAGCCCCGTCGGGGAGCTGCCCGAAACCCGGGGTCTCCAGCTCCGGGCTCTCCGCCCGATCCCCCGCCCGCCGCCGCCGCCGCCTCCGCCCCGGGGGCCGCCGGCAGCGCGATCCCGTCC